>QRDG01002246.1:1332361-1765781 GCA_012064385.1 Puccinellia tenuiflora
CTCGTTGGAATCGTAACAACGAGCTCTACAAGAATATACAAAGAAACATTATAGTCCAACAAATAAGAATAAAACCAAATGGGTAAAGGTAAAACCATTCTATTAAAGAACAACCGGTAAATCCTCCAATATCAAAAACCCAACAAGTTTTTCATCCAGACTCCGTTTTCTATGATCTTAGACTTGTTTCAAAGGTAGTCACAAGCCCTACAATATCATGCATATACACATCATAGTCCATCATGTGAGGAGGAAACCACAAGACGAGAGTTTGACCTCTCTTAGAAAAGACAAACCGGTAAAACCTCCAACATAAAAAATGCAACAAGATATTCATGAAATACGTTTTTGATGAACTAGAGCTTGGTATGGAGATGAACACAAGATCTAAATTCTCACATGGATAAAATCCAAATAACAACCAAGAAAAGATGATATGCCAAGTATGCAAATGTTTGAGCTCTCCACAAAGATGCGATCAAGTTACTCACTTGAGAGCCCCTCTTGATAGTACGGTTATCTATCCTATAACCCGGTCTCTCAACTAACATCATGAGACCGGTAAAATAGAAAACCTATCAAGATCATACCTTTGCCTTGCACATAATCCACTTCAGCTAGATGATGACGATCTTGACTCTCTCAAGTTGGACCACCTTTCTTGATTGTGCATGCTAGCACATGCATGATGAAGACTTTTTCAAATTCTCCCCCATACACCATTATGGGAGAGCCTTGCTAAGCTCCGTCTTCATCTATCCACTTGCACTTCATCTTCTTCTCTTGATGTATATGATGGCTTGGTCATCATATACTCTTCTAGAGTCCAACACATGAACTCCAATCTTTTCCCATGGACAAGATCTATAAAGATATCTCAATGCAAATATTAGTCCATAGATATCCATAGAGATTGTCATTAATTACCAAAACCACGCATGGGGCAACCATGCACTTTCATCTGTGTAAGTCATTCGTCTTTCAATCTATATATAATGTTCTAGTTCCCAACTGATATTTTCCAGTATGCTCATCCTTTTACCAAAAAAAGGTGCATTTGTAATGTTATAGCCTATTGTTTCCACGCACCGAATAATGACAACAAAGAGAGCGTGTCACTGGGGTGCTAGACAAGCAGCGATTTTTTTTTAATCAAAAGGGATGAACCCCAGCCTCATGTAGAGTTTTCTAAACTAGACCAAACAACAACGGCCAACATAAGCTACATCAAACAAGAAAGCTAGCCACTATTGATTCTTGGCCATGTTGGCCACCACCCGTTCGACTAATTGAACACCTCCATCGTCACGGTGTTCATCTTCTCTGTTCCTCGATGGAGTATTTTTCGCCGATTTGGCCAAATATGAGTGACGCCATAGAAAAGTCATTTAGACTAGTCATTTTTTCTAATAAATTTTCGTTATTACTTGTCATTCATAGCATTTCTCATTATTTTGTAGTCTTTGTTATCCATGGTATGTCTAAGTGTGACGAGTGTCATTTTTTTGTTCGTTTTATTAGTATTTTCTTTGTGCAGACTTCATTCATTTCTTTGGTTGTTTATTCTGAGTTCATTTTGCAGGGTCGTGTTGGGCCATAACTACAGTTCAGTCAATTGCGTCCGCATCCATTATCCAACCCGGCAAGGTAATCAGGATGTCTATTCAGCAGATGATAGATTGCGGTCCCAAAGGGCTTCCTGGAATGCCTGACACGTCTGCAAAGACAGATTTTTACCTAGCCTACAAGGATATCAAGTTGTTTGGCTAATAACTGTCGAGGCTTATCCATACAGGTTTTTACAGATGTTCCGTCTCCCCTCAGCTGTAACTTCTGATACGCATGTGATCGCTAAGATCATATATGCAGAGTTATCCCCAACAATGAACTGCACTTGATGCGCGTATTGTAACAACAACCAATAGCAGTCAACATCTTTGTCACTCCGGGCTTCACACACTTTAGAGGTGATGCAATACTTCACATCAACACTTGTTCTCTGGGATAAATGTGCTCTTATCAGATGGAACAATTCAAAGTTCTTTTATTTATAGTATTTAGAAATGCGATCAATAGTATTTATACTAATGTCTTATACTTATTTATTTTAGTTTATTTTTAGATAACCAAAATGCTAATGTATGTATTACTTGGTTAGCATCTTTAAGCAACAATGCTCATAAATATGAAAAATGGTTTTCTTTTTTGTACACTTCTAACATCTATGAAATAAAAAAATGCAGTTACATTGTGTTGTTTTTAAACCGTTCTGTACAAAAGTTACATTAGTTTTTTTTCTTTTGTAGACATTGCCCCTTAATGATATCTTTAAAACCGAATCCCCGTTAAACATGAGATTAAAACCACGACAAAAAGAGCACGCCTCCAAGGATTAATCGATGATATTTGCATCAATTATAGTATGCTTATGTTTGTGTATATTTTAACACCCTTTAATATATTTTTAGAGATCTCTAAGCACATAATCTAGTAACTAATATCTTGATAGTGTTTTCTCGTATAGGTATAAGCACTAAAAAAAATCCAGAATATATAGGGTTTTATAATAAAATTGTCATTGGATCGATGTCATGTTGATTTACAATTATTTTTATTCAAATGTGTCTTAAACATTCCAGTGAGTGTGTGTTGCTGAACTTTTGATCTTGAAATTGCTAGGCTGACAATCCATACATTATGTGAAAATCAAGAATCCTCTTTTTCGGATAGTTATTGACGAGGGCTCTACTCTTGTCTTAGCACTACACAAACCCTCATCTACACGCACATCAAACTCCATCATCACTTAGTATTACTCAATCCATCTAGACATGTTTTAGTGTGTTGACTCACTTATTTTAATTGAAATATCTAAAACATCTTATGATTTAGAACGTAGGGAGTAATATCATTCCAACCTTAATCTTCCGACGACGTCTGAGGAAGATGTTTGGCACTGTCAAGACAAGCCGAGAGTTATACCGATTGCACCGTAGTATGCTGTCGGAGAAAAGTGATGCGGAAAATATCGACAATGTACCGGTGTGGATATCATAAAAAGGTGGCTCGTGTCATCTCCAATGTCTGTAACGTGAGACGGCAAGGAGGAATTCGGTTCCAATACAATGATTGTATTGGTACTGTTGCTAGTGGCCTCTTTTGTTGAACTTGTAGTCTAGGAGGTAGGTTTTTTGCCCCGTGGCGTGGTCTTGATGCCGAGGCTGAGCAGCGGGTTTTCCTACCAAGCTGGGACTGTTTTTCCCTTTATCCTTTCCCTCTGTGTCCTCTGTTGCTGTTTGTTTCAAACATACTGTGTATTTCCGTTAATCTTTTAATGGAAATGGGGAAAGCCCAGTTGGAGAGAAGTGTCAACCAGCGCACTGAAAAGGCACTACACAACGAGAGAACACGTATATTGAATATAGACATTCGATACGATGTTTGCGGAAATAAGAACAGATACGGTACAGTACAGCTCTCATGCTGGTCGGAAGCAGCACAACCCAGCGAAAAATGACAAACACAATCCTATTATCCTAGCGAACATAGATAGCAGGCTCGATTATTGAAACACCAGACAGTACGTACGAACTCTGAAGCATCCTATGTCTCATCGTCCTCGACCATTAACTGAAGCCACGTACGGACGGAAGCAGAGCAGAGCAAGGTGGTTAAGCGATGGCGATGAGCTTGGCGCTCTCGGTCTCCATGGCCTTGAACGCCTCGAACCTGGGCTCCTTGTCCTCGAACTTGTGGCGCACGTACAGCTTCATGTAGTCCTCGAACACGAACCTGGGGTACGTCCCGGCGGCCTCCTCCACCAGCGCCGGCGCCGGGAAGATGACGGCGTCGCTGGCCGGGTTGTAGAAGGACGCGATTGACATCCGGTTGCCGTCCGTCTGGGCGACCACCCTGTGGAGCACGCTCTTGTACCTGCCGTTGGTGATGACCTCCAGCTGGTCACCGAGGTTGACAACAATGGAGTGGCGCGTGGGCGGCACGTCGACCCACTCGCCGTCCTTGAGCAGCTGAAGCCCGCCGACGCGGTCGTCCTGGAAGAGCAGGATGATTCCTCCCGCGTCGGTGTGCGCGCGGAGGCCGTTGACGAGGTCGGGGCGCGGGCACGGCGGGTAGCTGCTGACCTTGGTGCCGAAGGTCGGGACGCCGGCCTTGGAGCCGCCGCGGAACGCGCGCGCGAGGTAGCCTGCGTCCAGGCCGAGGTTCTCGCAGAGCAGGCCGAGCAGCCGCTCCGCCAGCTTCTCCAGCTCCGCGGCGAACCGCTTCATCACGCGGCGGTAGTCGTCGTCGAGGTCGGGGATGTCGGCGATGTTGGGGTCCGGGAGGTGGCGCACGTAGAAGGTGCTCTCCCAGTCCAGGTTCTCCGCCGCCTTGCCGCCGTCGACGTTCTCCTGCAGCGTCTTGCTGGCGAACTCCAGGAACCTCTGCTCGCGCGCCCGCTTGTAGTGCCCCTTGGTCATCCTCTCCACCTCGTCCATCAGCTCCGTCGAGATGCCGTGGTCCAGAACCTGCATAAGATCAGCAGCAGCAGAATGAAATCAGAACAAGATCGATCGGCACGAAATGCTTACACAGCATGGTTCATTTTCGGATGTCATATCGTGTAGTGTGACATATATATTTACCTGGAAGAATCCCCAGTTCTCGCACGCGTCATGCAGCAGGTCCATCGCCGCCGGCCGCTCCTCGCCGCCCAGCAGCCCCATGTCGATGATCGGGAACGAGGATGAAGCAGGTGCCATCTCTACTTCTGTAGCTAGCTAGCTCTCAAACTCTACGAACCAGACACTTGTATGCGGGCGCTTGCTGTCTGTGTGAGCTTGTGAGTGGAAAAGCAGCAGGGGCGGGGGCGAATTTATAGACTCGCGTGCGCGCGCCAACTAGAAGGTGCTGCAGCCGAGTGTACACTCCTACGTATTGATGCGCGCCGTAACTGTAATCTGAACTGACCGGACTCCAGTGTTTGGGTGGTTGACCGAGCGGAGACCAGGCCATGTGGGATATGCGCGTGCCGGATCGTGGATCTGTCGCCAAGCACGGAATTATTTGCCCCGGCGAATCCAATAACCCAGCGACGGCGGTTCGGATGATCTATCGCCGTTGGACAGGGATCAGGTAACATGCCCACGGCATGTCACACACGGTAACATTCTCCACATTTCAGTCATTCAACCGTCATCCAACGGCCAGCACCAGCAGGGATCTAAAGTTTGAACCCGAAATTCAAACATTTTCAAAAAAAATGAAAAAATCCAGTAAGTTAAATATGGTCCGTTGTGTATTTTGTAAAAATTCATTGCCATTTGAATCACTCGTTTATGAGTTAATAGCTTTTTAAGTTTAAAATATGAAAAGCTAATAACTCATAAACAAATGATCTAAACGACACGAAATTTTCACAGAATACTCAACGGACCGTATATAACTTACTGGATGTTTTTTTCAATTTTTTCTAAAATCTTTCAATTTTTTGTTTAAATTTTGGATCGTTGTTATCCGTTAGATGACGATTAGATGACTGAGATGTGGGGAATGTTACCGCGTGACATGCTGTGGACATGTCACCTGATCCCTGTCCATCGCCATTGCCCCCCTCTAGCAGCTCTCACCCGCCGGCCCCGGCTCACCGGTGCCGCTCAGTAGACGACAGTACGTCGACGTCCTGCTATTCCATGCGATAGTTTCTGGGTACATCGAAGCACATCACATGCATATCGCCATTGCCATTCAATTGTTGTGAGAAATATTGGGTGGCTCTCAAAAGGAACTATCTCGTGCTCCCACATCTTAGAGTGCTATGGTGCTAGTACTCAAGAAGTGAAAAACAAATCTACAAAAAATGACAACGTCAAACATGATATACATCCAATCTACCATGACACAAAATGTCGAATGTATAATCCACACAAAAATGACAACATCAAGCAAAATAATAACATATCCAAAGGTGAATAGTACCAAATTAAAATTTAGATTTGAATAGTAAACTAGGCTACTATTAACAATAGAATAAAAAATTCTCTTTGGATCCCGAGCTCACATGCTCCTGGGTAAATAAAAAATCAAAAAATAGTAAAACATTTCAACAAATTTTAATTTTTTGGCGACGAACATCTACAAGTTTCCTATATGCGTGCCAAATTTCGTGATGAAATGAATTTATGCTGCTTTGTGTAAAAAAACAATTCAGTGGTCAAAATAGGATTAAAAATAACTTTTCAAAACACATAACAGCAAAAGGACACTCAAAGAACAAATGATTCCTTGATTCATGGAGTGACGAATTGCACATAGCACAAATGTAGTCTAGCAAGAAGAAGCTTTTCCTATGCAGAAGTTGCCTGGTATTAAGTCTATCTGTGAAAAGTAACCAGAAAAAGATCTTATGTTTTGACATGCAACAAGTCTTCCAAATCCATTTCAAAGTTGGGCAAACTATGTAATTACTCATGGTCTTTTTATATGCCTCAGAAAACTTAAAGAAAAGCACTGTTGAGGCAATCCATTGATAAGAAATCATGCTCAGGGATGTTGTCCATATCATTATGTAAAATCACCAGTTCATCCAAGGCTTCAGTATAAACGGGTGAATGAACTGGTCCTCCAGGTGGCCAATGGCAAGAATTGCCTGGACTCGAACATAATCATCTTTAGCAAAGGAAAAAAAGTCATGGAAGATGCGGTCTAAGAGGGTGTTGAAACCAACTATCTTGCCATAACATAATAGAAGACCCAGAGTGGGCATGATAATGAACCAAAACCTTGAAGGCAGGTAGACTTTTGAGGCAATCTCGCCACCAAAAGGAAACTTCACGAGTTTTGGCCGGAGGAAGAGCATCAACATAATATGCTCCCCAAACTAATTTTACGTACCCAAGAAAATTTTGCTCGATTATAGAATATATACAGATGTTTCATTAGCATGCAATCATTCTGAACCGAGAGGTTAATGGCACCTAGACAACCTTGATCTTTTGGTTTGCAAACCAACTCCCAAACAACAAGAGGTGGATTTTTTGTCTAAATCCTGGCCCCTCCAAATACATCGCCTTCTATACTTGTCAAATTTATCAATTACCCATCTATAAACTTTAAGGGTGCTGAGATAGAAAGTTGGCATAGACGACATGACAAAATTCCAAAGTCTTAGTTTATCCCCATAGTGTAGGTACATGGAGCATGCAGACAAGCTTCTTTGGGCACCGAGGATGAGAAGAAGAAAGAATTTTTTCCTTGGCTTAGTGGTGCTCAGGGATAAATCTAGGTAAGTGAAGGGTAAGCTTTCTTGTTGACAAAGTAGAGCCCTAGAGAAAGGTGCACCCTGTCAGCAACAATATTGATGGGGATGATATTTGGTTTATCATAATTTTTTGAACTGAACAGCAGGCGCTCTGCTTTTGCATTATTAGAGAGAGAGGAAAAGAACAGCCAGATTTGAAAAAACCTTTACAACACAGCTCCAAAATGAGCACTCAACACGCTATGTACTCGGAAACACACTAAGGACAGGTGTTAGCAGGGATGTACACCAACTCCACATCGGTTTTGATCAACGCAGCAACCGAAGCTGCATCAAGGGTCTTCTCCTGGAAAATTCGCCGGCCTCGCTCTTTCCACACATGCCAAAACATGTAAATCGCAATGGAAATGTCTTTCTTCAACTGTTCAGAGATAGGACGTCTCCGAATCGTGCTCCACCACTCACCGACTGAGTTGGAACGACACAACAGTTGAACCAAAGACATGTTTGAGCTTGTGAAGAAGTTCCAAACCTCCTTAGTAAAAGAACAATGGAGAGCAAGGTGGTTAGCAGTTTCCAGCTCCTGGTGGCACAAGCAGCAAGAATCATCATGAGGCCACCCCCTATTTCGCAAGCGATCAGCAGTCCAGTTTCTGTTTTGCAGGAGCAACCAAAAAAAGAACTTCACTTTCCCTTCGGCCCTAACTTTCCAGGCATCATTCAGGTCTGGTTGTTGTAATCTTCCAAGGAACTGGGCATGATAAGCAGATTTTGCAGAATATTGCCCATTTGTGGTGAGAATCCAGACCACGGTATCTTTCTCCTGAGAAAGTTCAACATGCTGAATATGCTGCCAAAGCACGAAAAATTGGTCAAGTTGCGCTTCTGAACTCATCCGGTGTAGGCCTCTCATCCAACTTCCAACTGAGAGAGCCTCCTTGACAGTCAAGGTTTTTCTAGCAGCCAGGGGGTAAATCATAGGTGCTAAAGAAATTGGTGCAAGTCCGTGGAGCCACTCATCTGTCCAGAACTTGGCAGCAGACCCATCCCCTAAAGAAATGGTTGTGCAAGCCTGGAACAAAGCCTTGTCCATCTTGTCACACGGCGTGGCCGTCCCTTTCCAGGGTCTGTCTTGTTCGTCCCATCTAAACCACTCCCAGCGCAAACGCAAAGCACGGCTGAATGCCTCAAGATCTTTGATACCGAGCCCACCATACTCATGAGGAGCACAAATTTTCTTCCAACTAACCAGACATTTGCCTCCCGTGGCTTCCTCTTCAGGTGCCCAAAGAAAATTGCGCCTTAGCTTGTCAAATTTCTTGATCATCCACTTCTCGGCAGGGAAAGGTTTATCATAATTAACTTTCAAGCTAGAGGCCTCACTTAACCAATGATGGAAACCCTTCATATAAGACAATTGTTGAACATCTGCAGGCAAGAATATGATAGTGTCGCCCGCATATTAGACAATTGGGAAATCATAGGAGCTAGTAAGAGGCAGAGGTCTCTGAATATGACCCTGATGCATGGCTTGGTTAACAATAGATTGCAAGACATCAGCCGCCAAGACAAAAATGAGAGGAGAAAGTGGACCACCTTGTCTGACACCCCCTCTTATAGTGGAACATATGGCCAGACACACCACTTAGCAAAATCGAGAAAGTGATCCAAAGACACCACTTGAAGCCAAAACTATTTTTCTGTAGAAGAGAGAGAATGCAACTATGATCCACTTTATTAAAGGGCTTTTCAAAATCCAGCTTGAGAATAACCATTTCTCTTTTTGACTTGTGATGTTCTCGATTTGATGAAGCCATATTGGCTTTCATGAATAAGATGCATGCACAATGAGAGTCTATTGGCCAGCAACTTGGTGTAAAGCTTCAAGGTACAGTTAAGCAAAGGAGATTGGTCTGGAATCATTGACAGCGGCAGCATCATCTTTCTATGTCCGAGTTTAAGAAATTGTCATTTCTAATTAAGTCGCATGAGAAATAATAGAACCGATGCATACATGCATGTGCAAGCAAACATCAAAGCTTTGAATTCCTTTTGGCTCATAGCTTAATTAAGATGTGCATTACCCATGATCACCTGATGACAAAGATCCTCCAAGCTGTCATGTCAAGAACAACTCGATTGGGGTGCACCACGTAGCAGTAACATGCAGTTCAGCAATGTGTCGGCTCGGACGCACCAATAATCAGCCTGCAGTGTCTGTACCAGCGACACCCCCAAACGGGAAATAAAACATCTACTGTAGTAGAAACCAGACGTCTTGATCAGCTATCGGTGGTGGTGTACAGAGAAAAAGACTCGCGTAACATCGATCACACCGGCCTCAAGCTACAGACGTCTCGCGCGCGCGCCGGACTGCCGGCCATGCCACGCATCTCTGGGTACATCGATGCATGCCGGAGCCTCCCGGACGCTGGCCCGCATGGACCTGCTCCTGTAGCACGTACGTACAGTAGTACGTGGTACTAGCTGGGTAGCCCGTGGTGGACTGGTGGTCCGGCGCCGGCGGAGCGGCGCTGTGTCTCCGCAACGTGGTGGTGGTGCCATGCCAGACGAGCAGATCGACGACCATGTCGCGCCCAAGCGACTTCTTGCTAGGCCGCCGCTTGGCTTGGCCCCGTGCCATGCCACGACACGCAGCGCGTGCACGCACCTGACGCCCATGTGGATGTGATCAGCCCAGCCGTGGTGGTGGACGCGGCGGGCATGAAGAAGGAGAGAGGCTGGCCGACGACGACGACGCCCGATCGATGGATGGCATCCATGATTGGTCGTCCAACCAACCGCCGCCCGTCACGAGGAGGTTGATGGCTTTTTTTGACCCGTTCAAACTCGATTATTGTCATGTCGATCGCCCGGCCGGTGCGCGTGGTCCGTCCACGGTCCACGCTGCCGGCGGAGATCTGGCGAGGGGAGGAAGAAACATTCTTCGGTTCTCCATGCAGCAACATGTGCACAGTGGTATACTGTACGTCTATACTGTAGTTTTTAATGTATATATATACTGTAGGTGTTTTTAATTTTCTCTCTTTTTTATTTTTTTTTGGCTGTGTGCATTCTGGATGTCTTTTGACATCTTATTGGTGCAGAGGCCGGATATAATTGGTATCTCTCGATATTAATATATTTACTTTATCAAAAGAATAATATATATAATGTAGGTAGGATGATAGATAGACTAGTCGTGCAGTTAAGTGCACACACATGTGTGTCGGACGTGCTATTATTTGGTAAGGCGTAAACGAACTGCTCAGCTCGGTGTTGCAAGTGGATGTTTGCTGGAGCTGCACTTATTGTGTTACTGTGTCAACGATCATGCGTGGCCGAACGGATCATCAGTCGGCGGGCAGGACGCTCAGGCCGGGACAATTTAGACCATGATGATCACGGTCAACATCAGCTTAACTGGTGCCATGCTTGGATCGGGTCCGGCATGCATGTTACACTCGCCATCAGTGGCAGCCAATCAGAGCGGCCTCGGATTCCCGAACTCCGGGAGATGCCTCTGGTACGTACTGGTCAGTAGGCAACGGGCCATGGCCCTACAGATAGGCTGGTTGCTGTATGGTTACTTTCGACGCAACGTGTCTCACAAAAACGATTTCACACATTATCTGTGTTAGAATCAACGAAAAAAATATCACGCTATATCCCGTATAATAGCGCGCTATAGCGTATTTGAAGAGGCTACACTATATTTTGCCGAAAATGGCCGCTATGACGCTAATCATGTTTTATACGCGCTAACCACGCTTAAACATGTTAGCGTTATAGCACGCTATTTTTTTAGAAATAAACGAGATTCCATCGGCCCAAACAAAAGTCCAACACGCACTCCTCCTCACTAGGTCACTCCCTAGTATCTAACCCAGTCCTTCTCGTCTGTTCACGGGAGCGATGGTGGCGGCGTCTCGTCGAGTTGTAGGCTTGCAGCAACGACGAGAGCACTTCCTCCACCGGCGGATCGATCTCTTCCTCCGCCTCGAGTTGCAAGCTGGTGACCTTCTATTGAATCTGAAGATGACGCTAATAATTCTAATTAAAAGTTTAAAATGGTTTGTCTTTTAGAGTTTGATACTTTGTACATGGATTTATGTCTCAATATTTGTGTCAATGCCATGGATTTGGCCTTGACTTTTGTATCTGGTTAACTAGTTATGCATGTATTGGTTTTGTACAAATATTTAGTACTAAAATCCTTATTATTTGGGTTATATGTTGCATTTTTTTGTAAAACGCTATTTCAAATATAGCATGATATATCATACTATAACTTTTATAGCATTTTGAGAAGGGTCACGCTAAAATTGATGGCGCGCTATTTTTTTCCTTGGTTAGAATACGTACACGTATATGTATAGGACTCATGTAAACGTTTCATATATAATGCAAAGAACCCTACCCGACTAGGCACGTCGGGACGGCCCAAACCTCTTTTGCGTCTAACTCTATTATGGTATCAGAGCATCGCTCTTGACCTAGAAACACGCATCCGCCGCCGCCTCGCTACTTCCGCCGCCGCCGGCCTCTTCCAGCGCGATGGCCACCGACTCATCGTCGTCTTCCACCGCAGCGCCGCCTCTTCCGGCCGCGATAACCACCACCGCAGCGCCGTCTCTTGCGGCCACGATAACCTCCACCGCAGCGCCGTCTCTCTTCACCGCGCCTTTGGTCGCGACAAGTTCGGCGCCCATGTCCACCGTCGCGCCGTCGCTGCCCCTGCACCTAATGACAGGTTCGGCGCCCCTGTCCACCACCACGCCGCTGCAACGCCTCACATCATCCGTCGACGCCAGCGATGCCCATGATGGCCTACCGATACGTGTCAAACGTATCTATAATTTTTTATTGATCCATGCTAGTTTTGTGATGTTGTCACATGTTTCTACTATCTTATTACATCATTTTTATGCATTTTGTCGGACTAACCTATTGACAAGATGCCTAGTGTCAGTTTCCTGTTTTTGCTGTCTTTTCGTTTCAGAAACTTACCACATTAAATATTCTCGGAATGCGCTGAAAATTTACGAGGATTTTTTATTCGCCAAGACGGAGTTTCAGTCCAGAGGGCAGCCCTGGGGGCCACCCACAGGGCAAGGACGACCCCCAGCCGCAGCCTGCCCTAGGGCGGCGGGTGGGACCCACCTCTGCTCCTGGTGGGTCCCCTCGGGCCCCTCCGACGCCTATAAAATCAGATTAATCCCAAAACTGTCGAGGGCGGCCATTATTTTCCAGAGAAGTCACCCCGAGGCGTCGCCACCATAAACCCTAGTTCGGGGGTGATTCTGAAGCTGATCCCGACACCCTGCCGGAGGGGAGATCGATCCTGGAGGGCTCTTCATCGCCATGCCCTCCTACGGGATGATTTGTGAGTAGTCCCACCTTGGACTACGGGTCTATGGCAGTAGCTAGATGGTAGTCTCTCTTCCTTGTCCTTCATGTATTATGATCTTATGAGCTGCCTAACATGATCAAGATCAATTATTGTAATCCTATGTGATGTGTTTGCTGGGATCTGATGGATTATGAAGTTATGACCAGATTGTGCATGATTCTTATATGTTGATTTATGTTCTTGCATGCTCTCCGATGTGCGTAGTTATTTTGGCCAAGTGATTGTGTGTATCTCCAAGATGGAGTATTTATGCTAGATGGTGGGTTCATGCCCCCTTTTGTTCCTGGGCACGAGTGACAGAAACGTCTAGGGGCGAGGGTGTGCTGTTGCTACTAAGGGTAAAACAGCGGTGTTAATGTCTCCTTTGATATTAGTATTGCTTACTTCATGCGCTTTACTTAATGCAAATTTCTATTGCTTGCAACTTAATACCGTTGGATGACAGGCTGAATAGCGATCCCACGGTGGACTTTTTAGACAAAGATGCTGTTGGACTCAACGGTCTTTGTCCATTATCGTGATGCCTACATAAATATTATCATGTTCTCTATGTCATAGTTAGAATAAGTTTGTGTTATAATCTTGTCAATTGCCTAGCTGTAATTTGTTTACCCATCATATGAGTGTTTTATTTACTTGAGAGACTCCACTAGTGAACCCATGGCCCCCGGTCCATCTTTTTACATTGATTGCAACCTTTATTCATCACTTTTGATCATCATTACTCCTCTGGTCCACTTTCATATTTTCATCTATTTCACTATACAATTAACCGCTTTGTTTTCTGCGAGACCAGAAAGATTGACAACCTTTCCGCCGTTGGGGGCAAAGTAATTTGTTGAGTGTGTGCAGGTCCACGTCTGTTGAAGATTAAGCGCCAGAGATCTTCAACATTCACTTTGTTGTTGATTTCAAAGTCCTACTGGTTCGATAAACCTCGGTTCGTTAACGAGGGAAAACTGCTACTTACTACATCCACGCATTCGCTTGGGGCACAACCCAACGCTACCATCACCGATCATCAAGCAGTTTTCTGGCGCCGTTGCCGGGGACTTTGGAGCTACAGCAAGGGGAGTCTCGTACTCTCAATCATTTTACTTTGCTTTTGTCTTGCTTGTTTTATTTCTCGTTCAGTTTATTTTCTTGTTTCAAAATTTTAAAAACCCAAAAAAAAATTAGTGTAGTATTTTATCCTGTTTTATTAGTATGCTTAGTTCTTTGGTTGTTCTTAATGGCTACTTTCTTTGAAACTAGATCTTTTTGTGTCTTTACAGAAGATCAACAAAAATACTATAAGGAACACCGCTTGTCGCAAAAAGGGAAACAACTTTGGGAATTTCTAAAAAAAGTGAACTTGTATGCTGAAAATATAAGTTTCCTCTATGATATAAAATGTTCTTGTGGGAGGCGCACTCCACACCTCCCCTTCCAATGTCAGGACAATGAAAATGAAACCTTAGCTTCTTATGCTATGGAAAATTTTGATTTCTTTGATGTTGAACAGATTGAAGAATTTGTTGCTTTTAAGGGTGCCTATGAAATTGCTTCTTTGCTGGAGAACATTGATAATGCTCGTTATCAAACTAAGAATTTTACTATACTAAAATATTGCTTTGATAATTACAATGATAATTATTATATTACTGAATTTGTTAAGAAAGTCTCTCATTTGAAGGGAGAGACCGATGCTTTGCAGGAACCTATGGAGGAGGAAATTGCTGAAACTAAGATCCCATTAGGTGAAAAAGAGGAGGAGAGTGAGGAACAAAAGGAGGACCTACCTTCTAATGAAAGTAACTCTTTAACTCTTACTTTGTATGATATGCAACAACTTCCATGGCTCAAGAAAGACAAAAATAAACTGTCAAATGCTTTTCCTACTGTTATTGTGATGAATTTAATGATATCTTTATCTATGCCTCCAATTGATATTTATGAATTTGTTAATAATGCTTCTGAAAATTATTATGAGAGAGGAAATTATGGCTGCTGGAGTTCTCATGTTACTAAGACACCTCTCTTTTTGTTGCAAGTTTTGAAGTTGCACTTGCTTTGTCTTCCTATGCTACTAGCTTTATGCTCTAATGAATTATTTTCATACAAGATGCCTATGCATAGGAAGTGGGTTAGGCTTAAATATGTTTGGTATTAGAGCATCATTGAAATCATTGCGCCTAGCTAAAAGGCGTTAAAGAAAAGCGCTTTTGGGAGGCAACCCATTATCTTTTTTCCTTTCAGTTTTCCTTAGTCATGAAGTTGTTACCTCTGTAGAAACTTCATTGTATCTTTTTGGTGCCAAGTTTAGCCTCTAATGCATTGAAAGTGCGAGGTATTGTTTTGCTGTCCAGAAAACAGATTCTATGCGCCTGTTGCAGAAAATCTCGAACAATCCCTGAATTTTATCTTTTTCTGATATTTTTAGACAGCAAGCCTGATACTTTTATCTATCTTTTGTTAGTTTTGAGTTTTCTGATTTGAGCTAAAGAAGTGCCTTGAAAAATTCGATCTTTACAGACTGTTCAGTTTTTGACAGATTATGTTTTTATTTTGTATTCGTCTCTTTTACTATCGTCAAATGTGATACTCTAGAGGTGGAGTGTCATATTGAGGCTTAGTAAACATTAGCTAATGCCCAATAATTTTTTTTGCAATTTATCTTGAGTTGAACACATATGCATTTTAATTTATGAGCACTTAACCCTCTAATCAGTTTATGAGAAGTTTTGTGTGAAGGGAGTTTTTAAGTTCCAAAGGAGAGGATAATGAAGAAATTGAAGATGGACCAGAGCTCAAGCTTGGGGATGCCCCCATGGCACCCCCTCTGAATATCAAGAACCATCAAGCGTCTAAGCTTGGGGATGCCTAAGGCATCCCCTCCTCTTCATCGACTATCATAAGGTCGTCTTCGTTGAACTACGTTTTTATCACTTTACATATTATGTGCTGTGCTTGGAGCGTCTTTTTGCTTTCAGTTTTGTTTTGTTTGTTTGCTGGTCATATCCTTGTTGGATCCTAGCTTTATTTGTGTGGGAGAGAGGCACGCTCCGCTTTTTCATTTGAATACTCCTTTGCTTCGCTTATATCTTGTTGAGTATTCTTAGCTACTATTTGTTTGCTAGTAAGCTCTCGCTTTTAGCTTTTATCTTGTTTAGAGCTGCTAGTTGTTGATGTTAAACTCTCTTGTTCTTCACTTATACTTGTTGGAGAGTTGTTATTGATAAATTGATTGAATTGTCAAAGTGACAAAATGCTATCCATGTGATATTGGAATGAAATGAAAGCCTGCATATTCTTGTAGATCATTATGTGGATACTTGATGCTTCCCAATTGTTTTGAGATATTAAGATGAATGCTTAAACTTGCTGGTTATTTGAGTGGAAATTGATTAGTAAAGAAATACAGTTAAAAGCTTGAAACTGTGTGGTGTTTCGTAGTTGTTAATTCATAAAGCTAATCTTTCCATCAAAAGAACTGTTTGGTCAACAAGGGAGACAGTGTGGAGTGTTTATGGTTATGATTGACTGATGTCTTATGTTACTCTTTTACCGGTTAATGTTGGATGTTTGCTTCAAATACCATTTTTGCTAAGCCACAAAAATCTGTACTGAGTGTGATGTCCACTCGTGCATCCAAATCCCAAAGCCAACTATCTTGCCAGTTGAGTCCACCATATCTACCTATGCATGGTATTTCCTGCCATTCCAAATAAATTTGTCATGTGCTACCTTTAAAACCTTCAAAATATTCTCATTTTGGTGCCTCTATTTTCAAGCTCATGAGGAAGTAAGGAGGGGGTTCGTTATAGCTTATGTCGAGCGAGGTTTTTCTTTTATTTTTCTTTTTTCCCCTCTATTTCACCCGGTGTTGATGGTTTACATCCTCACTTGAATCAACCCGAGAGCGGCTTAAGCAAAATATAAATATAACTCACCATTCTCCTCCGCACAATGAAAATCTGAGAAATTAGCTCAAACATTGGTTAGTGGTGAAACAAATGAGAAAGAGGAATGTACTCGTTCCTCTAAAACCAGCCGCTCTCACAACTCTAAAGACCTTGCTTGACATAGGGGACTAATGGGCTTCTGAGCTATGGAATCGTTGACGGAATTATGCATCTCTCAAAATTGCTTTTATCTCTGTTTTTCAAAATCAAAAAGCTCTAGCACATGACTAATCCCTGCTTCCCTCTGCGAAGGGCCTTTCTTTTACTTTTAAATGTCGAGTCAGTTTTCCTTCTATATCCACCAAAGCAAACATACAACATTGACCCTGGGTATCATTGATCATATTGCATCGTCAGATTAAACATGAATCTTTCTATTGACACTATCTATAAGATAAGCCATTAGAATTTGAAGCTTTTTGCTAATACTTACATCTTCCTTTGTGTTGATTCGCAAACACTTTTGTCGTGGAAGCAGTACCTTTGAGAATTAGTCAAATATGTGGGTCACATTGCTTTCATGTCTTTAACGTACTATTTATGAAAGGTTTTGCTTTAATGATTCAACTTGGTTATTCATTGCTTTCTTGCTATCAACTATAGACAATTGTTTTGTATCACTTCATTCATGTCTTATGCTTTACATTACTATCTTGATCAAGATTGTGTTGGTTGCATGTCTCATCAAAAATTATTTTGTTATCACTTACCTACTCGAGGACGAGTAGGAGTTAAGCTTGGGGATGCTGATACGTGTCAAACGTATCTATAATTTTTGATTGATCCATGCTAGTTTTGTGATGTTGTCACATGTTTCTACTATCTTATTACATCATTTTTATGCATTTTGTCGGACTAACCTATTGACAAGATGCCTAGTGCTAGTTTCCTGTTTTTGCTGTCTTTTCGTTTTAGAAACTTACCACGGGAAATATTCTCGGAATGCGCTGAAAATTTACGAGGATTTTTTATTCGCCAAGACGGAGTTTCAGTCCAGAGGGCAGACCTGGGGGCCACCCACAGGGCAAGGATGACCCCAGCCGCGGCATGCCCTAGGGCGGTGGGTGGGACCCGCCCCTGCTCCTGGTGGGTCCCCTCGGCCCCCTCCGACGCCTATAAAATTAGATTAATCCCAAAAACGTCGAGGGCGGCCATTATTTTCCAAAGAAGTCACCCCGAGGCGCCGCCACCATAAACCCTAGTTCGGGGGTGATTCTGAAGTTGATCTCGGCACCCTGCCGGAGGGGAGATCGATCTCGGAGGGCTCTTCATCGCCATGCCTTACTCCGGAATGATTTGTGAGTAGTCGCAGTAGCTAGATGGTAGTCTCTCTCCCTTGTGCTTCATGTATTATGATCTTGTGAACTGCCTAACATGATCAAGATCGATTATTGTAATGCTATGTGATGTGTTTGCTGGGATCTGATGGATTATGAAGTTATGATCAGATTGTGCATGATTCTTATATGTTGATTTATGTTCTTTTGCATGCTCTCCGATGTGTGTAGTTACTTTGGCCATGTGATTGTGTGTATCTCCAAGAGTGAGTATTTATGCTAGATGGTGGGTTCATGCCCCTTTTGTTCCTGGGCACGAGTGACAGAAACGTCTAAGGGCGAGGATGTGCTGTTGCTACTAAGGGTAAAACATCAGTGTTAATGTCTCTTTTGATATTAGTATTGCTTACTTCATGCGTTTTACGTAATGCAATTGTCTGTTGCTTGCAACTTAATACCGTTAGGTGACAAGCTGGATAGCAATCCCACGGTGGACTTTTTAGACAAAGATGCAGTTGGACTCAACGGTCTTTGTTCATTGCTGTGATGCCTACATAAATATTATCATGTTCTCTATGTTATAGCTAGATTAAGTTTGTGTTATAATCTTGTCAATTGCCTAGCTATAATTTGTTTACCCATCATATGAGTGTTTTATTTACTTGAGAGACTCCACTAGTGAACCCTTGGCCCCCGGTCCATCTTTTTTACATTGATTGCAACCTTTATTCATCACTTTTCATCATCATTACTCCTCTGGTCCACTTTCATATTTTCATCTATTTCACTATACAATTAACCGCTTTGTTTTCTGTGAGACCGGAAAGATTGACAACCTTTCCGCCGTTGGGGGCAAAGTAATTGGTTGAGTGTGTGCAGGTCCACGTCTGTTGAAGATTAAGCGCCAGAGATCTTCAACATTCACTTTGTTGTTGATTTCAAAGTCCTACTGGTTCGATAAACCTCGGTTCGTTAACGAGGGAAAACTGCTACTTACTACATCCACGCCTTCGCTTGGGGCACAACCCAACGCTACCATCACCGATCATCAGCTACTCTTCTAAACTGCCCCTGGCTTGGCCATGCTTGGTCCGATCTACAACCAGGGAGGGCAGTTCTACAATCACATGCTCCCTGGTGGACACATGATCCCTGGCAGTGTCATCACCATCGCCTCTTCGATCTCCATCAAGCTCACCGGCGACAACTACCTGGTTTGGAGGGCTCAAGTCGGTCCTCTTCTTCGGAGCCAGCTGCTTATGGGGTACGTCGATGGATCGACCCCCTGCCCGCCACCCACATCGTCATGAATCATGGTGGCGCCATGGTTCAGCAGCCGAACCCCGCCTACAACCACTGGGTGCAGCAAGACCATGCTATTTTGTCAGGGTTCATCTCCTCCATGATGTCCGATGTTGTCGGCATGGTCATGTTCGCCGCAACCGCACAGGAGGCGTGGGAGACACTGAACGACTCCTTTGCTTCCACCTCCATCGCGCGCTCCATGGGCATCCGCCAACAGATGTCCGATCTCAAGAAGGAGAACATGTCGGCCACGGTCTACTTTCACAAGATGAAGGCGCTCGCCGACACCCTCAGGAGCCTCTCTTACATCCATTCCGGCCTCGACGGCGACTACGACTCACTCCATGGGGTTGTCACAGCCCGCAACACGCCCATGCCCGTCAAAGATCTGTTCGCGTAGCTCGTCGCCACAGAACAGCGCATGCTGGCGCATCGCGGGGCATCTTCTGCGGCTCACTACCCCGCAGCCCATGTCGCTGCGTCGTTACGGCCTACGGTGCTGCTCGTGCTGATGACGTGGATCACACGTTCGCTGGGGAACCCCAAGAGGAAGGTATGATGCAGCAAAGCAGCAGTTTCCCTTGATTACAAAACCAAGATTGTCAGATCCAGTAGGACTTGGAGAAGGCTTAGCGAGGTGTCAATCTACTCTGGCGCTTGTAGATTAACGCGGACCTGCACACAATCACATACAAGTACTTTGCCCCAACGAAACAGAGAGGTTGTCAATCTCTCCGGCTTGCCGAACACAAAGGATTAATTGTGCAGATGTAAAATATGATGAGAGTGAAATATGACCAGCGAGCAAATGATGATGAAAAGCTATTAGAACGGTTGTAAACAATATAGGAAAATAGGACCGGGTCCATAGTTCTTTACTAATCTATTCTTACTAGATGATCCACAAGTTTAAGCATTAATCTACTTCATATCTCTAAACAATTGACAAGTATCAAAGATTCAAGACAATGATCTACAAGATTAAGCAGAACTTTTCCCACTTCCTACATGATAATTTACATTCAACCAAACACCAATCAACTTATTTGAAACAAAACTAAAAGGGTGAAAGCACTAACTACAAAAGCTAACAGCTCTGAACAAGATATGCTTGAAAACAAGAGTTAGAAGCAAAAATAACAAAAACTAAACACTCTACACATATAAGTGAAGAACATGAGTGTTTACAAAAAATCGGAGCGTGTCTCTCTCCCAAATAAGCATGCATGGATCCAATTTATTGCAAATACCAGCGAACAAAATGTTACAAGCGATAGCAAAACAACGATGAAATTAAGCAAGATCAAACCAACGGGGGACACGAGATTTTAACGTGGAAAACCCTTCCAACAAGGAAGAGAAAAAACCACGGGCGCCAGCCAGCAATACTTCACTATTTCGGGGTGAGGTTACAAACGCGTCGGGATTTACAATGTGTGGCTTATCTCCGGCGGCGGCTTACAAGACGTATTTATAGTGGTCCTGACCTAAACTAGGTCGGCAACAATCGGTGTCCTGGTCGGTTACAACTCGTACCGTACCGCGGGGGCAGCGCCCCCGCACCCCCGGCAGTCCTCCTGTCTCGGCCCAAGCCTACCGGCGACGGGCCTCGCTTCGCTCCGTCGTTAGCCTTCTCACTTATAGAAACGGATTTGGATCACCATAAAATAAACACAAAACACACAACACAAACTGAAAGTCAAAAAAAAAAACAAACTAATGCTCCAAGAAGAGCACATAATGTGTAAAGAAATAAAAATATAGTACCATGAGAGAAACCGTTGATTGTCGATGAAGAAGGGGATGCCTTGTGCATCCCCAAGCTTAGACGCTTGTGACTTCTTGAATATTCCAGAGGAGGGTCCATGGGGAGCCTCCCCCAAGCTTAGACTTTTATCCCTTCTTGATCTTCCTTCATCACCTCGCACTTGGATACTTGAAAACTTCTTTGACGCAAAACTTATAGCAACTTCATTAGAGAAGTTAGTCCACAAAAACAATATCTTCTTTCAGTTTCAAAGCACATATCATGAACTTATTTTTTTTAACATTAGCTACTGTCACAAAGGTCTAAGTAAAGCTCTAGCTTTGAAAAAAACTTCACTTTGCCCGTGAAAGAAGCAATGCAAAACTAAGGGCAGAATCTGTCAAAAACAGAACAGACTGTAAAGATGAATTTTTTCGGGGCACTTCTGGAACTCAAATCAGAAAACTTAAAACTAGAGAAAGGTAGACAAAACCCTGATTCTTGCTGTCAAAAATTTGCAGCCACAGATGACGTTCTGTGATTTGTTGGATTTTCGAACAGTGAAGAACAGAAATCTGTTTCTGGACAGCAAACTCATCAATTAGTCTTCCTCTCTTTAGAGGCTATTCTTGACACCAAAAACCAAAACAAAAAGATACAAGGGAGTTGTTACAAAAGTAACATCACCCAAAAATTCAACATAAGCGCTTTTCTTTAACGCCTTTTAGCTAGGAGCAGTGATTTTAATGATGCTCTCATAAGAATAAGAGTTGAACCAAAAGAGAGAATCAAGAAGCAAATATCAAACACATTTAAGTCTAACCCACTTCCTATGCATAGGAATCTTGTAATCAAATAAATCAATGAAGAACATAGTGATAAGCATAGGAAGATAAAACAAGAGCAACTTCAAAACTTTCAACATAAAGAGAGGTGTTTTAGTGACATGAAAAAATTTATAACCATATTTCCCTCTCTCAAAATAATTTCCAGTAGAATGATGAAGAAACTCAACAATATAACTCAGCAATACTTCACTATTTCGGGGTGAGGTTACAAACACGCCGGGATTTACAATGTGTGGCTTATCTCCGGCGGCGGCTTACAAGACGTATTTATAGTGGTCCTGACCTAAACTAGGTCGGCAACAATCGGTGTCCTGGTCGGTTACAACTCGTACCGTACCGCGGGGCCAGCGCCCCCGCACCCCCGGCAGTCCTCCTGTCTCGGCCCAAGCCTACCGGCGACGGGCCTCGCTTCGCTCCGTCGTTAGCCTTCTCACTTATAGAAACGGATTTGGATCACCATAAAATAACACTCCACCTTGAGCCAAATTCCATCTTGTAGCATCAACAATCCTTCACCCTGAAACATCAAAGAAAACACTTTCGGCGCCAACTAGTCCATTGGGCTAAACAGTTATACCAACTAAGCTCGAGCAAAGCTCAAACTTAGCAATAGGAACTGGCTTTGTCATCATATCAGCAGGATTATCATGAGTACTGATCTTGCATACCTTCAGCTTACCTTGTGCAACAACATCACGCACATAATGGTATTTGACATCAATGTGCTTTGTTCTCTCATGGAACATCTGATCCTTAGTAAGGTAAATGGCACTTTGACTGTCACAGAACAGGTTAATACAAGTATCATCTCCACAAAGCTCAGCAAACAGACCTTTCAACCAAACAGATTCTTTGCATGCTTCAGCAATAGCCATGTACTCAGCCTCAGTAGTAGATTGTGCAACAACACCCTGCAAGGTAGCCTTCCAGCTAACAGCACATCCACTAACAGTAAATACATAACCTGTGAGGGACCTCCTCTTATCCAAATCGGCAGCAAAATCTGAATCCACATAGCCTGCGAGTCCCTCACCAGTCTTGCCAAACTTCAAGCAAGCGTTGGATGTGCCGCAAAGGTACCTGAAAATCCACTGAACAACTTTCCAATGTTCTTTACCAGGATTAGCCATGTATCGACTGACCAGGCTCATAGCATAAGACAAATCAGGTCGAGAACACACCATGGCATACATTAAGGAACCAACAGCACTAGAATATGGAACTCGAGACATGTACTCAATTTCTTTGTCAGAACTAGGACATTGCAATGCTGACAACTTAAAATGAGGAGCAATAGGCGTACTAACAGACTTTGCATCATGCATGTTAAAGCGATGAAGAACTTTCTTAATATAATTCTCCTGACTAAGAAATAGCAATCTAGATTTTCTGTCTCTTGAAATTTCCATACCTAGAATTTTCTTAGCAGGACCAAGATCCTTCATATCTCAAACTCACTATTCAACTATGCTTTCAACATAGTGATTTCCTTTATGCTCTTGGCAGCAATTAACATATCATCAACATATAGCAGTAAGTATATAGGCGATTCATCAACAAAATTAATGTACACACAACTATCATATTCAGACCTCTTAAAGCCATGTGACATCATAAAAGAATCAAACCTTTTATACCACTGTCGAGGAGATTGTTTCAAACCGTAAAGGGAGTTCTTTAGTTTGCACACGAAATCCTCCTTACCAGGCACTATGAACCCTTCTGGTTGGTCCATGTATATCTCCTCCTCAAGTTCTCCATACAAAAATGCAGTCTTTACATCTAACTGCTCAAGCTCAAGATCATGCATAGCAACAATACTGAAGAATGTACGAATAGTACTATGCTTGACAACCGGGGAGAACACATCATTATAATCCACACCGGGAATTTGCCTGAAACCTTTAGCTACTAACCTTGCCTTAAATCTTGGAGGCTCATTAGGAGACAAACCTTCCTTTCTCTTGAAGATCCACTTGCAGTGGACGGCCTTCTTTTGTTTAGGCAAGCGCACAACATCCCATGTGCCATTCTTCTCAAGTGATTGCATCTCCTCGTGCATTGCACCAATCCACTTGTCACGATCAACCGAAGCAATAGCTTCAGTGTATGTAGCTGGTTCAGCCTCATGCTCCACCTGTTCAGCACAACTTAGAGCAAAATAAACAACATCACATTCTTCAATTAATCGGTTAGGGGGAACAATATTTCTCCTTGGCCGATCAGCAGCAATGGACGGTTGCTGCAAAACAGGAGGTGAGGTTTGCACAATCTCCTCATCAACAGTTTCTGTTACCTCCTCATCTAGGTGCTCCATCTGCTCCACCTGCAAACGAACCTGTGGTTCATCCTTATCAGAAGAATCTGGCACAACATCAGTAGTCAGACTGTCCTGATACATAACAGATTCATTAAACACAACACTCTGGCTGAAGAAGTCTTTTTAGTTTCCGGATTCCACAACTTATATCCTTTCACTCCGGAACCATAACCAAGAAATAAGCACTTAACAGCTCTAGGCTCTAACTTTCCATTATCAACATGAGCATAGGCAGTGCAACCAAAAACTTTCAATTGTGAATAATCAGCCGGCTCACCAGCCCATACCTCAATAGGAGTTTTCCTTGTCAAGGGGAATGGACGGTGACCTGTTGATCAAGTAGTAGGCGGTGTTGGCAGCCTCAGCCCAAAAACGCCTGTTCATGCGGGCGTTGGACAACATGCAGCGAGATTTGGAGATGATAGTCCTGTTCATCCGCTCCGCTACACCATTCTGCTGAGGTGTGTACGGGATGGTGTGATGCCTGACAATGCCTTCCTGCCTGCAATAATCATCAAATTCATACAAAAAAAATTCGCCACCATTGTCAGTACGAAGCAACTTCACCTTCCTCTCAGTTTGCCTTTCAATCATAACTTTCCACTCTTTAAAAGCAGCAAAAGTATCATCTTTATTTTTCATAAAATAAGGCCAAACTCTTCTAGAGTAATCATCAATAATAGTAAGCGTATAACGAGCACCACCATAAGAGGGCTTACGTGAAGGTCCCCACAAATCAGCATGTACATAATCTAATGTACCTCTAGTGGTATGAACGGAAGCATTGAACTTAACTCTCTTATGCTTACCAAACACGCAGTGTTCACAGAACGACAACTTACTCATATTGCAGTCCTTCAGCAGTTCTCTCTTGACCAATTCTGCCATACCAAGTTCACTCATATGTCCAAGTCGCTTGTGCCAAAGGTTAGTTGTACTTGGATCATCATTAGTAATAACAGCAGCAGTACCAGACAAAGTGCTACCTTTAAGAATATATAACTTGGCAGAATTCATATCACCAACCATAACAATAAGAGAACCTTTCGATACCTTCAGGCGTTTATTCCCTCCGGCATACTTGTACCCGTCACAGTCAAGGGTACTCAGCGAGATCAAGTTTCTTGCCATAGATGGTATGTGTTTCACTCCCGTCAGCATGCGTGTCATCCCATCATGGGTCTTGATCTGAACAGATCCAACGCCAACAATATGACATTTGTTGTCGTTCCCCACACGCACGAAATCTCCAGTCTGCACAATCTCATAAGAACTGAACCAATCTTTGTTACAGCAAATATGAAACGAACAAGCAGTATCAAGAATCCACTCATCATCACGGGTAACACATGCAGCAAAAACAGCTAAGCATTCACCATCAGAACTATTATCACCAGCAACAACAGCAACCTTACCATTACCATTACCGTCAGATTATTCTTCGGTTGGTAAGTACCGTTCCTTTTCTCCTTGTTCTGCACCTTCCAGCAATCATCAATGGTGTGATTGGTTTTCTTACAATACCTGCAGAACTTGTCTCGTCCTTTGGACTTTGAACGGCCTCTGCTCTTATCTCTGTTGTTGTTGTTGTAGTTGTTATCTCGCTGCTCAGGCCTGCCTCGAACCTGCAATGCATCGCCCTTGGAGGGTGATGCGTCAGTCTGCACCATACCTTTCATCTTTTCCCTGGTCTGCAGGGCCTCACATACTTCCGCGAGGGTTAGATCATCGCGCCTCAACAATATCGTATCTCGCAGATTTGTAAAAGAACTAGGCAGCAAACATAACAACAGAAGAGCTAAATCTTCATCATCATATTTTACCTCCATCAACACTAGGTCGGCCACGATCTCCTTGAAGATCGACAAGTGGTTCATCACAGAACCACCTTCCTGCATCTTGTGCGAGAACAACTTCATCTTCATGTGCATCTTGCTGGTTAGATCCTTGGACATGCAGATCGACTCCAGCTTAAGCCATAACGCTGCCGCAGATTTCTCCTGCAACACCTCTTGCAAGATATCATTAGATAGATGAAGTTGAATTAATGACAAAGCCTTACGATCCTTGCGCTTTTCTTCAGGAGTCCACTCCTTCGTGTCCTTCTTTCCGAACGCATCCAACGCCTCATCAAGATCCGAAGCCTGCGATAGGATCGCACGCATCTTGACTTGCCACAGAGAAAACCTCATCTTGTAGTCCAGCAACGGTAGATCAAACTTCATCGATGCCATCGCAAAACCCTAATCTGTAACCAAGGCTCTGATACTACTTGTTACAAGCGATAGCAAAACAACGATGAAATTAAGCAAGATCAAACCAACGGGGGACACGAGATTTTAACATGGAAAACCCTACCAACAAGGAAGAGAAAAAACCACGGCCGCCAGCCAGCAATACTTCACTATTTCGGGGTGAGGTTACAAACGCGCAGGGATTTACAATGTGTGGCTTATCTCCGGCGGCGGCTTACAAGACGTATTTATAGTGGTCCTGACCTAAACTAGGTCGGCAACAATCGGTGTCCTGGTCGGTTACAACTCGTACCGTACCGCGGGGGCAGCGCCCCCGCACCCCCGCACCCCCGGCAGTCCTCCTGTCACAGCCCAAGCCTACCGGCGACGGGGCTCGCTTCGCTCTGTCGTTAGCTTTCTGACTTATAGAAACGGATTTGGATCACCATAAAATACACACAAAAACACAATACAAACTGAAAGTAAAAAAAACAAACTAATGCTCCAAGAAAGAGCACATAATGTGTAAAGGAATAAAAAATAGTACCATGAGAGAAACCGATGATTGTCGATGAAGAAGGGGATGCCTTGGGCATCCCCAAGCTTAGACGCTTGTGACTTCTTGAATATTTTAGAGGAGGATCCATGGGGAGCCTCCCCAAGCTTAGACTTTTATCCCTTCTTGATCTTCCTTCATCACCTCGCACTTGGATACTTGAAAACTTCTTTGACGCAAAACTTATAGCAACTTCATTAGAGAAGTTAGTCCACAAAAACAATATCTTCTTTCAGTTTCAAAGCACATATCATGAACTTATTTTTTTTAAACATTAGCTACTGTCACAAAGGTCTAAGTAAAGCTCTAGCTTTGAAAAAAACTTCACTTTGCCCGTGAAAGAAGCAATGCAAAACTAAGGGCAGAATCTGTCAAAAACAGAACAGACTGTAAAGATGAATTTTTTCGGGGCACTTCTGGAACTCAAATCAGAAAACTTAAAACTAGAGAAAGGTAGACAAAACCCTGATTCTGGCTGTCAAAAATTTGCAGCCACAGATGATGTTCTGTGATTTTTTGGATTTTCGAACAGTGAAGAACAAAAATCTGTTTCTGGACAGCAAACTCATCAATTAGTCTTCCTCTCTTTAGAGGCTATTCTTGACACCAAAAACCAAAACAAAAAGATACAAGGGAGTTGTTACAGAAGTAACATCACCCAAAAATTCAACATAAGCGCTTTTCTTTAACGCCTTTTAGCTAGGCGCAATGATTTTAATGATGCTCTCATAAGAATAAGAGTTGAACCAAAAGAGAGAATCAAGAAGAAAATATCAAACACATTTAAATCTAACCCACTTCCTATGCATAGGAATCTTGTAATCAAATAAATCAATGAAGAACATAGTGATAAGCATAGGAAGATAAAACAAGAGCAACTTCAAAACTTTCAACATAAAGAGAGGTGTTTTAGTGACATGAAAAAATTTATAACCATATTTCCCTCTCTCAAAATAATTTCCAGTAGAATCATGAACAAACTCAACAATATAACTATCACATAAACATGATTTTCATGATCTTCAAACACATAATTTTTATTAAGCTCCAAAATAGTATGATCAAAATAAAAAAAAGTCATGACCTTTCCAATCCCATTATTAAACATGTTTATTTTTGTTTTCTTTGAGCTTGGGTGATGTTTAATAGGGGAATCATGGTCGTAAGTGTAGCAAGCATCAATTTCCTCAAAAAGGGATATTTCAAGAGAATCCATAGGAACATAACATTCATCCTCCTTTGGTAAGCATGGAGGGCAATTAAATAGTGTAAGAGTTGAGGAGTTACTATCATTAGAAGGTGAGAATGGGTAGCTACTCCATTCTTCCTCCTTTTGTTCGTCACTCTCTTCCTCATTTTCATCCAATGAGCTTTCAGTTTCAGCAATTTCTTCTTCCATGGTTTCCTGCAAGGCAACAATCTCTTCTTTTGGAGGATAAGTTCTCTCAAGAAATTCGGTAATATAAGGATTATCATTGTAATACTCAAGGCAATGTCCAAGTATAAAAAAATTCATATTTGTAAGAAGCATCATCAATATCTTTAAGCACAGAAGTAATTTCATAGGCACCCATAAAAACAACAAATTCTTCAATTTGTTCAAGATTATCAAAATCATAGTTTCCTTTACCATAAGAAGCCAATATTTCATTATCATTATAATCACATTGGAAAGGGAGGTGTTTATGCCTCCTACAGCAAAAAGATTCATTAGAGCACCAGGATTCATCATATATAGAGCAAAAGTTTATAACAAGACTATTCAATTTATTTATATGTGCCCATACGTGTTTTCCTTTTTCAGACAAGCGGTATTCCTTATAATAATTTTGTTCATCCTCCGTGAACCCACCTTGCCAATAAGATCTAGTCTTAAACAAAGTAACCATTGATAGCAAGTAAAGAACTAGACATAATATCAAGCAAAATGATAAAAAGACTAGTGATGGATTTTTTTTTTTTGTGTTTTTCAGTTTTAAAGCAAACAAAAGGCAAAACAAGACTAACAAAAAATATACTAAGCAAGACAACAACAAAGTAAAGTGAAAGGATATGTGAAACTCCCCTAGCTGAAGCTTCCAAGTCCCCGGCAACGGCGCGAGAAAAAGAGCTTGATGACGTGGATCACACGTTCGCTGGTGAACCCCAAGAGGAAGGTATGATGCAGCAAAGCAGCAGTTTCCCTTGATTACAAAACCAAGGTTGTCAGATCCAGCAGGACTTGGAGAAGGCTTAACGAGGTGTCAATCTACTCTGATGCTTGTAGATTAACGCGGACCTGCACACAATCACAAACAAGTACTTTGCCCCAACGAAACAGAGAGGTTGTCAATCTCTTCGGCTTGCCGAACACAAAGGATTAATTGTGCAGATGTAAAATATGATTAGAGTGAAATATGACCGGCGAACAAATGATGATTAAAAGCTATTAGAACGGTTGTAAACAATGTAGGAAAATAGGACCGGGGTCCACAGTTCACTAGTTGTGTCTCTCCAAAATTTATACATCATGGGTAAACAAATTACAACATGGCAATTGATAGAATTGTGGGCGCATAACAATGCTATCATAAAACAATATAGTTCACCGCTTCATCTAATATGGGCATTACGTCAAAATACATAGACCGTTAACCAACTGCGTCTATGACTAATAATCCACCCCGGGATCGCTATCCAGCATGTCACCCAGAAGTATTAAGTTGCAAGCAACAGACCATTGCAATAAGCAAAGTGCATAATGTAAGAAATGTAAATAACACAAGGAAATCACACCGCTGTTTTTCTCCCTAGTGGCAACAGCACATCTTTAGTCTTGATCGTTTCTGTCAACCCGAGCTCAGACAAAAAGAGGCATGAACCCACTATCTAGCATATATACCCTCTATAAAGACACTAACAATTACTTGGCCAAAGCATCCACTAGCATCGGAGAGCATGCAAGATCATAGATAAAACATAACACATAGATGAACAAAAGTAATGACTTCCACAATTCATCGGATCCATGCAAACACAATCATGTAGCAGTTATAGATAATATGATCTTGATCATGATAGGCAGCTCACAAGATTTAAGCAATGGAGTACAAGGAGGAGAGACAACCATCTAGCTACTGCTATGGACCCGTAGTCCCGTGGTGGACTACTCACGCATCACTCCGGAGGCAAGCATGGTGGTGTAGATGCCTTCGGTGACGATTCCCCTCTCCGACAGGGTGCCGGGAAGAGCTGCAGAACCCTCCCGAACTAGGGTTGGCGATGGCGGCGGCCTCGGACGTCTTCTGGAAAATATGGTCGGGTATTTAGGATTTTCGGGTCGAAGACAAATTTATAGGCGAAGGGGCAACTCGAGACGATGCCGGAGGGCACCAGGTGGGGCCCATGCACAACCAAGGTGTGGGTCACGCCTGGGGGCGTCTGGGGGCTGGGAGCCCCCCTCAGGCATCCTCCTGGCTCTAGACTTGTTCCTTTGTGAAAATAATTCACGTAAATTTCCAGCTGATTCCGAGAAACTTCCCCGAACAACTTTTCTGAAACAAAAAGATAGCAGAAAACATGAACTGGCACTGGGCATCTTGTTAATAGGTTAGTTCCATAAATCATGCCAAAATGATATAAAACGTTATAAAAACATGTGGCACTGATATATAATCAAGCATGGAACATAAAAATTTATAGATACGTCGGAGACGTATCAGTGGCGGCCCACGGCCCGCCTACCGCTCCGACGCGCGGGCGCCTCAGCCGCAGAACATGCCTCCGCCGAAGCCCAATAACACTGCGCCCATGACCAGTACAGGGCGTGGCACTTTCATCTGTCAACTCTGCGGTATCCACTGTCACATAGCAGCCAAGTTCTACAAGCGGTTCAACCGCGATTTTCTGGGCATTGGCAATGACGGGAGCAACACTGAGCGCCAAGTTGCTATGGCAATGTCTGCCTCCCATGGTGGACAACAATCTGTAGACCCTGTATGGTATGCAGACTTGGGGGCAACTCATCATATCACTCATGACCTGGAGAAGCTCACTACGCGCGAACCCTACCACAGCACCGAGCAGGTTCACACGGCAAACGGAGCAGGTATGCGTATTCGTAATGTTGGTCATGCTGTTATTCCTACTCCCTCGTCTAGATCGTTAGCCCTAAATCATGTTCTCCATGTTCCCAATGCTTCACGTAATCTTCTTTCCATGAGCAAACTTTCTTCTGACAATAATGTGTTCATTGAACTTCACGCTGCTGATCTTTTTGTAAAGGATCGGGACACAAGAGCACCCATACGTAGAGGTCGTTGCTGTGGAGGTCTCTACGAGATTAAAACACCTGTTATCAAGCAAGCACTCAGAAGTGTCAAGGTGTCATGTGATGTGTGGCACAGTCGTCTAGGTCATCCAACTTTGCAAGTCGTTCAACATGTTCTTCGTAGTCATGAGTTACCATCTATTATAGAGTCCAGTAAAAATAAAGCAGTGTGTGATGCTTGTCAGCAAGGAAAAAGTCATCAATTACCTTTCTCCTTGTCTACTCGTGTAATCAAATCCCCATTAGAGATCATTTATTCTGATGTGTGGGGTCCTGCCCAAACATCTATCAGTGGACACCGCTTTTATGTGAGCTTTGTTGATGGTTATAGTCGTTTCACTTGGCTTTATTTACTCAAGCACAAATCTGATGTATATGATGTGTTTCTAAAGTTTCAAAAGCATGTTGAACGCCTCCTAAATAAAAAGATTATCCATGTTCAAATAGATTGGGGTGGAGAGTATGAGAAACTTCATCCCTTCTTCAACAATCTAGCCATCTCTCATCGTGTATCATGTCCACACACTCACCAACAAAATGGCACTGCTGAACGTAAACACCGTTACATCGTTGAGACATGTCTCACCTTGCTTGCACATTCATCTGTCCCTTTATACTATTGGAATGATGCTTTCTCCACAACCTGTTTTCTCATAAATAGGCTTCCTAGTTGAACTATTGACATGAAAACTCCGCTCGAAAGATTACTCCATGAATCTCCGGATTATACCTTTTTCAAGGTTTTTGGGTGTGCTTGTTGGCCTCATCTCCGGTCTTATAATAATCACAAACTTGATTTTCGATCTAAGAAGTGTGTTTTTCTGCGGTATAGTGGTTTGCACAAAGGATATACATGTCTTCATGTTCCTTTCTATCGAGTTTACATCTCTAGGGACGTTGTTGATGAGAATGTTTTTCCCTTTGCTCACATGCCCACCTCCCACACTTTACCACCACCTACAGAGTCGTCTTTACTTTCAGCTGACCACTTTATGGATACTGCATATGCACCGTCTTTGCTTGCTAACCATGGTGCAGGAACGGGACGTGGCGCTCACCTGGAAATTCTACCAGAATCGGATGAATAGGAGCACGTCGATCATGTGGTGCAAGCTAATCTTCATGGCTCTCCTCGGGCTTTGTGCCCCTGCATGGCTGCTCCTTGGGCTCACGACCGTCTGGCTTTGTCCCAGCCCACGCCTCCCCGCCAGAGTCGCCAGCCGAGCTGATGGCAGACGAGCCGACGACGCCCCGCTCGGCTCCCATGCATGCACATGTGCCTGGGCACCTGGCACTCACGTGCAACCGAGTGGAGCGGCCTGGGACGCGTCATCTGCCTCCCGATCGTCTACGCCTATTGATTCCACGTCGTCGGTTGCTTCCCCATCACCAACACCGTCACCTGTACATGTCACGCCCGTGGTGTCTCCTGCTGCGTCACCTCCAGCGTCACCACCGGTCACTCGTTTGCAGCGCGGTATGCGGCAGCCTAAGAAATAGACCGGTGACACAGTTGCTTGGAGCAGTATTTTGGCGGCCTATACAGCAAATAAAAGCACAACTGAACCACGAGATTATCATGAGGCGCTTCGTATTCCTCACTGGCGTGCTGCTATGGAGGACGAGTTCTCTGCACTTCAGACCAACAGCACATGGAAACTGGTACCTCCTGTTCCTGGTGTTAATTTGATTGACTCTCGTTGGATTTTTAAAGTCAAACTTCATGCTGATGGTTCTATTGAGAGATACAAGGCTCGCCTAGTTGCTAAAGGATTTAAGCAACGTTATGGTCTCGACTATGATGAGACATCCAGTCCTGTGGTGAAGCCAGCAACCATTCGTTTGTTGCTCTCTATGGCTCTTTCCAACAGGTGGCATCTTCGACAGCTTGATATTCAGAATGCCTTTCTCAATGGTTATCTTGATGAGCAGGTATACATGAGACAACCTCCTGGTTTTGTTGATTCTGATAAACCAGGTCAGTATTGTCAGCTTGTCAAGTCTCTTTATGGTCTGAAGCAGGCTCCCCGTGCCTGGCATGCTCGCCTCAGTTCTGTTATTGGTTCCCTGGGGTTTTCACCGTCAGTTGCTGATACATCGCTGTCCATTCTTCATCGTTCTGATGTGACTATGTATCTGCTGGTATATGTTGATTATATCATTGTCATCAGTTCCACTGCTACTGCTATTCCTAATTTAGATGTTGAGCTCCGTTCTGAATTCAAGGTGAAGGATCTTGGTGTTCTACATTATTTTCTGGGAGTTGAGGTGCATTCACCGTCGCCAGGTAGTCTTATTCTTCGACAACGCAAGTATGCTCTTGAGCTCCTAGCACGAGCTGGTATGTTAAAGGGCAGTCCCACTACTACTCCCATGGCCTCTTCTGAGCGCCTTTGTAGCACGGATGGTGATGTTCTCTCGTCTGAGGAGGCAACTCAGTATCGCAGTATAGTTGGTGGACTTCAGTATCTCACGGTAACACGGCCTGATTTTTCCTTTGTTGTCAACAAGGTGTGTCAATACCTTCATGAACCGAGAGCTCCTCATTGGTCAGCTGTTAAGCGCATCCTTCGGTACGTTGATGGTAGATATTGATAAGTTGGGTGGTGCCCCAAGCGAAGGCGGAATTGTAGCTAGTAGCAGTTTTCTCTCGTTTAACGAACCGAGGTTTATCGAACCAGTAGGACTTTGAAATCAACAACGAGGTGAATGTTGAAGATCTCTGGCGCTTAACCTTCAACAGACGTGGACCTGCACACACTCAACCAAAATACTTTGCCCCAACGGCGGAAAGGTTGTCAATCTTTCCGGTCTCGCAGAAAACAAAGCGGTTAATTGTATGATGAAATAGATAAAATATGAAAAGTGACCAGAGGAATAATGATAAATAAAAGCATGTAGCGCCCCGACCCCAGAACTATACAGTGAAGCGTTGTGCAACCGGTCATGCTACACAATCGAGGGTTACTGGGTTTACCAATCCCAGGCCAAAACTCATTGACAGGTGTGCTCGGAATGGATCATCGGCACACAACACCTCGATCATGCCATAAGCTCAGACATCGCTATCACGTATAGTAAAGAGACCGAGACTTGTGGAACAACTGGCACATTGCAGACTCTACGACACAAAAGCATATAGCAACTCATATAAGAGAAGATACAAATATTACACTCAAAAGAATCACAGATCCAACAATTCATCAAGCGGAAGCGGGTAGTGTTGTCTAACAACAAGATGCAAATATATGGCCTAAGAGGCCTACAAATAAAAGATCCCAGTCAGCTTGTTCCACGGTCCCAATCTGCCACCTGGGAACCCCAGACTACTAGTCGACGTCCACGAAGAACCCACCTAGCTGCTCGGTGTCGTCCTCCTCTGATATACAAAAATAAAGGTAGCAAAGAGAGACTGAGTACGACGTACTCGAAAGTTTAGTAGGGCGATATAGGCCCAATGATTGATGGAGACTCTAAAGCTGTATATGTAGTTAATTTTGCATAAAGCTAATTTTTATAAACAAGACATAAATGACACATGGCACCGTCTACTCAGAATATTTTTCATAAAAGGGGTAAGAGGGTAACATTTCATCTTCGGTTCTCAACGAACCAACTTGTAACCAACACATCTCTCATATCCACCAAAGGCACTCCCTCGCATCACCCTCGAGGAAATGGACCTTTTACACACACGTTGATTATGCAACCTTTAGCTGCCATATCAATTAGGTTAAGGTTCTCTATGGTCTTATCATCTATTCCCAAGTCGTCCATAACTGCGGACACGGCTTTTCGAAAAGATTTACCCTGCAGGGGTGTACTAATTTACCCATTGGTACCGTCCGGCTCACCTGATTGGCCCTCTTTCGGGGAAGGCCGGCGAGCGGGCGCGGTTAAACCTTTACCTCGCATGAGACTATCCAAGAGTCATCTGTGGCCACAGGGCAAGTTTACCCAGCCTATTTCAGCCCCTGCCCCATCGCCATGTCCTAAACACAAATCCTCATCAACATCTTCTTTTCCACTCACACGCAAATGGAAAACCGAACTAGAGGACCCTTGGATACGCCCGCACAAGTTATTCAGTTAGTAAGGCGCCCATACACCCACCAATGGCAGCACGCTCGTCTTGGTTCAAGAGGTAAAGAACTCGCACCTAGGGGCAAGAGTGAGGCAAAACACCATCCCCGATGGCAACTCACCCAAGCCTTTTTAGCATTTTAATTTAGCACCCCACATATCCACCATGTCCGAAATATTCCATCAACATCAACAATTATGGTATTAAACAATGTACATAACTAGCATTTAAATAAGCATGGCTAAGCATAGCTAAGCATATAACTACAACAATTATATTCTTGTCTCAGGCCAACACATCATCACTAAGGTTCATAGGTAGGGATACATGTGATTGGCTCGGGGAAAAACATGCATTCATAGGATACCCTAAGGCTTGATCAAAAATGACATTTGAACCGCATGCAATATTATGGTGGATAAAATAAGTTGATAAAAACATAGGATGCTAGATGCCAAGAAGGTTAGGTTATCTCTTGCCTTGCTGCCGGGGCGTGTAGTACGGCTCGTCGAGGTAGGTAGGGGTGACCTCAACTCTGGAATCTATCGATACCCAAAAATAATACGAAAGAACAAATAAATCACACGAAGACAAGGTGCAATGCACAATCACATGATGACATGACAAGTTGATGCATTGATATTATCATTTAATTTATTTAACAAATTAAATGGAGTTCTAAATAATTAGTGCAATTATTTGGACACAACTCCATATTTATCTTACTGACCCCATTACTTATAAGTCATTAAATTAGTAGAGAAGTGGCTCAATATGCATGAATATGACATGAATGGATAGGGTTTGTTCTTCCGATCATTTTGGTACCTCATTTATAATTTTCTGAGTATCGAAGAATAATTAGCGAATTAAATAATTAATTGAATTTAATTCTTTTAAACAAATTATGAATAACATCAGATAAATATTTATGATCATGATGTGATATTAGCATGGTTTGATTGCATTTGAAGTGTTGATCACATTGATATATTATTCATAATTTTTGGATCAATATTTAATAAGTTAAGATTTTCCTAAATTGGCATTATTTAACCCATTTTAGGAATTCTTAATTAAAGAAGCGGCCGGCCTGTGGCCGGCCCAGGCTGGGCTGCCAGGCCGGGACGGTACCCGAAGCGGCCGGCCTGTGGCCGGCCCAGGCTGGGCTGCCAGGCCGGGTACCAGCCCGAAGGGTCCGGCCTTTGGGCCGGCCCAGGCCGGGGCACGGCCGGGCGAGCACGCGCGTGTCAGCGGCGAGGCGCGGTGGCCGGCGACGATCGACGCCGGGAGAGGGGAGGGGGCACGGGAGGAAGCTAAAAGAAGGAGGATCTCACCAGGGACACTTTGGCTTAGTCGGGAGCGGCTGGGGAGAACGAATGGCGAGGCAACGGTGTTCGGAGGCGGCGGCCGGAGGCGAGAAAGGAAACGGTCGGTGACGGCGTTGTAGAGCACCCCGGCTCGATTCCTCTGGCGAGGAGATAGAGGACGAGGTGACGGAGGGTTTCCCCGCTTCGATTTGGGCAGGGGAGGTCTTCAACGATGGCGTCGGGAGAGGGACGGCGGCGGGGCTGCGTCGGCCATGGAGGTAGCTAGAGCTAGGGTTAGGGTGTCCGTGAGTGGGGAAAAAGGCAAGGGGAGAGAGAGGGAGGCCGTCGACGGGGTCCTTGTCCTCCAGGGAGCAGGTAGGGCGTGGGGCAGGGACGGCATGGTGGCGGTGTGGGCACGGGAGGCATGGCGCCAGTGCCTCCCGGCACTGTGGAGAAGAAGACCATGTTTTTCACGAAAACCCCCCAGCACCAATTAATTTAATTACAGAAAGGTCCAACAGAGATTTGTTGAATTTTATTGAGGCCCTAAAACATTTTTATAAATTCCACAAAAAATTATGTGGGCTCCAATAGACCTTTAGGTGCTCCACAAATATTGGTGAGACAAAATAAAATGTTTTGGCCAACATTTGTTCACAGCATTTAATTAAGTATTTTTGACAATTTCCAATTTGTATTTATTTGGAGCACTCAAACATTTCCAAAAATACTGAAAATATTCATGGAGGCTCTAACAATAACATTGAAGCTCCCCATGATTTTAGTTTGAATTTTTGGAATTTTTAATTTGGTTTCAAAAATAGAAATTGAATTAAGCCAATTTGAATCCTCATATTCATTTCTTATTTAACAACTATTTGGAAAATGAGAATTGGTTTCAAAAGGTAAACTTGGAACTTCCTAAACCATTTGGAAGTCCAAGAATAATGTATTTTGCCAACTTGAGCTGTGCATTTGATTTGGCCATTTTGGGCAATGCTTTTAGTTTGGAAATTTGAGGAAGGGTTTTGGATTCCTTTGTTTTAATTCTCCAAGTGTTGCTTTATTTTAGATTAGCACTTTTAAATGGATGCCATGATGCAATGCAAAACAAAAAGTGAAAATTTGGCCCATATTTTAGGGTACTAATCTGGGGCTGTTACAATTCTACCCCCCTTACAGGAATCTCGTCCCGAGATTCTAGATTAGAAGTAGGGATGAGGGGAACATGACAACACACATCTTCCTCGTTGCAGATATTGGGCTAACTAACAAGACATGCCAAAATGGCGGAAGGACAGAAGGTAGCTTAAGGTGACAGACAAAAAGGAACTTTGCCCACAACCATAAGCCATTGGGGAAAACTAGGAACGACTTGACCAAACAAAGGTCGAGCCGAGGATAGGACAACCGATCACTTGTTCAAGGCCAGGACAAAACTTCAAAACACTCCGAGGCATAGACCGTAGAGGTTTGAAGCACCGTGAGGAGAAAAGACACCTTTTGGACTACACGTTGTTGACATACCAAATGTTTCCATAAGGTTGGAAGATCGGCCCTAACGGAACTGATGAATTGACTCACCGTCCGTGTGATTGGGCAAAAACCTTGGATTCACCTAGGAAGGATAGATATGGCATTTACCCCACATTTAGATAGAGAGGTAAAACCTGATATCGAGCTATTGCCATGAGATAGGTGGAGTGGAGGATTGACCTATAGATATTTAACAACTCCGTGGTGATGTTCTCCTTGAGTTTGTAGATACCCCACTCCGGCTTCGGGATAGCCTCCAATCGATCATCAAGTGGAGGTCGTACTTGGAGATAGAGAGAAGACCTTTGGGGAACTATTAGGTTAAACAGCCCATGATACCCATGGATAGTGAGTGATTTTTTTTTTTAAGGTTTGAGAGGATTTCGTCAATCGACCTTGTGAGGTACTTGAACCACAACACCGGACTTGTCGGTTTACTAGTAGGCTTAGGTCATGCTCTTGGTAAACTCCAAGCATCACTTTTGCTTGAGATTCGGATTTGGTTAGGCGTGAGGATAATTCAGACATGACAAGTCCGAGGAAGGGTTTGTGAAAGTTAGCCGCAAAGTGGGGTAACTAGATTCCCAAGACAAGGGCTACATCGTCACGCTCCAGAGATAGAGCTAGATTGGGAATTCCATGGGGTCATGATTACTAAGGGAATATTGCACCAGCATGTACTCCAATCACTGAAGCACAACTGAATCCTGATTGGGAAACACCGGTAGGATACAGAGATTTGGCAACTTCCTCTTATTCAAGAACAAGACGGACAGTGGCATACATGACGTATTTAGAGGACTGGCGGTAACAACCTACCAACGCCACAACAATCCGCACATGCATGACCAACTTGTGATTTAGCCCGAGGGGACAAGGTGAACTTCACTCGGATCCACGACGACAAATGTCACTGGTTGCGAGAGAAACTGGCTTTTCAAGAAAAAGATGTGGTCTTTAGAGTTTCGACACGAATCTAATTCGTTGACCGAAGGTGTGCACCTGAACAAATGGACTTGGCAACACAGACAACTCAGCTCAAGGACATGACTACCAGTCAGGCTAAGAGTGCCACCAAAGCCTTTAGATTTCATAACAATAACAATTGCTAAGAATATCCGATTACCACGATGATATTCATCCTCAACATTCTCGAGCCCGAACAGCTCGGAGGTAGATGGAATAAGGAAAGGTAAGAGCATCACTTCATCAAGTACGTCATGAGACTAGGCATGACCTCTTGATATAAAAGAGTGTGACACTCCAAGGTGGAACGGAACGAAAGCTAGTCAAGCTCCTATTCCGCGAATTACAAAACTTTGACCTGACCGAGAAATGGACGAGGTACCGGAGTTTGTTTCTCCTGACATCCCGAGGTGGAATGCCTTGACGCACCGCAGGAATGACATGCATCAGAACACCCCAATGCACGATAAAATTTGACTGTCAACTAACAGATAGAGGGCAGACGACAAATTTAGATTAAGGAACGGGCTAACAACAATTGCAAGATATTGCAGAAGCCCTGGTTAGCACTCTTCCGACAACTGGTGCCGAAAGGGTTTCAGGAAACGGGATTACCGGAGGAATCACAAGTATTGATGGAAAAACTCGCTAAGAGCAATCTCGTCGTGATTCAGATGATCCCATGACAGAGAGCCTAGCTAAAGCTAGTGACGAGGAAGAGCATTGTCGAGGAAGCCAATTACGGCGGCAACCTCGAGTTTGAGACTAACTTCAAATTTTTCCAACCTGATGTAGGGTTTGACCATTAGCACACGGGTTCGACGGAAAGATCTTGGGTTAAAGATCAGCTTCATGCACCGGGACTCACAATAGCATAATGCTCACAAGGGCGACAACCCTCATAAATCATTACACCAGAGCCCTAGCACAATCCGGGACCTTCGGTTCAAGATCTTGGGCTAAAGCGAGGGGATTTCTTGACGATCCGCAACACTTCCTTTCTTCGGGCTTTAGAATTTGCAGACGAGCAAAGTTAACCAGTAACTAAAGATAGAACCCAACCCCGTGATCCTAAAGATTTAGAATTTGCCGACGATCAGAAGAACCGTTAAAATCAAATAGAGGTAAGATGGCACCGAGATCAGAGTGAATTGGATAAGGAGTAAAAAGAATCCTAGGAAGGTTTTCACAAATCATTTTTAGGTTAGAAATAATTTTCACGAACTAGACTCGACATCGACCAATAGAAAGGGTTTCCTACAGGAAGTCCTGCTCTGATACCAACTTGTAGCGCCCCGACCCCAGAACTATACAGTGAAGCGTTGTGCAACCGGTCATGCTACACAATCGAGGGTTACTGGGTTTACCAATCCCAGGCCAAAACTCATTAGCAGGTGTGCTCGGAATGGATCATCGGCACACAACACCTCGATCATGCCATAAGCTCAGACATCGCTATAACGTATAGTAAAGAGACCGAGACTTGTGGAACAACTGGCACATTGCAGACTCTATGACACAAAAGCATATAGCAACTCATATAAGAGAAGATACAAATATTACACACAAAAGGATCACATATCCAACAATTCATCAAGCGGAAGCGGGTAGTGTTGTCTAACAACAAGATGCAAATATATGGCCTAAGAGGCCTACAAATAAAAGATCCCAGCCAGCTTGTTCCACGGTCCCAAGCTGCCACCTGGGAACCCCGGACTACTAGTCGACGTCCACGAAGAACCCACCTAGCTGCTCGGTGTCGTCCTCCTCTGAAATACAAAAATAAAGGCAGCAAAGAGAGACTGAGTACGACGTACTCGCAAGTTTAGTAGGGCGATATAGGCCCAATGATTGACGGAGGCTCTAAAGCTGTATATGTAGTTATTTTTGCATAAAGCTAATTTTTATAAACAAGACATAAATGACACATGGCACCGTCTACTCAGAATATTTTTCATAAAAGGGGTAAGAGGGTAACATTTCATCTTCGGTTCTCAACGAACCAACTTGTAACCAACACATCTCTCATCTCCACCAAAGGCACTCCCTCGAATCACCCTCGAGTAAATGGACCTTTTACACACACGTTGATTATGCAACCTTTAGCTTCCATTTCAATTAGGTTAAGGTTCTCTATGGTCTTATCGTCTATTCCCAAGTCGTCCATAACCGCGGACACGGCTTTTCGAAAAGATTTACCCTGCAGGGGTGTACTAATTTACACATTGGTACCGTCCGACTCACCTGATTGGCCCTCTTCCAGGGAAGGCCGACGAGCGGGCACGGTTAAACCTTTACCTCGCATGAGACTATCCAAGAGTCATCTGTGGCCACAGGGCAAGTTTACCCAGCCTATTTCAGCCCCTGCCCCATCGCCACGTCCTAAACACAAATCCTCATCAACATCTTATTTTCCACTCACACGCAAATGGAAAACCGAACTAGAGGACCCTTGGATACGCCCGCACAAGTTATTTAGTTAGTAAGGCGCCCATACACCCACCAATGGCAGCACACTCGTCTTGGTTCAAGAGGTAAAGAACTCGCACCTAGGGGCAAAAGTGAGGCAAAACACCATCCCCGATGGCAACTCACCCAAGCCTTTTTAGCATTTTAATTTAGCACCCCACATATCCACCATGTCCGAAATATTCCATCAACATCAACAATTATGGAATTAAACAATAGACATAACTAGCATTTAAATGAGCATGGCTAAGCATAGCTAAGCATATAACTACAACAATTATATTCTTGTCTCAGGCCAACACATCATCACTAAGGTTCATAGGTAGGGATACATGTGATTGGCTCGGGGAAAAACATGCATTCATAGGATACTCTATGTCTTGATCAAAATTGTCATTTGAACCGCATGCAATATTATGGTGGATAAAATAAGTTGATAAAAACATAGGATGCTAGATGCCAAGAAGGTTAGGCTATCTCTTGCTTTGCTGCCGGGGCGTGTAGTACGGCTCGTCGGGGTAGATAGGGGTGACCTCAACTCCGGAATCTATCGATACGCAAAAATAATACGAAAGAACAAATAAATCACACGAAGACAAGGTGCAATGCAAAATCACATGATGACATGACAAGTTGATGCATTGATATTATCATTTAATTTATTTAACAAATTAAATGGAGTTCTAAATAATTAGTGCAATTATTTGGACCCAACTCCATATTTATCTTAGTGACCCCATTACTTATAAATCATTACATTATTAGAGAAGTGGCTCAATATGCATGAACATGACATGAATGGATAGGGTTTGTTCTTCCGATCATTTCGGTACCTCATTTGTAATTTTCTGAGTACCGAAGAATAATTAGCGAATTAATTAATTAATTGAATTTAATCTTTTAAACAAATTATGAATAACATCAGATAAATATTTATGATCATGATGTGATATTAGCATGGTTTGATTTCATTTGAGGTGTTGATCACATTGATATATTATTCATAATTTTTGGATCAATATTTAATAAGTTAAGATTTTCCTAAATTGGCATTATTTAACCCATTTTAGGAATTCTTAATTAAAGGCAAATTTATTTATTCAAAAGGGCAAGGCAATGTTACCAAAAGATAGGAAATGTTTTTCTGAGCAATTTGATATTTAATTTGCAATTTTTGGATCATTATACAAAAAGATATCAAAGTTTTAATTTGCCTTTTAATTCAAAAAGGAAAAGCTAAAGGCCAGACAGGCCGGCCTCACTGCCGGCCAGGCCGGGCCCGAGGCCGGGACGGTACCCGAAGCGGCCGGCCTGTGGCCGGCCCAGGCTGGGCTGCCAGGCCGGGTACCAGCCCGAAGGGTCCGGCCTTTGGGCCGGCCCAGGCCGGGGCACGGCCGAGCGAGCACGCGCGCGTCAGCGGTGAGGCGCGGTGGCGGGGCAGCATCGGCCATGGAGGTAGCTAGAGCTAGGGTTAGGGTGTCCGTGAGTGGGGAAAAAGGTAGGAGAGGGAGGCCGTCGACGGGGTCCTTGTCCTCCAGGGAGCAGGTAGGGCGTGGGGCAGGGAGGGCACAGTGGAGGCATGGGCACGGGAGGCATGGCGCCAGTGCCTCCCGGCACTGTGGAGAAGAAGACCATGTTTTTCACGAAAAACCCCTCAGCACCAATTAATTTAATTACAGAAAGGTCTAATAGAGATTTGTTGAATTTTATTGAGGCCTTAAAACATTTTTATAAATTCCACAAAAAATTATGTGGGCTCCACTAGACCTTTAGGTGCTCCACAAAAATTGGTGAGACAAAATAAAATGTTTTGGGCAACATTTGTTCACAGCTTTTAATTAAAAGTATTTTTGACAATTTCCAATTTGTATTTATTTGGAGCACTCAAACATTTCCAAAAATACTGAAAATATTCATGGAGGCTCTAACAATAACATTGAAGCTCCCCATGATTTTAGTTTGAATTTTTGGAATGTTTAATTTGGTTTCAAAAATAGAAATTGAATTAGGCCAATTTGAATCCTCATATTCATTTCTTATTTGACAACTATTTGGAAAATGAGAATTGGTTTCAAAAAGTAAACTTGGAACTTCCTAAACCATTTGGAAGTCCAAGAATAATGTATTTTGCCAACTTGAGCTGTGCATTTGATTTGGCCATTTTGGGCAATGCTATTAGTTTGGAAATTTGAGGAAGGGTTTTGGCTTCCTTTGTTTTACTTCTCGAAGTGTTGCTTTATTTTAGATTAGCAATTTTAAATGGATGCCATGATGCAATGCAAAACAAAAACTAAAAATTTGGCCCATATTTTAGGGTACTAATCTGGGGCTGTTACAAAGCAAGTAAATGAGGTTGTAAACAATGTAAAAAGATGGACCGGGGGCCATGGGTTCACTAGTGGAGTCTCTCAAGTAAATAAAATATGCATGTGATGGGTGAACGAATTACAGCTAGGCAATTGACAAGATCATGACACAAACCCAATTTAGCTATGACAAAAAGGACATGATAATATTATGGAGGCATCATGACAAGGAACAAAGACCGTTGAGTCCAACTGCGTCTTTGTCTAAAAAGTCCACCGTGGGATCGCTATCCATCCTGTCACCCAACGGTATTAAGTTGCAAGCAACAGACAATTGCATTAAGTAAAGTGCATGAAGTAAGCAATACTAATATCAAAATAGACATTAACACCGTTGTTTTACCCTTAGTAGCAACAGCACACCCTCGCCCTTAGACGTTTCTGTCACTCATGCCCAGGAACAAAAGGGGGCATGAACCCACTATCTAGCATAAATACCCACTCTTGGAGATACACACAATCACTTGGCCAAAGTAACTACGCACATCGGAGAGCATGCAAGAACATAAATTACTCATATAAGAATCATGCACAATCTGAACATAACTTCATAATCCATCGGATCCCAGCAAACACATCACATAGCATTACACAATCGATCTTGATCATGTTAGGCAACTCACAAGATCATAAGACATGAAGCACAAGAGAGAGAGAGACTACCAACTAGCTACTGCCATGGACCCGTAGTCCAAGGTGAGACTACTCACAAATCATCCCGGAGGAAGGCATGGCGATTAAGAGCCCTCCGGGATCGATCTCCCCTCCGGCAGAGTGCCGAGATCAACTTCAGATTGGACCCCGAACTAGGGTTTTCGGTGACGGCGCGTCGATTTTCTGGAAAATAATGTCCGCCCCCTCGGTTTTAGGTCAAAAGGGATTTTATAGGCGTCGGAGGGGGCCGAGACGATGCCTAGAGGGCAGGGGCGGACCCCACCCGCGAGTCAAGGGGGGCTACGGCTGCTACCCGCCCTTGGCCCCTGGGTGGCCCCCCAAGTCGCCCTTTGGTCCACGTGTATTCCGTCGCATAAAAAATCTCCATAAATTTTGAGGGCAATCCGATGATATTTCCTGTTGTGACTTTTCTGAAATACAAAAACAGCAAAAATAGGAAACTGGCACTTGGCATCTTGTCAATAGGTTAGTCCGACAAAATGCATTAAAATGATATAAATGACAGTAAAAACATGTGATAATATCACAAAACTAGCATGGATCAGTCAAAAATTATAGATACGTTTGAGACATATCATACGTCCGGTTCACTATCGACTGCGGTTTGTAGTTTCGGTCTTCCTCTTCGTCATTGCTCTCAGCGTTCTCTGATGCAGACTGGGTTAGTAATATGGATGACCGGCGATCCACCGGGGATATGCTATATTTTATGGAGGTAATCTGATCGCCTGGAGTGCACGAAAACAGTCTACAGTTTCGAGATCCAGCACTGAGTCTGATATAAAGCTCTTGCTAATGATACAGCAGAGCTTGTCTGGGTACAATCGTTGTTGCAAGAACTTGGGTTACTCAAGCCCAACCGCCAGTGTTATGGTGTGACAACATTGGTGCAACATATCTGTCATCTAATGATTGCTACTAATGAAGAGTTGGGTGGTGCCACAAGCGAAGGCGGAGATGTAGCAACCAGTTGTTTTCCCTCGATAATGAACCAAGGTTTATCGAACCAGTAGGACCTTGAAATCAGCAACAAAGTGAATGTTCAAGATCTCTGGCGCTTAATCTTCAACAGACATGGACCTGCACACACTTAACCAAAATACTTTGCCCCCAACGACGGAAAGGTTGTCAATCTTTCCGGTCTCGCAGAAAACAAAGCGGTTAATTGTATAGTGAAATAGATGAAATATGAAAATGGACCAGTGGAGTAATGATGATGAAAAGTGATGAATAAAGGTTGCAATTAATGTAAAAAGATGGACCGGGGGCCATGGGTTCACTAGTGGAGTCTCTCAAGTAAATAGAACAATCATATGATGGGTAAACAAATTACAGCTGGGCAATTGACAAGATTATAACACAAACTTAATCTAGCTATGACAAATAGAACATGATAATATTTAAGTAGGCATCACGACAATGAACAAAGACCGTTGAGTCCAACTGTATCTTTATCCAGCCTGTCACCCATCGGTATTAAGTTGCAAGCAACAGACATTTGCATTAAGTAAAGCGCATGAAGTAAGCAATACTGATGACCCACAAGTGTAGGGGATCGCAACAGTCTTCACGGGTAGTATAACCCTAATTTATTGATTCGACACAAGGGGAGTCAAAGAATATTTATAAGCCTTAGCAGTTGAGTTGTCAATTCAACCACACCTGAAAAGGATTTCTCTCGAAGCAATTTATCAGTAGTAACAGTAATTTGACGGCAACAGTAGAACAATAACAGCAGTAACAAAATAAAGGCAACAATGGTGACAGCAGAAATATTGATTGTAAATAGCAGGATGTAAAAACACCGTAGGCATAGGGACAGATAGACGGGCGTTGCATGAATAAGATAGCTCATGAAATAAACATAACTAGGCACGAAGAAAAATAAATATAGCATCCAAGTATTAAACGATCATAGGCATGTATTCCTAATTTAGCCGTACGTGCTTGCAATAAGAACTTGCACGACATCTTTTGTCCTGCCATCCGGTTTCAGCCGGGCCAATTAAGGAACAAATGACAATTAAGGTGTTCCTTTTAATAGAACACCGGAGCAAAGCATTAACACACAATGAATACATGTAACCCTCGAGTTACCAACCATTCCCATCGATGTCCCCGTTTCTGTCACTCGGGGTCTCCGGTTCCGGCTAACAACAAGTGCATACAATTAGTAGATAAGACCCAAAACATCAATTATATTCATGAAAACATAAAGTGTTCAGATCTGAAATCATGGCACCCGGGCCCAAAGTGACAAGCATTAAGCATAACTAATTGTACCAACGATGATTAACACAAATAGAGGATACTAGGCATCATGCCCTAACAATTTGGCATCGAATTACATGAGCAATCTTATTCAATCCCTTCCATCCCCTTGCCTACAGCAGGGAACTACTCACACATGGTGGGGGATGTCATGGATGGTTGATGGAGAGGCATTGGCGGTGACGATGGCGACGATCTCCACTCCGGCAGGGTGCCGGAACAGCGATCCTGGACCCCGAATTTAGGTTTCAGGATGGCGGCGGAGCTCCGTAAGGTTTCTGGAAAAAGTGATCGGGGGGTCGTCGTTTTTAGGTCAGAGGGGTCTTATATGCGAAGGGGGCCATGAGGCGATGCTTCAGGGGTAGGGGCGGCCCCTTGCCGCGGCCTGGACCCCACCCGCGGGTGGGACCCACCCCTGCTATTGGGGTGGCCCCCCTCGTGGTCTTCTGGCTCCGTGGCTATTTTCCCTCAAAAAACCTTTTTATAATTTTTATGGAATTTTCCGCGAACTTTTCAACCCTGCACAAAAGAAAGACACCAAATGCAATTCTGCTGAAAACAGCGCCAGTTCGGGTTAGTTCCAAACAATTCATTAAAAATCAGAGGCAAAACAATAGAAGTGTTTGGAAAAGTAGATACGTTTGCAATGAATCAACTCCCCCAAGCTTAGCTTATTGCTTGTCCTCAAGCAATTCAGTTGACAAACTGGACGCGATAAAAGAAACTTTGACAAACACATGTGCATCATTTAATGCGTAGAAGTTTAAACCATGATCAGTATTTTAATAAGCATACGAAAGAGGCTGCAAAAACAATAGGACTTGAGAATTATGGAGACTCATGCGAAACCGACAAAATGCTAACAAGTAATGATTTAAACATGCAACCAATAGCACCGATGCAATGCATATAACTAGGCATGGTATAGTGATCTCTCGCTTGCCCCTTTTGTAGGGCAAAACATAAATGCCGGGCACCTCTTGAGATATTAAACGGAGACTAGATGTAAAGTTTTCAGAAGTGAGAGAGCATCTCAAACATGCTCCAATCATTAAAACTTTGGGACAAAGCACATTATACTCAGAATGACAGCAATGCTCTATAATATGGTGCTGAAAGAAGGGTGACGACTCAACATAAATGTAAAAGAAAGGCCCTTCGCAGAGGGAAGCAGGGATTAGTCTTGTGCTAGAACTTTATTTTTTATAAGCCATGAGTAAAACGATTTTAAGAGATGCATGCTTTCGTCAACGATTTCACAACAGAGAAGCTATCTAGTCCCCCATAACAAGCAAGGCTTTTAGACTTGTGAGAGCGGCTGGTTTTAGAGGAACGAGTACATTCCTCTTTCTCCTTGGTTTCACCACTGTCCAATGTTTAGAGCTGATTTCTCAGATTTTCATTGCACGGAGGAGAATGGTGAGTTATATTTATATTTTGCTTAAGCCACTCTCGGGTTGATTCAGGTGAGGACGTAATCCATCAACACCGGGTGAAAGGGAGGAAATGACCTTGCTTGTCAAAAGTTATATCTAGCTCTCTACTGCTTCCTCATGAGCTAAAAACAGAGACACAAAAAGGAGCATTTTGAATAATTTAAAGGTAGCACATGACAAATTTACTTGGAGTGGCAAGAAAATACCACATATAGGAAGATATAGTGGACTCTCATGGAATACTTTTTGGCTCAGGGAGTTGGATGCACGAGCAGAATTCCCACTCAGTACAGGTGAAGGCTAGCAAAAGATTGGGAAGCGACCAATCGAGAGCACTACTGTCATAATCATGCTTTGCGACAAAATTAATCAATGAATAGAGCATATGAGTGATACTACAATTCTAAGCACAATAAACCGTCAAGGCATAACAGACCGTATTTTTGGTCTTTTGACATGTGTGAACATGTGCCAAGTCAATCCAATTACATCTTTTTGAGGAGGATCTCACTTCACCATACCATGTTATAAAGAATGCAAAACGTGCTCATGTCTACATGACAAATTATTAACTCTTAACAAGTTGAGGCTAAGCATAAGAATCCATAAGAGCTAAGCAATATTATCTACACAACATCCTATCATAACAACCTAAAACATGAGCACAAGGATAAACATCTGAATGAAAGCAAATAGAGTTCATACCAACTTTCCTCATCATATCCATGCTGCCAAATATCGTCATTATTGCATAGGCACTTGCACATCCGAAAGATATAGAGATAATAAAAGTGTGCAAGTGTCATCACCAACACGGGTTGAACTCTAAAACAACTATACAAAATAAAGAAGAAGAGAAAATATTTTGTGTTTTTCAAATAGTGAAAAGGGAAAAAAAATGCAAATGCTAAAAGAGAAATCTTTTTGTTGTTTTCAGTTTTGGAAGGAAGCAACTTAAAACGAGAGAGAGAACGACTGAATAAGAAACAAAAGAAAATATTTTTGGTCTTTTTGATTATAAGAAAGAAAAGCGAACAAAGAGAAAATCTTTTTGGGTTTTTAAGTAGTAAACAAAAAGAGCAACAAAAGCGACCGAGCAAAATGAAAAGAACAAAAAGAAAGCAATGAATATAAAAATAAATAACAAACACACCGACAAATAATAATTGAGTGAACGAAATGAAAAGATGTCGGTGAGAGATACGTACTCCCCCAAGCTTAGGCTTTTGGCCTAAGTGGGATTCATCTACCACGGTGGCGGCACGCCCCAGTTGGCGCCCGGCTGTGGCTGCCACTACAAGTCGTGTGGCTCCTCCTGTGGCTCCTCCTCAGGGACTAGTGAAGCGAGATACTCATCCAGCACCTCCTCAGAAAACGAGTATCTGTCCCTAGCAACAGTGTTAAACAAAACATGAGCAGGCAATCTCACAAAGCGAGGGTTATCCAAATCAAAACCAAATAACAATCTATACTGCAAGTTCTCCAGAGTGGAATCATAAGTGACAAAATGATGAGATTTCTTTGCAGCAAGATCAAGCCTAATAAAGTCCAACTCTAAATCATCCTCTCTAGGAGGAACCATGGCAGTAGTATGCATGATTGAGGCAATGATACCTCTATAAGTAGTTCCTTTAACTTTATTAGTGCTAAGACGACGAGCAATAAGAGCACCAATGTTATAGGAATCATCATGATTAATTGTAGCGGCAAGAATAGCAAGATCAGGACTAGACATGTTACTCGTGTTATCCCGGGGAAGGATACAACGAGCAATGACATAGCCCAAATACCTCACAGCTGGAAACTGAATGCTCCCAAATTTTGCACGCATAGAGTCCCTCCAATCATCATGACAGATTCCGGCATAGAGCTCCTTGAGGTACTGGGGCTGTATGTTCATCTTGCTTGTGAGCCCCGTGTTCTTCACACCCAAAGCACTGCAAAACTCAGTCAAAGGCATTCTCCAAGGTTGTTCATATAACATGAACTCCACACTTGGGTGATATTTATGATCAATGAAATTAAAGCTTTGCACAAAGATATTAGTGAGCTTAAGATATTGGGGCCTCTCCATTAATACATCGCGTATACCTGCGGCTTGTAGAAATTCATAACATGGGTATACCGATGAACGCACGTCTGTCTCACGGGCAAGCACAATAACACCAAGTGGCTCCAATTCTTCATTGTATGAGGGCCTCATGGGTGCACTAGAACTTGCCTCTCTCGTTTCCTGACGAGAAGAGGGCTCCTTCTTCTTAAAGATCCCACCTAAATTGAACTTAGGCATATTCTTCCTTTTCTGAATTTTTTTAACAAACCTCATAAAACTTGAAAATAAAATATAGGAAGTGCATTAAACTACTCTCATAACTTAAAACCAACTAATACATGCATCAAAACCATCTAACGAATTGCAAATCAAGCATGCAAGCTCATATTAAGGGTCATATACAGTAGAAAAATACTCAACTTACACAAAACCATTCAGATTCTAATTGGAGGGGTGAAGGAGTCACATACCGGAGAAGATTTGCACCAAATTTCAGCAAGATTGATGGGCTGAATAAAGAGATCGAAAATCCCATCACTCAAGAGCAAGAACTCGGGTTTGAACAATGGTGGAGTGATTTTTTGAGAGATAGAGAAAGAGAGAGTGGGAGGCAGCTCACCTGGTGGGGCCCTCCACAGGGCAAAGGCGGCCCTTGGTCGCGGCCTGGCCCTCACCCACGGGTGGAACCCACCTCTGGCCCTGGGGGGTCCCCCAGGTCAGCCTCAGCCACTTCTGTGGCTCTTTTGAAAAAGTAAAAATTGTGGAATTTTTCTGGAATTTTTAGACAGCTTTTCCCAAAGAACTTAAATGAGATTAAAATAAGCTAATAAAACAGGATATTGATAATTAAAAAGGGATAAACTAAACAAGGAATAAAAATTGCAGAAAAGTAAAAGATAATTATCAGAGTAAAAACTAATGGTTATTAAAGTCTTTATGTTGCTAAAATTGATTTGTAGCAAGGTTGATCAAGTCTTGCTACCACACCAAATTTATTTGACATAAAGAATTGAATTTCCAAATGACATTATGTTACCTCATATTGTATAGCAATTGTCCCAATCATAGGAGTTTCATATTTTCTATGATGCATAAAAATAGGACAATCAATAGCTCCAACCTTGATGGCTTCAATATTTTCAATGGAATTCAAACCAATCTTAATATTAATATTCTGTGGGAAATATACTGTGTGCTCTTTATCATCAACATTAAAAGTAACTTTTCCTTTATTGCAATCAATAACAGCCCCTACAGTATTAAGAAAAGGTCTTCCAAGGATAATAGACATATTATCATCTTCAGGCATTTCCAACACCACAAAATCAGTTAAGATTAAACAATTAGCAACTTTAACGGGAACATCCTCACAGATACCAATAGGCACAACAGTAGATTTATCAGCCATTTGTAGGGAAATATTAGTAGGAATAAGCTTGTCTAATAAAAGTCTCTTATAAAGAGATAAAGGCATAACACTAACTCCTGCACCAAGATCACATAAAGCAGTTCTAACATAATTATTTTTAATGGAGCAAGGAATAGTTGGTATACCTGGGTCACCAAGCTTTTTAGGGATCTTGCCATTGAAAGAGTAATTAGCAAGCATAGTAGAAATCTCTTCATTAGGATTTTTTTATCTTATTAGAAACAATATCTTTCATATATTTGAATAAGGAGGTAATTTAATAGCATCAGTCAAAGGAATTTGCAAAAAGAGAGTCTTCATCCATTCACAGAATTTATTATAGTGTTCCTCCTCTTGGTTTATGAGATTTTTATGGAAAAGGCATGGGCTTTTGCACCCATGGCTCTCTTTCCCTACCATGCTTTTTAGCAACAGGAGGTGCAGTCTCCTCCTCCTGTTCTTCAGATTTATTGATATCATCCTCATGCTCATTACCACTTTCAGTTTCAGCATCAGAAATAGAAACATCATTAGGATTATTAACTACTGGTTCTTTATCAAGTTCAATATTACTAGTTTCTCCTAATTTTTTATGTTTCTTCTTTTTCTTTTTCCTTTTAGGGGAGCTAGTAATATTGTTTTCAGCCAATTGAGACTCTTGTTCAATTCTTTTAGGATGTCCTTCAGGATAAAAAGGGTCTTGAGTAGTGATACCACCTCAAGTTGAAACACCATAAGCTTGTTTATTACTTTGTATAGGAATACCAGCAAGCAAATCTTTTTGTACTTTAGTTATTTGTTCAAGTTGAGTTTGAACCATGTGAAAATGCTTAACAAGACCTTTAACATCATTAGCAATTTTCTCCCAGACAGAATACAAATTTTTAATAACCAGAGTGTTATCATTTAATTGTTCTTGAATTTGCATATTAAAATGAGTTTGTTTAACAATAAAGTTATCAAATTCATCCAAACACTGACTAGGAGGCTTGCTATAGGGAATATCATTGACAGTAAAATCATAAATGGAATGTACCTCTACCATAGGTGGGTGAGTGGTAGGCTCACATAAAGTTTCAATTGGAGGTAAATTCTTCACATCTTCAGCTCTAATACCTTTCTCCTTGATAGATTTCTTGGCTTCTTGCATGTCTTCTGGGTTTAAGAAAAGCAATCCCTTTTCTTCGGGGTTGGTAAAGGAGGAGGCTCAGGATCACTCCATTCATCATGATTTTGGCTTATCTTAGCCATTAATTCTTCAGCTTCAGCTACACATTTTCCTGAAAACACAACTAGCACAGCTATCTAGGTATGTCCTAGATTCATAAGTTAGTACATTATTAAATATATCAAGAAGTTCATTCTTCGGTATATCGTGCTGATGGCCCTTGACGTAGTTACCTGCGTCAAAAGAATATGGGTTTAGGTTGAGACTCCAAGTGCAGAGTGTATAGTATAGGAAAGACAGTTTTTCCCCACGAGGGGTGACTCGAGGGTTTAATATCGAACTCTCGGGGAATCAGTAGTGAAAGATTTATCTTCTTATCCTTCCCTTGAGAACCTACAACAAAGTAAATTGTTTTGTGCCCTCAACCTCACCAAGTGGTTGTCAAGGACAAGGTGTGAGAATGATCTCAAAATAAAACAAAGGAAAAACAATAAATAAATATGCAATTATGATAAATAAATATGCAAGGATGGTGGGAACAATGATGGATGATATTTTTAGGGGGCGGCGTTTCTGCACCCGGGTGCACCAGCTCCCCTTATTTTCGAGAAATTTTTAAAAATAGTAAAACATTATAAAAAAATCTGAAAAACATTGGTGACATACATATATGAGTTTACCACACTCGTGCAAAATTTCGGAATGAAATGACAATTTATGTGCCCTGTAAAAAAACACGAATTTGAGAACACTGATTTTGTCTTTTTTGTACAGAGCACAGAAATTGTCATTTCATTCCGAAATTTTGCACGAGTGTGGGAAACTCATATGTGTGTGTCACCAATTTTTTTAAGATTTTTTCATAATGTTTCACTATTTTTAAAATTGCTCGAAGAAAACAGGTGCATGTGAGCTCGGGTGCATAGATGAATTTCCTGATATTTTTGGGTTTTATATTGTGAATGCAAGATATAAAAGTATTTTTGTATTTTCGGATTTTTAAATGGAAGAAAATGGAAAATGCTTATAAGTTGTTGGAAAGGTGTTTCTTATGATTAAAAATGGACCGTGGTTCATGGTTTCACAAATGCACTCTCTCTTTAATAAAGTGGTAGACAATGGAACACTAGAATTGACATATGAGATTGCAACAAAAAGGTTTCATGAAAAGTTACTAATTATATGGGCATCACGTCCTAACATAGAGATCTTATGTTTATTAATCTCTCTTATACTCCACCAAGATGTGAATTAAATCTTAGCACCTCAGTAATTATGATAAATCAGAGTATAGCTTTAAGTCTTGTGACATGAAGTTAAAATAGGAACATGCTAGATCTAGTCATGGAGAAGTGGCAATGGTCACACCCACACCTCCGGTAGCATGGTATTTTTCTTTTATCCCTAGTGAAGCAACAAAGTAAGGTAAAAATACCCAAGTCGATCGCGGAACTTCTCTCACTTTCACCGCACTAGCCACCCCCTCATTACTCCAACTAATGCACATGTTCCCCCACATGCGCTTTCATAAACATGCTTGATTATAACAAGTAGACAAGAACGGGGTACATAATATGCATCTATTTTCATAACTGAAACAAAACAATTGCAATCTCAAACATATATTAACTCATAAAGAGATCCACCACAAAGGAATTACATAGATGACCGTAATCATGTTCGGCAGCTCATACGGTGCTAATTAGTGAAGCTCAAAGAGAGGAGAGATACATAAGTTACTTCCACAAACCCTAGTCCAGGGGTGGACTACTCCCTCTTCATCATGGAGATGGTGGAGATGTCGTTGGGGAGATGGAGACCACACCGGCAGCGCCCGCTGGAGTTTTCCACCTCCAATCTGCAACTCCAGGTCTCTGTTTCGGTGTTTCTGTGTTTCGACGGCGCTCTCTTCTGGAAAACGTCGGGGGACTATTTTATAGTCGGTTTTAGGTCAAGACGGAGTCGTGGGCGAAAAGATCGACGGCAACGGAGCCACGAGGGCCAAGATGGTGGGCTCCACGCAGCCAAGGAATCTAGCCGCGTGGGCCCCCCTCTTTTGGCCTTCGGGCTTCCACTTTTTCGCTTCCTTCGCTCCCAAGTCTTCTTCCTTCCAAAAACTGATGCTCATAAATTTCAGGTCATTTGGACGTCGTTTGGGTCCCTGAAACATCAAAATATAGAAAATAGGGTTTTCTGCCAGAGCAGGGTTAATTCCAGAAAAATAGGGAAGCTGTGAAATATTCCCAAAAATCATTATAAAACAATGATATAACCCTTATATGATGCAAATATGATTGAAATATGAGTAATATAATGCAAAGTTCATGTATGCATTTTAGATGCATCACATGCCCTGGCCGAGCCCTGAGTAATGAGCCAAATCTCCCCCAAGCTTTAGGGAGATGCTCATCCTCTAGTTGTCTGAAATTGAAAATTCTCTGCAAAGCCCCATGCTACATATGAGCGGGGAAATATTTTGCAAAGAAAACATCAAGCAATTCATGAGGACTTTTAATGGAACCATAAGGTAAAGCATTACACCACACTTTAGCATCACCTTTTAATGAAAAAGGAAACAACTTTACTAAATAGTAGCGCTATATCTTCTTGCATCAGAAAATAGTAAGCTAAGAGAAGCTAATTTATTCATGTGTTCTATAGCATCATCATTCTCAGTTCCACGAAAAGGATCAGATTCAACATTTGATATAAGTGAGAGATCAACAGAGAAATCAAAATCATCATCTTTAATGCATATAGGAGAAGTAGCAAATTCAGGATCAGGTGTAAAATGATTTTTAACATCATGTTTTTCAAGCAATTTCTTTAAAGCATCAGGATCTCTTGAGGCTTCACAATTCATATATTGTCTAATAAATTCATCATTAACATCAATATAAAAATCATCAGGATACCTACTCTCATAATTATATAACTCAGGAGAGCTAGCAGGTGTAATAAGTCTTTCATCAAGATTTGTAATTTTCTCATGATGAGAAATAAGAGTATCCAGAAAAGGACCTAAAGAGCAAGAATCATCAAGCATAATAGAAGCATCATCAAACTCATCAGAAATAGTAGCAGACTAAGAAAGTGACGCATCAACAGAGATATTAACACTGTTGTTTTACCCTTAGTAGCAACAGCACACCCTCGCCCTTAGACGTTTCTGTCACTCGTGCCTAGGAACAAAAGGGGGCATGAACCCACTATCTAGCATAAATACCCTCCCTTGGAGATACACACAATCACTTGGCCAAAGTAACTACGCACATCAGAGAGCATGCAAGAACATAAATCAACATATATGAATCATGCACAATCTGATCATAACTTTATAATCCATAGGATCCCAGCAAACACATCCCATAGCATTACAATAATCGATCTTGATCATGTTAGGCAGCTCACAAGATCATAAGACAAGAAGCACAAGAGAGAGAGACTACCATCTAGTTACTGCCATGGACCCATGGTCCAAGGCGAGACTACCCACAAATCACCCCGGAGGAAGGCATGACGATGAAGAGCCCTCCGGGATCGATCTCCCCTCCGGCAGAGTGCCGGGATCTGCTTCAGAATCACCCCCGAACTAGGGTTTGAGATGACGATGCGTCGGGATGACTTCTCTTGAAAATAATGGCCGCCCCGTCGTTTTTAGGGTTAAAGGGAATTTATAGGCGTCGGAGGGGGCCGAGGCGGTGCCCAGAGGACAGGGGTGGGCCCCACCCGCGGGTCCTAGGGGGGTCACGGCCGCCACCCGCCTGTGGCCCCTGGGTGGCCCCCCAGGCTGCCCTTTGGTCCTCTGGTTCCTTCCGTCGCATAAAAAATCTCCGTAAATTTTCAGCGCAATCCGACGATATTTCCTGTGGTGGTCTTTCTGAAATACAAAAACACCAAAAACAGGAAACTGGCACTAAGCATCTTGTCAATAGGTTAGTCCAACAAAATGCATAAAAATGATTAATATGATAATAAAAACATGTGACAACATCACAAAACTAGCATGGATCAATAAAAAATTATAGATACGTTTGACACGTATCAGCATCCCCAAGCTTAACTCCTACTCATCCTCGAGTAGGTAAGTGATAACAAAATAATTTTTGATGAGACATGCAACCAACACAATCGTGATCAAGATAGTAATGTAAAGCATAGGATGTGAATGAATTGATACAAAACAATTGTCTATAGTTGATAGCAAGAAAGCAATGAATAACCAAGTTGAATCATTCAAGCAAAACCTTTCATAAATAGTACGTTAAAGACTTGAAAGCAATGTGACCCACATATTTGATTGATTCATAAAGGTAATAGTTCCATAACAAAAGTGTTTGAGAATCAAAGCAAAGAAGATGTAATTTTTTGCAAAAATCTTCAACTTCCAACGGTAAAGTAAATATAAAGATTCATGTTTAATCTGACGATGCAATATGATCAATGATACCCAGGTTCAATGGTAGATGTTTGCTTTAGTGGAGATAGAAGAAAGAGGAAAACTGACTCAACATTAAAAGTAAAAGAAAGGCCCTTCGCAGAGGGAAGCAGGGATTGGTCATGTGCTAGAGCTTTTTTTTTATGAAACAAAAGTAATTTTTTTTGAGACATTCATGCTTTCGTCAACGACTTCATAACAGAGAAGCTATCTAGTCCCCCATAACAAGCAAGGCTTTTAGACTTGTGAGAGCAGCTGGTTTTTAGAGAAGCGAGTACGCTCCTCTTTCTCCTTGGTTTCACCACTGTCTAATGTTTAGAGCTGATTTCTCAGATTTTCATTGCGCGGAGGAGAATGGTGAGTTATATTTATATTTTTGCTTAAGCTGCTCTCGTGTTGATTCAAGTGAAGACGTAATCCATCGACACCGGGTGAAAGGGGGGAAATGACCTTGCTCGTCACGAGTTATATCTAGCTCTCCACTGCTCCCTCATGAGCTTAAAAACAGAGGCACAGAAATAGAGTATTTTGAATTTTTAAAGATAGCACATGACAAATTTAATTGGAATGGCAAAAAATACCATGCATAGGTAGATATGGTGGACTCAGCTGGCAAGATAGTTTGGCTTTGGGATTTGGATGCACGAGTGAACCATACACTCAGTACGAATTTTTGGCAGTGTTTTAAATAGCGGGATACAACAAATAGCGTCAACACTCAAAATAGGACAATAGCGGGCTAAATCGGGCTAAATGGGGATATAGCGGCTAAATTGTACATGGATTCATTTAGCGGCAACATGCTCAAAAGGCTATAGCGGAGCTATATCGAGGCTATATCGGGCTATTTAAAACTATGATTTTTGGGCTTAGCAAAGAAGGTATTTGAAGCAAACATCTAACATTAACCGGTAACAGAGTAACATAAGACATAAGTCAATCATAACCATAAAAGCTCCACACCGTCTCCCTTGTGACCAAACAATTCTTTTGATGGAAAGATTAGCTTAATGAATTAACAACTACGAAACACCACACAATTTCAAGCTTTTAACAGTATTTCTTTACTAATCAATTCCACTCAAATAACCAGTAGGTTTAAGCATTCATCTTAATATCTCAAAACAAATGATAAGTATCAAGTATCCACACAAGGATCTACAATACTATGCAGGCTTTCGTTTCATTCCACTATCACACGAATAACATTTTGTCACTTTGACAATTCAAGGAATTTATCAATAACAACTATCCAACAAATACAAGTGAAGAACAAGAGAGTTTAACAACAACTACTAGCAGCTCTAAATAAGATAAAAGTTAAAAGCGAGAGCTTACTAGCAAACAAACAGTAGCTAAGAATACTCAACAAAATATAAGCGAAGCACAGGAGTATTCAAACGAAAAAGTGGAGTGTGTGTCTCTCCCACACAAACAAAGCAAGGATCTGATGTAGCCCCACATGTGGACAACACCATGGCCAACACGCCAAATGGCCCAATGACAAGGTCAAGAGTCAAAGCACTCCATGAAAAGGTGACCTCGCTCCTCTCGATGTGTGATCTCGACACCCCTTTGAATGGTTTGCTACTTCATGCCGGTACCTTGTGCATACTCAGGATCCACCTTGATGACGACCTACAATGGAGTAGAAAAGATGAGCAAAAGGAGGTCCAAGATGATGGAGAAGATGACCAAGAGAAGACCCAAGAAGATGGTCAAGGAGAAGACGAGGAAGAGGAAGAAGGAGGCGGAGCCAGGCTGGCCGGCCTCCAGGCCGGCCTAGGCCGGCCCCCAGGCCGGTCCCTCCCCAGAGCCAGCCGGCCTCCAGGCCGGCCCAGGCCGGACCCCAGGACGGCCACCCTCCTGAGCCCGCCGGCCTCCCAGCCGGCCCAGGCCGGACCCCAGGCCGGCCGCCCACCTGAGCCCGCCGGCCTCCCAGCCGGCCTAGGCCGGCCCCCAGGCCGGTTCCCCGCGTTTCTGCCCCGTTTTGTAATAGACTATAAATACCCCCTACCTCCCTCAGATCTAGGGTTAGACTAAGAATAGAACTTTGAGCTTTGCTCCTACCTTCCCTTTGTGGAATTCATGGCCACACTAGACTTGTCTAGGTGATGTACAAGGCCCCTCTTTGTATACGGTCTCTCATAAGTATGATTCTACCTTCGGGTCTCTCGTGCTTGTGATTCTACCTTTCGCTCACCAATCTCTCCCGAAGATTCTACCTCGCGGTCTCTCTTCGGGATTCTATTGGTCCGGTTGATCCTACCGATGAGGGAAAAGGAACTCCAAGGGTAAGTCCTTCTTCCGGTTGCGATCTGTGTCGGTCTCCCGTTTATCTTTGTGTTTTCCCCTTTTGGTTCTTCGCGTTCACCGCTTGCCATCCGTCTATCTGTGAAGATCGGGCCACGAGCTACACCATATGGTATCAGATGCTTTGGTTTCCACGGATTAGACCGTTGATTTGCCACTTTTTCCACCAAATTTTTTTCTTCTTCTTGCCCAATTTCGAAAATCCACACCAAAAATAGCCTCACGCAATTTTGGACCGATCTATAGTTTGGGTGCGGTTTTGGTAGTTTTGATCCACGGATCTATCACCTAAGGACCCCTTCCACCTTTCTATTGCGTCACTTTTAGCCAATTTTGCCCAGAAATTGACGGATTTGGAGGATTTGCGAATTTGGGTATTTTTCGTGTTCTTCATGGCAGGCCGGCCTCCACCCCGGCCCAGGCCGGCTACCAGGCCGGACCCCAGGCAGACGCAGCCGGCCCCCAGGCCGGTTTCCCTGCCTTTTTTCCCTCCTTTTCCAATTTTTTTTGGGCATTTCTCCTTCGAGGTTTCTCCAATTGCATTGATTTTCGACATCACACGAAGCTTGCAACATCATCTACGCAATCGCATCGGAGTCACCTACACCACTTCATCCGCAAGCTCAAGTTCGTCATCGACTTTGGAAGGTATAACTTCCGACAAAACCCCATCCTCTTCATGATCTAATCCCATAGGAGCTAGCTCCCGTCAATTGCGGGCATTGTACAAGTGCGACACTAAGTGAGTGCATGTCTTGTAGTGAACCTTACCATCGTCTAGTAGTCTTGGCTCGTGCAAAAAATCCATAAAAAAATGAGTCGAGGTCCTACAATCTTAGTCTTGCAAGCTCCGAAATATCAAGAGTGTTGAGAAAGAGTGAGTGCGCATTTGTGCAAATCGGGTGCCCTTTGAAGCAATAGAGCTAGTTGTCCTTTGAGCGGTGTTGCGACACGAGCATAGTCTTCGTTAGGTACTTTTTCTCACCCCTATAGTCGCATCACCCACATTCATCTCCATGTGTGTGTTCCGTTGTCGGTTTGTGTAGTTGGTTCTTTTCGTTTTGGATCATTGTGGTTATCTTCTCCCTTTAACAATATCCTTTTCGTTGATTGTTCCATTTGCTTTGCCACTTTCCCTACCGAGCTCCTCATATGTGTGTGTGTTGGTGATTTGCTCTCGGATCGTTTCTTGCAAAACGCTTTACCCTTGCGACGTGACTTCTCACTCACCAAGGACCACAAGGCTTAATACTATCTTCGAAGGTAAGAGACGGTCGGGTTTGATCTTCACTAACCACCATATATACGAGACTCTTTCATTGTCACCATGTCTAGGGAAATGGAACAAGGAGAAGGCGCGGGAAGTGACCCAATCTACGTCACACAAACTCAACATTTGGCATTACAACGAGGCACTCGTGAGGCATTGGGACGACTTGAGTAACGGATGGACGCCAAGCTAACAAACCTCGAGGAGCGTATCGAAAACAACTTCGAGGCTCTTAGGATGGAAATTGCACGGATGGGTCGTCGATATCGACATTCATCATCGTCAAGTGCAAGCGGGTTTGGCTCTTCCTCAAGCTCAAGGTCTCGCCGCCATGACCCACACAACCATAACGTGGATGACCCTCATGCTCGCCATAGTCATAGTGGTGGTTCTTCACATCGAAGCCGCCATGCTCACAATGATGATATCATACCACGTCCACAACATCATTATCGTCATCAACGGCGTGAGGAATTCGATCACCCTCCACATCGCCATGCTCGCGATCCCTTTCCTCGACGCAATGAAGATGCCGCTTCACAAGGACGTCATGCTCGAGAACCATCTCCAAACAACCACGAGGATGCCGCCTCTCAACAACGACAACATCAAGCAAGGTCTCCACCGTGGCCCCGTGATAGGCGACACCATCCGGCGCACAACCAAAAGGACGTCAAGAGCGCCATGTGGAGGAACGCCAAGATCTTCATGCGCAAGGAAACCCGCACCAACATGTCGAGCACGCCAACTCAAACCACGTTGTGGATCAAGCGGAACTTGAGCGCCAAAGACGTCATCATGATGAGGACTTGGAGAGCCAAAGACAGGAAGCTCACATCCACCAAAATCGCGCTCATCATGACCTTAGTCCTGAAAATGCGCAACATCACCGCCCATACTTCAATGCGGAAGAGAGGTTCGGGAAGCTAAAATTCAACATGCCCAAGTTCTCCGGCACAAATGACCCCGAAGCGTACCTCTCTTGGGCTCTCAAGGTGGACAAGATCTTCCGCCTCCACAACTACCCCGAAGACAAGATGATAGCGATGGCATCACTTGAGTTCGAGGACTACGCGCTCCTTTGGTGGGAACAAGTACAAATAATTCGTGAGGAGAACGATGAGGCGCCTATTGATTCTTGGGAAGACATGAAGCGAGAAATGCGAGCACGCTTTGTACCAATGCACTATACACGCGACCTCTTCAAGAAGCTACAAGAACTCAAGCAAGGCACCAAGTCCGTCGACGAGTACTTCAAAGAAATGGAAACATCCATGATGCGTGCAAGTGTAGAAGAATCCGAAGAGCAAACAATGGCGCGCTTCATGAACGGCCTCAACTACCCCATCAAGAGGATCGTCGAGTTCCAACCTTACACTTCCCTCGTGGAGCTAGTACACCAAGCCACCAAGGCGGAGCGCCAAGTAGCGGATGACATCAAGTATCAAAAGACCAAGGCCTACTTTGCCGGCAAGCCTACAATACCCAATCAACCGTCACCTACACAAGCTCCACAAGCTAACGCAAGATCTACCGCAAGACCTTCAAGCGCTTCTAGTCGACCTTCGACTTCTATCTTCAAGAAACCGGCACCGTCCATGCAATCATCTCAAGCTTCCACGGGCAAGTCAAGTGACATCACATGCTTCAAGTGTGGTGGCCAAGGACACAAGTCATTTGAGTGCATCAACAAGAGAGTCATGATAGCCAATGATAATGGCGGATGGGACTCCGTGAGTGAGGATGAATATGAAGCAATGGTTCAAGTAGCTACACTACACCATGAGGATGAAGAACAAGATACCCAATATTGCGACGGCGACACCCTTCCATCACTTGTGGTCACAAGGGTCTTGACCACCAACATGCATGAAGATGAAGACCAAAGATGCAATTTGTTCCAAACAAGAGCTGGCATCATAGGAAAGTCCATCAAGGTCATCATCGATGGTGGGAGTTTCCACAACCTAGCAAGCAAAGAAATGTGCGACAAACTAAACTTGCATCGCACCAAGCATCCCCATCCATATCATGTACAATGGCTAAGCAACGCCGGGAGTGTCAAGATTCATCAACAAGTCAAGGTCTCTTTCAAGATTGGCCCCTATGAGGATACGGTTGATTGTGACGTCGCTCCCATGACGGTGTGCCACCTCCTTCTTGGACGACCATGGCAATTCGACAAGTGAGCCATGCATGATGGACGTACAAATCAATATAGCTTCAAGTGGAACAACAAGACCTTCGTCCTTTGCCCCATGACACCAAGTCAAGTTATTGCCGACAACGCCAAGACCGTCGCGAGGATTCAACAAGCACAAATTTCTAGTGAGATGAGTGGTGAGAGAGAGAACCACCTTCACGCGAGCGAGAGCCACAAGCCTCATATGAGTGGAAAAATGAAGAGGGTTACCCATGGAGTAGTTTTGTTAGCCACCAAAAGTGAGATGAGGGAAGTGAGAGCCAACCCATCCATTCTCCACTTTGTGCTCTTAGAGCATCTCCAGCAGTAGCGCTATATCTGCGCGCTGTAAAACGCTGAACCAGCGCGCCGTATCCGCATGCAGCGCGCGGAGCCCGCGAGCCCTTCGCCGGAAGCTCCAAAACGGCGCTGGACAATGTAGCGCGCAAGCAGCACTTCAGCAGGCGCTGCATACTAGCACGCGCTCGACCAGCGCAAACAACAATCCAACATGTGCATATATCCAACTAGATCAAACAAACACCGAAAATTGAACAAAAAATGTCTAAAAAAAAATTATTACTCAAAGTTTTGCATCAAATAGTTTTACAACACACCAACAAATAGTTTTATAACAATACAATAAAGCCATTCACCAACAAATACAACAAATAGTTTCATAACAATACAACAAACGTACAAATGAAATATGACACTAGCGGCTTCCAAACCAGTTCCACCACTCCTCGATGAGATCTTGTTGAAGCTCATCATGTGTTTCATTGTCCCGGATTGCATGATAAGAGGCCATGAACCGTGCCATCCTATGTTCTGCTCGTCGAGGTTGCACAGGCACACCCATCAAATCATAGTGGTGGGTTTGAACTATATCTTTCCCACGGTCATCCTCTATAATCATGTTATGCATGATGACACAAGCATTCATAATATACCAAAGACACTCTTGGTCCCAAAATCTAGCAGGCCCCCTAACAATGGCAAATTGGGCTTGCAAAATCCCAAATGCTCTCTCTACATCTTTCCTAGCCGCCGCTTGTGCATTATGAAAACTACATTGTTTCTTACCTTTGGGCTTCCTAATCGGCTTCACAAATGTTTGCCACCTTGGGTAGATGCCGTCGGCAAGGTAGTACCCGTAGTTGTATTTGTGGCCATTTGCTTCAAACTCCACTAGTGGACCTTCACGCAATGCAATCCTTGTCATAAGCGGAGACCTCTGAAGAACATTGATATCATTGCAAGACCCGGGCATACCAAAAAAAGCATGCCAAATCCAAGTCTCGTAGTCGGCCACCGCTTCAAGGATTATAGTGGAATCCTTTTTCTGCCCTTTGAACTGTCCATGCCATGCCGCCGGACAATTCTTCCAACTCCAATGCATGCAATCTATGGAGCCAAGCATTCCGGGAAATCCCCGAGCCGCGTTCTCCTCCAAGAGCCTAGCCGTGTCCTCGGCATTGGGGGCTCTCAAATATGTGGCGCCATAGACTTGCACAATGGCCACAACAAACCTCTTGACACACTTGATAGCGGTGCTCTCACCCATGGCCAAGTGGTCATCAATCAGATCCGCCGGTATACCATATGCCAACATCCTCAGAGCGGCGGTCACCTTCTGATAGGTGCTATGCCCGAGCTCTCCGGCGGCATTCCTCCTCTGCACAAAATATCTATCATACTTGGCCACCTCCTCCGCGATGCGCTTGAACAAACCGGTGCTCATCCGAAAACGGCGACGAAAGTAGCTCTCGGGAAATGTTGCATCGTCATTGAAATACATCCGCATCAACTTGTTGTGGCCTTCGATCCGTTCCCTCCATAGTTTCTGCCTACCAAAAACCGAGCCACCTATCTTGGGCTTCTTGTTGGCTCGCCAAGCCAATACCATGGCAATAGCCTCATCTTCCTCCATATCAAACTCATCATCGGAATCATCATAGGATGAGGATGAACTAATCTACATATGTACAAAAATAATTAAAACATCTTCTACCTAAAAAGCACAAGAAATGGGCGCGGGCGCGGCGGAGCAAACCTTTTGGGGATTTTGACGAACACCTTGTGTGCGCCAAATTCGCTCCCGGCTTGAAGAAGACATCGGCGCCGGCGAGGGTGAGCGCGGCGCCGCGGAGGCACGCCTTCAACGAATCGACCGAGCGCGGCGCCGCGGCGGCACGACTTCAACGAATCGACCGAGCGCGGCGGGCGCGGCGGCCAAGGGGGGGGGGGGCGGGGCGGAGCCGGGGTAGGTGAGCGCGGCGTCGACGGGCGCTGAGCGGGGGCGGCCGCCGGTGTAGCTGAGCGCGGCGCCGACGATTGTTTGGTGGCGGCGGCGGAAGGAGCGCGGAAGGGGAAAATAGGCGCGGGAGAGCTGGCGGCGCGGGAGGGAAATTTCACAGCGGTTGCGCGTCTCCAGCGAAAGCGCGCGCACGAGAAGAAGCACCAAAACTCCCGCGCCGGATTGCGCAGAATGCAGCGCCGCGGTATTTGTTTCCAGCGCGCGAAACTATACAGCCTCTGCTGGAGGAGGATATAGCGCGCGCGGGAAAAAATCAGTTATTTTAGCGCTGCGCTATTTTAGCGCCGCTACTGGAGATGCTCTTATGCAAAGGAGACGGGAAAGACACTAATGACCTAACCCATGTTCCTCCTTCAATGATGTCTCTTTTGCAGGAATTTGGTGACGTCTTTCCGGATGAGCTCCCTCCCGGACTTCCTCCTCTACGTGGGATTGAGCATCGCATCGACCTCATTCCCGGTGCCCCTCTTCCCAATAGAGCACCATACCGCACCAACCCCGAGGAGACAAAGGAAATTGAGCGGCAAATTCAAGACCTCGCCAAGGGACACGTGCGTGAAAGTTTGAGTCCGTCGCCGTACCGGTCATCCTCGTCCCCAAGCAAGATGACACTTTGCGCATGTGCATGGATTGTCGTCCCATCAACAATATCACAGTGAGGTATCGACATCCCATTCCCCGTCTTGACGACATGTTGGATGAGCTTAGTGGTGCCACTATTTTCTCCAAGATCGATTTGAAAAGTGGCTACCACCAAATACGTATGCATGAAGAAGATGAATGGAAAACGGCTTTCAAAACTAAACTTGCTCTTTATGAATGGCTTGTGATGCCCTTCGGCCTTTCTAACGCTCCTTCCACCTTTATGCGTCTTATGAATCACGTCTTGCGCAACTTCATTGGCAAGTTTGTGGTTGTTTACTTTGATGACATACTTGTTTATAGCAAATCCTTGCATGAACATGTCAACCATGTGAAACAAGTTTTGTTGGCCCTTCGTGATGCTTTGCTTTTTGCCAACCTAAAGAAATGCACCTTTTGCACCGACAAGCTTGTGTTTTTGGGATATGTGGTTTCTTCCAAAGGGATTGAAGTTGACACCTCTAAGATTGAGGCAATCACCAATTGGCCACCGCCAACTAATCTTGCTCAACTTCGTAGCGCCCTTGGCTTGTTTGGGTTTTACCGTCGATTTGTGAAAGATTTTAGCACAATTGCTTGCCCTTTGAATGAGCTTACCAAAAAGAATGTACCCTTCATTTGGGGCAATGCTCAAGAATCGGCTTTCAATGAACTCAAGAAGAGATTGACCGAAGCTCCTTTACTCGCTTTGCCGGATTTCTCGAAAACCTTTGAACTTGAATGTGATGCTAGTGGCCTTGGCATTGGCGGTGTCCTCATGCAATGTGGACGTCCCGTAGCCTACTATAGCGAGAAACTAGATGGTGCTCACCTAAACTACCCAATTTACGACAAGGAACTATATGCCTTAGTCCGTGTTTTGGAAGTTTGGCAACACTACCTTTGGCCAAAAGAGTTTGTTATCCATTCCGATCACGAATTTTTGAAATATTTGAAAACCCAAGCCAATTTGAACAAAAGACATGCGTGGAATTCATTGAGTCTTTTCCCTATGCCGTGAAATACAAGAAAGGCAAGGACAATATAGTCGCGGATGCTCTTTCCCGCAAGATGATTTTACTTGCCAAGCTTGAAATCAATGTTCTAGACCTTGATGAGATTAAAGATCTCTATGCCTCCGACCCTACTTTTGGTCCTATTTTTGCAAAGTGCTCATGTGACAAAGGTTTCGATGATTTCTATTTGCACAAGGGTTTCTTGTTTAAAGCTAACAAACTTTGTATCCCCGAGTCTTCGCTTCGCTTGTTCTTTTGAAGGAATCACATGGAGGCAGCCTCATGGGACATTTCGGACGGGACAAGACCTATGCCATGCTTTCAACACATTACTATTGGCCACGAATGAAGCGGGACGTGGAACGCCTTGTGCTTCGATGCCCAACATGTCTCCAAGCTAAGTCTACGTCCAACTCTCATGGCCTTTATATTCCACTTCCCATTTCGTATGCTCCATGGACCGACATTAGCATGGACTTTGTGTTAGGGCTACCACGAACTAAAAATGGCAAAGATTCCATATTTGTTGTTGTTGATCGTTTCTCTAAAATGGCACATTTCATCCCTTGTAACAAGACCAACGATGCTTCACATATTGCAACTTTGTTCTTTAGGGAAATCGTTCGTCTACATGGAGTGCCGAAGACCATTGTTTCCGACCGAGACGTCAAGTTCACAAGCTACTTTTGGAAGGCATTGATGGCCAAGCTAGGAGTCAAGCTCCTCTTCTCCACCGCTTACCACCCACAAACCGATGGCCAAACTTAGGTGGTGAATCGAAGCTTATCAACTCTCCTCAACGCACTAATCAAGCCAAACCTCAAAGGTTGGGAGGAATGCATCCCGCACGCCGAGTTCACCTACAACCGTGCCTCGCACCGGGCAACCAAGCGAATTCTGTTTGAGGTTGTCTATGGGTTCAACCCCAACACCACCCTAGACATCCTCCAACTTCCTCTCCACGAGCGCATCGACATGGACTTCGACAAAAGAGCCGACTACATGAAGACACTACATGAGTCCACTCGAGCTACTCTAGAGGAGCACAACAAGTGCCAAGCCGCCAAGATCAACAAGTTGAAGAAACCCATGATATTCGAAGAAGGAGATCTTGTGTGGCTACACCTCCGCAAGGACCGCTTTCTGGATGAAAGAAAATCAAAGCTTGCTCCTCGCGGTGACGGACCTTTCAAAGTGCTCAAGCGCATCAATGACAACGCCTACAAGATTGACATTCCAACCTCCAAGTATTTGGTGCATGACACATTCAACGTCGCCGACCTATCCCCTTTCCACGGATATCCAAGTGTTCAAGATGATGACGAGTCGAGGATGACTCTTTCCGAAGGGGGGGGGGAGATGATGTAGCCCCACATGTGGACAACACCATGGCCAACACGCCAAATGGCCCAATGACAAGGTCAAGAGTCAAAGCACTCCATGAAAAGGTGGCCTCCCTCCTCTCGATGTGTGATCTCGACACCCCTTTGAATGGTTTGGTACTTCATGCCGGTACCTTGTGCATCAGGATCCACCTTGATGACGACCTACAATGGAGTATAAAAGATAAGCAAGAGGAGGTCCAAGATGATGGAGAAGATGACCAAGAGAAGACCCAAGAAGATGGCCAAGGAGAAGACGAGGAAGAGGAAGAAGGAGGCGGAGCCAGGCTGTCACATCACGAATTTTGGCCCTATAAAATTTTCTTTGACAAAACCAAAATTTGGATTGGGATTTGGATCTTTTGATCTTGGCACCTCTATTTTCTTCTACATTTCTAAAACCCCCAAGATTCCCCAAAATATTTGTCTTTTCTTTAAATGCAAAAAGGGCCTAAACCCTAACCTTCAAAAGGAAGTGTGCCAAGGGTGACTTCAAAAATTCCCCAAAAATTCCAGAGTGATTCCCAGCTAGGATAGAACCCATTTATGCAAAAATATTGGGTGACTTGTTAAGAAAAGATTTGACTTTTTTTCCTGATTTATTTTCAGCCCAAAATCCCAAAACCCTAGTTTCCCAAAGGAAGTAGGTCAAAACTCTCTTAAAAAATTCTACAAAAATTCAGGGAGGATCTCTAACCAGTGTATAACCCAAATATGTAAAAATATTTGATACCTTGTTAAGAAAATATTTAATCTTTTCCCTATCTAAGTTTCTGCCCAAAACTTCGATTATTTTGGAAACCTCCCAAATCAATTCTCCTTTTTATAAAAACACCCAAAATGGGTGAACATGTCCAGTACCTATCTCAGGGAATTTTCTTGTCTCAATCCCCTTTGATTTGAAGCCCCAAAACTTGGTTTTGCTTTTTGACCGAAGGTGTTCGATGAAATTTTTGTATAGGACAAGTTTGGATTTTGGGAAAACTTTGTTCTGCAAAATTGTAGAGTGTGGAATTTGGCACCAAGTGACACGATTAGTTTTCCTTTTGGGACCCTCGGATGAGAGAAACTTGGTGATGCCGATTTCGGCATGGCCTGGACCGTGGCCACCCCTGGCAAGGTCATGCCCGACGGCGCCGCCAGTTCTTGGTCGCCGCCGGTGACCTCCCCCTCGCCTCCCCTCGTGTCCCCCAGCTTCCCCACCTCCTGCACGACCACCTCGGCGCCTCCACGCACCCCATTCCCTCCCGTGCACCGCGGTCCGCTAGGCGACACGCCGCTCGGAACAGCGCCGCCGCGGGACCCCCTCCACCTCACAGTGCCCCTCCACAGCACCCCGCCGCGAATCCCGTCGACCAGCTACCGCACAGCGCCGCACTGCCGCCACACCATCACCGCGCCGTCCGTCGTCTCCTCTGCACCGCCCTCTCCGTGTCGCCGCCCCGCCCCAGCCGCCCGGACCCCTCACCGCCCACAGATGCCACGCCACCCCGAGCCTATCCACGGGCGCGAGAATCCCGTCGTCCACGACGCCCTGCCACTACACCCTCGACGCGCCGTCCGTCGTCAAGCCCCCTGCCCGGCCACCGCACATTAACACCTCGTCGCGGACCTCGTCCGGACCCCCACCGTGGGGAGCTATAAAGGAGCCCCCCGGCCGCCCCAGAGAAGCACAACCACTCACCATCCCTCTCCACCCCTCCTCCTCCCGGATTGGCAACCAGGGAGCCCCCATTCGCCGGCGGCAACCCCGCCTCCGCTCCACTGTCACCGACCGATTCCTCCTCCGCCGCCCTCCCCCGCACCATTCCCTCGCCTCCCCCTCCAATCCACCCCACCCACAAGCCGTAGACGCCCCCACCGACGCCTGGATGCCCTAGTTCGCCGCCCTGCCTCGACGGTGAGCACGCCGGCGACGGCGACCTCCCCTCCCTCCCTCTGTTCTTTTTTCAGGCGCGTACCGGTTCGGGTTTTGAAGGGCGGGTCCCACCTATCAGGTTCTTGACATTTTCTGAAACGTTTTTCCTTTTCTGATTTTCTCTGTTTTGGAAAAACAGATTTTTAGGGCTGACTTTGGAAGGGCATAACTTCCCCAAAAATAGTCAGAAAAATATGGATCTTTTTTTGATGGCTTGGTTTCAAAAATATCTGTCTAATGCCACTAGTTTCGATGGATTTGAAGTTCATTTGCCCACTGAACCTTGTAATGCCTTGTGGAGGGTTTTAACCTTGTTTTTCCATTTATTTAATAGATCCAAACCCTACCCTAGAAGAGGAAGTGGAACCTATCCCTGAAGGCAAGCCATCAGCCCCCAACCATCCGTTCCCAAGTCATCGATGCCTTATTTGACTTGTTTGTTACTTGTTTGAGCGGTAGTTGCATCTCACATGCCATATCACATGCTTATAATTTCATGCTTATGATTTCATGCAAATTTATTATTGCCACCTTTATTTCCTGTAATACGATAAACTCATGTTCCGTGAGTTGAGTTCCGGTACCCCGTCTAAATACACGTTGGGTCCTACCCAAGTGGATTGAAGCGGCTACTTTTCCGTAGAGTTGTGGTGTTGCGTTGGACGGTACCATGCACCACTCCCCATTCCGGCGACGATGGACTGGGGAAACCGCCGCAGTCAATGGAATGGAGGAACGGGATCGCGTGGACGCCTCCACTAACTTTGTAGTTGATCTGTGGTTGTCACTGGCCGGAGGTATCTCCGCCATCGCCCGGTTGATGCTAACCGATTGTTTTAATTTATTTTCTTACTCGACCCGTGGCTGCTACTGGCCGGAGACTTCTCCGTCCTCGCCCGGTTGATTTTGTTATTTTATTTTCTTACTCGATCCGTGGCTGCTACTGGCCGGAGACATCTCCGTCCTCGCCCGGTTGATTTTGTTTCCACTCAACCTGTGGCTGTCACTGGTCGGAGGAAACTCCACCGTCGCCCGGTTGACCTTACTTTACCTTACTGAGCTGCTATGTGGTTATTTTTATGCTCATGTATATCTTGTGGACTAACGTTTGTTGCTGTATTGTGGTTGAGAATGAAATTGTCTAAAAAGATAACCACCTCCGTCGACTAGATTGAGTCTTATAGTGCCACTCGCCAAACACACCCGCACAACCATGCGTCGTTGAAATGGGCAGACCGTAGCTTAGTAGCCTATTGAGCCTCTTTTGATGCTACCCATTTGGCAAGTCTAGTCGGATACTGCATAGTTGTGGTTGGGGCTAGTCTTGTGAAGGTTCCGGAGCTAGGCGTTGCTCATGAGTTGGGGACGTGCCGGATTCACTTCGTCATAAGACTTAACCCGAGTGGTAAGTCGGTAGCTACACAAGAAGTGTCTTGGTAGAGCGGACGGCTACGGGGAAATAGGTTTGTGATGTCGGTATGAGGGGTGTAGTACTTTGGTACCGGCGGTACAAGCTTAGACCCCAACGTGTGGATAAAAGTTGTAACCTCTTGAGAGTGTCAAATCTAGAATCTAGTATTGTTCCTACCTAAGGAACGGTGTTGGGTCCAGTCACACTAGAGTCAGTCCAGTCGAACACGGAGAAGTAAATTCACTAAGTGGCCAGAGTTGGCCAAAGTTGAATGAGCAGAAACGTAGACCATAGTTGGTCAAAAGCTTAGCTCGAGTTGGACCAGAGTTGGTCAAGCTTGAGTACCTATGTGTTGGGATTATTGTGGTGTGGTAATGAGATCCATTCTCATAAGCCACGGTTTTTCGTCACAGGTAAGTAGGTAAGTTAAGTCCAACCGTTAAGCTTGGACTCGCACTTGCACATGCCATGCCATATAGGATCGTTGGTTACGGTTGATTGTGGATTGATGTCTTGCGAGTACATTCCATGTACTCACCTGGCTTTTCATGTGGCCAGATCCTCCTACCCCCGTCGCCGAGTACCCCTTATATGAGAACTAGATCCGGTATCCCGGCAGAGCCCTGTGGAGTTAGGACCTCTTCGTCGCACACTTCCGCCAAACCACTGACGCCCTCTGATGAAGTCATGTTCGATAAATAATGTACAAACTATTGTGTGCGCTAGGGCGCAGCCTTGTAATGAGACCCTTTTAATCCATCGTCGGTTCCCGACCCCTTAATAAAGTGGTTATGTTCTGTTATCAAGTTGTCATATATTCAGTGCTCCTAGGACTGATATATGGGGTAACTCGATCTCCGGATCGGGGTACCACACAGGCTGGCTGGCCTAGGCCGGCCCCCAGGCCGGTCCCTCCCCAGAGCCAGCCGGCCTCCAGGCCGGCCCAGGCCGGACCCCAGGCCGGCCACCCTCCTGAGCCCGCCGGCCTCCCAGCCGGCCCAGGCCGGACCCCAGGCCGGCCGCCCACCTAAGCCCGCCGGCCTCCCAGCCGGCCTAGGCCGGCCCCCAGGCCGGTCGCCCGCCTGAGCCCGCCGGCCTCCCAGCTGGCCTAGGCCGGTTCCCCGCGTTTCTGCCCCGTTTTGTAATAGACTATAAATACCCCCTACCTCCCTCAGATCTAGGGTTAGACTAAGAATAGAACTTTGAGCTTTGCTCCTACCTTCCCTTTGTGGAATTCATGGCCACACTAGACTTGTCTAGGTGATGTACAAGGCCCCTCTTTGTGTACGGTCTCTCATAAGTATGATTCTACCTTCGGGTCTCTCGTGCTTGTGATTCTACCGTTCGCTCACCAATCTCTCCCGAAGATTCTACCTCGCGGTCTCTCTTCGGGATTCTATTGGTCCGGTTGATCCTACCGGTGAGGGAAAAGGAACTCCAAGGGTAAGTCCTTCTTGCGGTTGCGATCCGAGTCGGTCTCCCATTTATATTTGTGTTTTCCCCTTTTGGTTCTTCGCGTACACCGCTTGCCATCCTTCTATCCATGAAGACCGTGCCACGAGCTACACAGGATCCAACAAGCATATGACTGATGCATCTAAAATGCATACATGAACTTTGCACTATAATAGTCATATTCCAATCATATTTGCATCATATAAGGGGTATATTACTGTTATTTAATGATTTTTGGTAATTTATGATGATATCCCCTTTTTTATGGAATTAATCCTGCGCAGGCAGAAAACCCCTATTTCTTTCCTTATTTCTTTCAGGACCTTAACGACGTCATAATGAGCTATAAATTTACGGGGGTCATTATTTTGGAAGGAGAAGATTTAGGAGCGAAAGAAGTCAACGGACGGAGGCCGGAAGACCAAAAGGGTGGGTCCCACGCGGCCAGGTACTGTAGCCGTGTGGGCCTATCCCAATTGGCCCTCGTGGCCCCATTTGCATCGATCCTTCGCCCAGAAGCTTCCTCGTGACCTAAAAACGCCTATATAAAGAGCCCCCCGACGTTCTCCGAAGGGAGAGCCGCCACACGAGAGAAACAAGAAACAGAGACCAGGAGGCTGCAGATTGGAGGGGGAAAATCCGGCGGAGCCCTACCGGAGAGGTCTCCTTCTTCTCCATCGACATCTCCACCGTCTCCATGATGAAGAGGGAGTAGTCCACCTCTGGACTATGGGTTTGTGGCAGTAGCATATGTATCTCTCTCTCTCTCTTGAGCTTCACTAATTAGCACCGTATGAGCTGTTGAACATGATTACGGTCACCGTTGTATTACCATTGTGGTGGATCTTTCTATGAGTTAATATATGTTGAGATTGCAATGTTATATTTCAGTTATGAAAGTAGATGCATATTATGTACCCCGTTCTTGTATCCTTGTTATGATCAAGCATGTTTATGAGAGCGTGTGTGGGGGAACGTGTGCATTAGTTGGAGTAACGGGGGGTGGTGAAGTGATAAGCTGACAACTTAATATCATGATCCATTGGGTGTTTACCTTACTTTGTTACCTCACTAGGGATAAACCAAAATACCATGTTGTAGGGTAGGAGGAGTGACATGCCTCTACCTAAGACTAGATCCATCATGTGTTTATTTTCACTTCATGTCATTAATCTTAAGGCTATACTCTGATGTTATCTTAATTACTAAGGTGCATGATTTAGTTCACATCTTGGTGGAGTATAAGTGAGACTAATAATCAAAAGGTCTCTATGCTAGGACGTGATGCCCATATAATTAGTAACATGTCATTAACCTTGTTTGCAATCTCAGATGTTAAATCTATGTCTACTCATTTGCCACACTATATTAAACAGAGAGTGTATGTGTGAAACCATGGACCCCGGTCCATTTTTAATCATAAGAAACACTTTTCCAACCACTTTTAAGCATCTTTTACATTCAGCCATTTTAAAATCAGAAAATACAAAAACACTTTTACTTCTTGCATTCACATATAAAAACCCCAAAAATACCATCCATCGTCATTACTATCATCCTTGCATACTTATTTACCACCATTGCATATTTATTTACTGTTTTGCATTCATTATCATCTTAATATCATTCTCACACCTTGTGCTTGACAACCACTTGGTGAGGTTGAGGGCACAAAGCAATCTATTTTGTTTGCAGGAAATCTAGAGAAGGACAAGAAGATAAAACCCACACTACTGATTCCCCGAGAGTTCGATATTAAACCCTCGAGTCACCTTCTTGGGGAAAAACTACCACTTTGACATACTCTGCACTTGGAGGCTCAACCTATCCCTAATATATTATTTTCCTTTCAGGGTATCAAGAGTACTTGTTGGCGTTGTTGAGGGAGAAGAACACTCTCATCAATCCCGTCATCAATGACCAGCAAACAAAAAAACAAAATTGAAAGATAAAAATACGCTCCAAGCATAGCACATAATATGTAAAGTGATAAAAACATAGTTCAACGAAGACGACCTCATGATAGTCGATGAAGAAGGGGGGATGCCTTGGGCATCCCCAAGCTTTGACGCTTGATGGTTCTTGATTCAGAGGGGGGGTGCCATGGGGGCATCCCCAAGCTTCAGCTCTGATCCATCTTCAATTTCTTCATTATCCTCTCCTTTGGAACTTAAAAACTCCCTTCACATAAAACTTCTCATAAACTGATTAGAGGGTTAGTGCTCATAAATTAAAAGTGCACATGTGTTCAACTCAAGACAAATTGCAAAGGCATTAGATACTGTTCACTAAGCCTCAATGTGGCACTCCACCCCAAGAGTATCACATTTGACGATAGTAAAGAGACGAATACAAAATAAAAGCAGAATCTATCAAAATCTGAACAGTCTGTAAAGATCGAATTTTTCGAGGCACTTATGTAGCTCAAATCAGAAAACTCAAAACTAACGAAAGATAGATAAAAGTATCAGGCTTGCTGTCTAAAAATTTCAGAAAATATAAAATTCAGAGATTTTTTGGATTTTCGAACAGTGAAGGACAGAAATCTGTTTCTGGACAACAAAACAACACCTCGCACTTTCAATGCGTTAGAGGCTAAACTTGGCACAAAAAACCAAAATAAAAAGATACAATGAGGTTGCTACAGAGGCAACAACTTCAAGACTCAAGAAAAGTAAAAAGCAAACTGAAAGTAAAAGATGGGTTGCCTCCCAACAAGCGCTTTTTTTAACGCCTTTTAGCTAGACGCAATGCCAAATACCAAGTTTTTTCGAACTCCATTGCAACTTTTCCTTCAATAAGAACTTCTTTCTCTTTGAGAGGAAAGGAAAACCTGCCCTTATGGGAAAACGAAAGCTCATGCAGCCCTTTTTGACATCAGTAAAAGCTCCCACGGAACAATATTAGCTTGAGCTTTTAACTCCAAAACCAAGAAATCAACCAAATTAGTCTTATTTTTAAAAGTGACAAGGACTTCATTAACTCTTTTATAGATTTTTGAAGAGCTACCATCAGAATGAGAATGAAAAAGAGGATAATCGAATAAGTCTCCAAAATTCATAGTATCGAAAACCATTCTAGGCATAGTTGACATCATAGAACCAATATCACAATAAGCAAGGAACCTTCTATCATTTATTTCAATAGGAATATAAGGTTCCCAATCTCCATATATTTCAAGAATTTGATAATTTTTAGAATTCTCCTCTATTCCATTTAAATTTAGATCACACAAAATATTTTCTATTTTATCCAATTTATCAAGTATTCCATCAGTTTTCTCATTCATGCGAAAAACAACCAAACCATTTATAATTCTAAGAGATTCCAATTCATCAATTTCAAGAAAGTCTCCTCCAGTAATAACGTCCAAGGCATACTTACATGCATCGGATAGTCCATAGTAAAAGCATCTCAGTAAAACACACATAGCAAGCATGGGTTGGATCTTTTGATGTAATTCTGAAATTCTATCCCAAGCATTTTTAAAACTTTCTCCACCCTTTTGTTTGAAGGTGAAGAATTAGGCCTAGAGAGTCATATCAAGAGTGGTAAAGCTAGACATTATGATAAAGCAAAATAAGAAGACTGTAATAAAGACTACACTAATTTTTTTGGGTTTTAAAATTTTGCAACAAGAAAAATAAGCTAACGAGAAATAAAACAAGCAAGACAAAAACAAAGTAAAGTGATTGAGAGTTTGAGACTCCCCTTGCTGTAGCTCCAAGATCCCCGGCAACGGCGCCAGAAAAGATCTTGATTGCTACTGATGAAGAGTTGGGTGGTGCCCCAAGCGAAGGCGGAGATGTAGCAAGCAGCCGTTTTCCCTCGATAACGAACCGAGGTTTATCGAACCAGTAGGACCTTGAAATCAACAACAAAGTGAATGTTGAAGATCTCTGGTGCTTAATCTTCAACATACGTGGACCTGCACACAGTCAACCAAAATACTTTACCCCCAACGGCGGAAAGGTTGTCAATCTTTCCTGTCTCGCAGAAAACAAAGCGGTTAATTGTATAGTGAAATAGATGAAATATGAAAATGGACCAGTGGAGTAATGATGATGAAAAGTGATGAATAAAGGTTGCAATCAATGTAAAAAGATGGACCGGGGGCCATGGGTTCACTAGTGGGGTCTCTCAAGTAAATAGAACAATCATATGATGGGTAAACAAATTACAGCTGGGCAATTGACAAGATTATAACACAAACTTAATCTAGCTATGACAAAGAGAACATGATAATATTTAAGTAGGCATCACGACAATGAACAAAGACCATTGAGTCCAACTGCATCTTTGTCTAAAAAGTCCACCGTGGGATCGCTATCTAGCCTGTCACCCATCGGTATTAAGTTGCAAGCAACAGACATTTACATTAAGTAAAGTGCATGAAGTAAGCAATACTAATATCAAAAGAGACATTAACACCGCTATTTTACCCTTAGTAGCAACATCACACCCTCACCCTTAGACGTTTCTGTCACTCGTGCCCAGGAACAAAAGGGGGCATGAACCCACTATCTAGCATAAATACCCTCTCTTGGAGATACACACAATCATTTGGCCAAAGTAACTACGCATATCGAAGAGATTGCAAGAACATAAATCAACATATAAGAATCATGCACAATCTGATCATAACTTTATAATCCATCGGATCCCAGCAAACACATCACATAGCATTACAATAATCGATCTTGATCATGTTAGGCAGCTCACAAGATCATAAGACATGAAGCACAAGAGAGAGAGACTACCATCTAGCTACTGCCATGGACCCATGGTCCAAGGTGGGACTACTCACAAATCATCCCGGAGGAAGGCATGGCGATGAAGAGCCCTCCGGGATCGATCTCCCCTCCGACTGAGTGCCGGTATCTGCTTCAGAATCACCCCCGAACTAGGGTTTGAGATAACGGCGCGTCGGGATGAGTTCTCTGGAAAATAATGGCCGTCCCGTCGTTTTTAGGGTTAAAGGGAATTTATAGGCGTCGGAGGGGGCCGAGGCGGTGCCCAGAGGGCAGGGGCGGGCCCCACCCGCGGGTCCTAGGGGGGCCGCGGCCGCCACCCGCCTGTGGCCCCTGGGTGGCCCCCCAGGCTGCCCTATGGCCTCTGGTTCCTTCCGTCGTATAAAAAATCTCCGTAAATTTTCAGCGCAATCCGACGATATTTCCTGTGGTGGATGATACGTCTCCAACGTATCTATAATTTCTTATGATCCATGCTTGTTTTCATACCATTTGCTACATGTTTTGTTTACATCTTATAGCATTTTTATGCATTTTCTAGAACTAACCTATTAACAAGATGCCACAGTGCCAGTTCCTGTTTTCTGCTGTTTTCCCGTTTCAGAAAAGTACTTAAGGAAATATTCTCGGAATTGGACGGGACAAAAAGCAGCAGTCTTATAATTCAATGGACTACACGGAGCCCGAAGGAGAGGACCTGGAGGGCCGTGGGCCGGCCACACCATAGGGTGGCGCGGGACCCATGCCTGCCGCGCCACCAGGTGGTGTGGGGCCCACGGGAGCCCTCCGACGCCGCCCTTTCGCCTATATATTGCCCCCGACGCATAAAACCTAGACGGACCCCGTCATATTCCAAAAAAACATCTGCAGCGCCGCCGCCATCGCCGACAAGTTTCGGGGGACAGAAGTCTCTGTTCCGGCACCCTGCCGGGACGGGGAAGTGCCCCCGGAGCCATCTCCATCGACTCCACCACCATCTTCATCGCCGTTGCTGACTCCCATGATGAGGAGGGAGTAGTTCTCCCTCGGGGCTGAGGGCCGTACCGGTAGCCATGTGGTCTATATCTCTCTCTCCCATGATGCGATCTATATGTGATCATGAGCTTTGCAATCTAGATGTTGTTATGTTACTCAAGTGGGCTTTATTTATGTGATCTCCGGAGACTCCTTGTCCCACGTGTGTAAAGGTGACAGTGTGTGCACCGTGTGGGTCTTTAGGCTATATTTCACAAGATACCTGTTCACTGATTTATTATTTGAGTTGGATGTCTCTATGAAATTGTGGTGTGTTAGTACCTCCTATGAATGCTCATGGTCCAGTGTGGGGTATTCATTAGTACTTGGGAATATATGTTTGAGGCGTGCTTTTGCATTCCTACACAATGAATTAGTGTTCGTTATCCAGCCGGAGAATACTTCGGAGTAGTATATTGAAGTGCTTATATTTATATTCAATTATGATTGCATTGTTGAGAGTGACCACTGGTGAAAGTATGATCCCTAGGCCTTGTTTCTAAGCATTGAAACACCGTTTACAACAAGTTCTGCTACATGTTTGCTTGCTGCCATTTTTATTTCAGATTGCAATTACTACTTATAATCATCCATATTACTTGTATTTCACTATCTCTTCGCCGAACTAGTGCACCTATACATCTGACAAGTGTATTGGGTGTGTTGGGGACACAAGAGACTTTTTGTATTGTGATTGCAGGGTTGCTTGAGAGGGATACCTTTGACCTCTACCTCCCTGAGTTCGATAAACCTTGGGTGATTCACTTAAGGGAAACTTGCTGCTGTTCTACAAACCTCTGCTCTTGGAGGCCCAACACTGTCTACAAGAATAGAAGCGTGTGTAGACATCAGTGGACTTTCGGAAATACAAAAACAGCAAAAACATGAAACTGGCACTAGGCATCTTGTCAATAGGTTAGTCCAACAAAATGCATAAAAATGATTAATATGATAATAAAAACATGTGACAACATCACAAAACTAACATGGATCAATTAAAAATTATAGATACGTTTGACACGTATCATCTAACCCAGTCTTTTCACGCAAGAACGAAGCCTATTGAAGTGGACTTTCACTTTGTTCGTGAGCGTGTCACTACTGCAGATCCGTTTCATCTCGTCCAAGGATCAAGTTGCCGATATTTTCACTAAGCCACTCCCTTTACCGTTGTATGAACATTGTAAGCGCAATCTCAATCTTCAGTTAGTTGAGATTGAGGGAGGGTGTTAGAATACGTACATGTATATGTATAGGACTCATGTAAACGTTTCATATATAATGCAAAGAACCCTACCCGACGAGGCACGTCGGGACGGCCCAAACCTCTTTTGCGTCTAACTCCATTAATCTGCTCTATGAGCTTATCAGGATACTAGATACGGTGTCAGTTTTAGAGTCGGTAGAGTTCTAGTTCAGAGTTCATAGACACGGTCCTAACTTCAGGAACTACCCATGAGTACCTTAAAAAATTGTTTTTGGCTAAGTCTCTCTCGATCACTCAGCTTTTCTTTTAAGTCTAGGTCGATTGAGTAAAATGCAACTAACAATTTACTTATACCTTTTGACTCCCACCTTCCATTATGTTGGGATATCCTCCTCATATAGCCTCTCAGGACATGGACAATAATGAAACATTTTAAACAGCACAACCAAATGCAAGAACCCACCAACTTTTGGAGTTATGTGCCATGATAATTTTGTACTTTGCACATACTCCCTCCATCTCGGTTTATTAGACACAATACTAAAATTAGATTTTAGCAGGAGTTAGGCGCAATTAGCATTAATGATCTCCTAGAAATGCTCACATTCAGTTCCTCCCCCCAATCTACATGCGATTTAGCCAATTTAGGCCAATGCGTGCGCTTCCAATTGGACCTTTTTGGTCTTTTATAATTGCCAAATTTAGGAGTAATTACCTCGGCCAATCCTCACTTGCCTAGGTCGCAGAGAAACTTCAAAAATGCCTAATAAGTGGATGTTAGTACTCCCATCCAGTCATCACCATTAGGTGGAGTAATTAAATTCTCAGATTAGCCACCATTAAGTTTCTTATATCATTCTTTCGATACAAGTAAAATCCGTAAGTTAAGTACACAAGTTGTGCTAAAATTATACATTATTTCCGTTGCGGTTTTTTAGAAAATATTACGCGTGTGCCAATCTCCAGTTAGGGGAAAATAGTGTCGGTTTTCGCAACGTAGTGGTGCTGGAGCAAATGTATGCTGCTCACGGGTTGCTTTTTTCGAAATGGAGGGTGTACCCCCAGCCTCTTCATCCAAAGGATGCACACAACAACTTTTACTAATAAATAAGAGAAAACATAAACCACCAAGCCTTACAAAGAGATACATCGATCAATCTGAGGCCACTGTCTACACCTACAAGCTTGATGAAGTGGGGTGGACCAATCACAGCCAATGCCCTGACCTCACACACCAACGCATATCATCTAAATCGAGAGGCTTCAACCAGGCCACCCAACAGCGCACCGGAAGCACAAACCGGTCCAGCCGATCCTCAGCGCACGCCACATGCGCGCATCAGAAGTCGCTGCCACCATCTTCCTCCATCGCATCTTTAGGAGAGATCAATGCGATGACCATGCCGTCGACACTGCCATGACGCCATACAGCTCCACCATCCTGCGCGAGTACATCATCACGCATCCGAAGTCGAGACCACGCAGCGCCATGCCGCCAAGACTCGCCGCCGTCAATGCGGAAGATGCAACACCGCTCCACCATCAGACCTCTCCAGCCAGGGTGTGCTCCAACACGATGCCCCCAAGGAGGAGAACGACACTGAAAGTGCCGTCATCGTGCGATCCAGGAGACCCAGATCTGAAGTTTCCTCCGGAGCATCAGGGAGGAGGCTAGAGTGTCCCAGCAACGACTCCTTCAACAAGGTAACGATGCTCACGAGCGCCGCCGTCGTCGTCCCCGACCGCATCGGAGCCCAGCTGTCGCCGGCCAACCTTGCCTCCAAGATCTGATCAGCACCGCCATCACCTGGAAGCCGCAGGCCGGCGATGCCGACCGCCGCATCCAGGGTGCCGAGCCGTCGGAAGGAAGGCGTCTCCAAGCCATCCCCATGCCCCAGCCGCCATCATCGAGGTCCCGGGTCGCCGCCGCCACCGCCTTCATAGGCAAAAATGCCGACCCTGCCGCCACCACCTGCGGCTCCGATCTGCCATCCACCTGCATTCCTCCCACAACCGCCGCCATGCGTTGCAGGATTGGACACGCCGTGGTGCACGGAAGCACCATGCCCCGGCCAAGGACACCGGCCCACGCCGGCCCCCTCGACGTGAGAGGACAAACAATCCTCGCCGCCGCCGGCCAATCGGGCTTTGTCCGACCGAGCCCTATGGTGACGGCGAGGGAGGGGAACAGAGGGAGGAGGGCCGAGCGGTGACGGTTAGGGTTTCCCCTCCCACCGCCACGCGGGGCGGACGAGAGGAGAGGGATGAGAGGAGAGGGGGAGGGGAAATTTTAAATGAGCGGGTTGCTTATCCTAGTTGCTTGTTGTTGCTATAGTTGCTGCTCGAATGACTTTGGAATAAACCGCCTGAAGGGTCGCAGCATAGAAAACAAAAAAAATTCCTACGCAAACATGGCGGAATAAAACCCAATGCTAGATCAGATCTACTAGATGGTGGTAGCAAGTAGGAGATCGAATCTCACCCTCGAAGAAAACCAAGCGTGTTTTGTCGAGGCAGGGGTTGGCTAGTCGATCCCCGTAACTAGACTTGTCTAGTCGCGAGGAGATGTATTATCCGATGCGTCGCACGAGCAACGCCTCCGAGAGATCCACACGTACGGCTCGATGAAGACTCCATGTTCTTGATCCCGCAAGAGTTGATGGAGAGGCTCGCGAGATCAGCAGCACAACGACGGTGGTGTGATGGATATGGTGGAGATCTAGCAGGGCTTCGCCAAGCGACAAGCTAGAGAGGAGGGAGGAGGAGGAGGTGGTGCGGCAGGGGAGGGGGCGGCGGCTAGGGAGCACAAGGGTGAGGCACCCCTTGCCCTAGCCCCTCCTTATATAGGCGGCAGGGTGGGGTGCGCCCCAAGCCACCTAGGGCCGGCCGGCTTGGGTGCCTTGCCCCCCAAGTTAGCCGCCCTAGGGCTAGGCCGGCCTCCCTTTAAACCCTAGCCCGCATGGGCCCTTGTGGGCTTGGTGCGTCTGGCCCATGTGGCCACTGCACCACCCCTTTGGTCCTTGTGGGCCACATACTCCTATGGGCTCCACTTCTAGACTCCTCTAGAACCTTCTAGAATGTTCCGGTACTCTACTGGAAAATTCCCGGACTTCTCCGATACCTCCGGAAACCACTTTCCTTATATGAATCTTATTCTCTGGACCACTCCGGAACTCCTCATGATGTCCGGGATCCCATCCGAGACTCCGAATCAATCTTCATTCACACCATCATTTATCTTGAGCCCTAACTACATCGAACGTTAAGTGTGTGACCCTGTGGGTTTGAGAATATGTCATATTAATAGCGGAATCGGGATGCCCATATTAATTCCTACATATTCAATAAAGTACTTTACCAGTTGAACCACTATGTCCGGGATTCAATTAATCCATATACGATTCCTTTTGTTTCACGATATCTTACTTGTCCGAGACTTAATCACTCATATCTCCATATCCGATTAATCTCGTTCCCGACAAGTTCTCTTTTACTCGTTCCCATAGGATAGGATCCGCTATGACTATACACTTAGTCATATGCTTGCAAGCGTTTGGATGCTATGCTACCGAGAGGGCCCAGAGAAATCTATCCAACAGTTGGACGAACAAATCCCAGTCTTGATTCATGCAACCCAACAACCTACCATCGGGGATACCTGAAAAACACCTTTATGATCACCCAGTTACGAGATGACGTTTGATGTCCACAAAGTACTTTTCCGGTAAGCGGGAGTAACATAATCTCATGGTCTAAGGAAACTATATTTGACATCTACTTTATTTTGGGTCTGTCCATTATATCATCCCCATGATACAACTCCGTTTATCAAGTGATTCATTAATTCTTGGTTAGGAAACTTATAACCAACACTTGATCAAACGAACTAGTTACTAGGGGCTTACTAGGGACACTTTTCCGTTTATATTCCACACATGTATTTGTTTCCGATTAATACACTTATAGCATGGATAATAAACATTTATCATGAACAGGAAATATGATAAATAAGAAACTTTATTATTGCCTCTAGGGCATATTTCCAACCGCCACCACAAGTGTCGTGATATAACATGATTATTCTAATTACTCATCATGGAAGCCTATAATGAAATTCATCTTTTATTGAAAGGATATGTGCGAGCCAATTGTGAAAAACACTATACCGACAGGTGTCACGGAAAATGAATGGAGAGTGTTGAACCAAAAGACAATATATATCATTCGTTTTGTCATCAATAACAATATATTTCACCATGCTGTAGATGACACAAATGCATATGAGATGTGACAGAAGTTGGAGTTGACATATTAGAGAAAGACAACTGTGAAAAAGGCCTTAATAATCAAAATACTTGCAAAGATTGAGTACCAAGATGTCAATGGTGTGGTTAAAAAGGCACATGTTGAGTGCTCGATCATGAGGTCATTCTTGTGGTAATAGTTTCTGAATATGTATGAGATGTTGGTTTCTACATGGTCATGGTGTTGTGACACCCTTGATGATCATCCTCTTTCAGCATTGTGTGGCGCAACAAGATATATTGTTCAACCCTTCTACACAATTCTTCACAAACACACATTGCGCCTTCGCCTGAAGACACCCTAGCTTCCTATATGTGGCCACAACTAAATGCTACCTGGATCCGTAGGCGAAGAAGGATGATGGCCTCGTGATCCCTGACTCTTGCTCCATCTGGATCGAGCGAAACATTGCTTTTCATGAACGAGGTTTAGACGACGCTCTCATGTCATCCATTGTTTCAGAGGATGACACATGGAAATCCGCGGGTGTTTTGCGTGAGTAGGTGGGCTTGTTAGTAAACTTTGTTGCATTCTTAGAATCTTTTCATCAAGCGTTTGTGAAAAACAAAAATATCAGCGGCATTTTTCCATGAATTTCTCAAGATCGTTCATGCGGTCACCCGGCTGTTTTTGTTTCCACCAATTTTCTCCGTTTTTTGCTTTGTTATATCGGTGCTTACAACTTTTATTCAACGAAATTGTAGTTGCATTTTTATGAATCGACTGAGACTTGGAAATCTCAACCGACTGAAATATACCCAGACCCTTGTTGTAAGCCGACCAATGCTTACACCATAAGATTTACCCTATTTGGCTTTATGCATCCTGACAATGGGTCCCAAAAGGGTTGTCACAACAGCGTACCCCTCCGCGTCGTCTCCTCCAGGCGACGGGAGGAGCAAACCCTAGCCCCTCCGCCGCCACCTCCCTCCCTCCCGCCTCCTTCCCTCGCCGTCCCAGAGGTGGCCACCGAAAACGACCGGGCGCCACCGGTGAAGGGGGCGACGGGGATCTGCCGCCCGCGATCTCGTGCCGCCGTTAGGAGGATGCGGCTGCATCGGATTTCGACCCCTCGGTCTGTCTTCGCGCGCCGGCGGCGGCTCCGGTCGGGTGGCATCGTGATGCTCCTCCCCGTGCTACGCGCATGCCGACTGGGCTGTCGGCGGTGCCGATGTAGTTCTCCCGTGCGGGGCCGGTCATTGGTCTCAGCACGCGCCTATGCCCGCGTAGCGCGGCGGCTTGTGCTGGCGGCGGTGGCCTCATGGCCATCGGATCGTTCCGGCCGGGCTGCTTCCAACAGTAAGGAGTAACCGGTGGACAAGAAGATCTGGATCAAGGCGGGCATGTGGGACTGCGGAGCTCCGACGGCGGCGCCCGTGGGCGTCGTAACCTTGTTGAAGGCATCGGCGACGCAGTACATGATCCTACCAAAATCACTCCGGGGGAAACCCTAGATCCGTTCGGGTCGGACGTTGCCGGTGCCTAGCTTTGTTCTCCCCCTTGGGGGCAACGTGTGGGAGTTGGACCTGTCTTGGGGGACCTGTGGCAGATGGTGGTGTTCGAGAAGGTGGAGCGATGTTTGTCTACCGCGTCGACGAGATCGAGCCTCGGCGGCATGGCGCTGCGGGGTCTCGGCGACGGGCGCGTGATGATGTACATGCGTAGGGTGGTGGCGCTGTTTGACGTCATGGTGGCGTCGATGGCAGGCCTGGCAAGGGTCTTCGCTTCGTTCTATTTGCTGAAGACGGGTTGGAGGAAGAGGCCGGAGGCGACGTCTGGAGCGTGCGCACAAGGTACTATCTCTTGCGTTGGCCGTTGGGCCGACGATGGCTGTGGATGGGGAACAAGACCCTGTTTTACTCTATCGGTTGTGCTAGTTGTGGTGCTTTGTCACTGATTGGCGGCTTCGGCTTGTATGATCGTTGTTTGTAAGGCTTTTACCAGCTATGTTGAATAAATGAAATAAAGGAACCGTATGCATCTTTTCGATGCAGAGGCTGGGTATCCCCATTTCAAAAAAAAAGCCTGATCTTGTAAAGTTTGAAAAAAAAAATCGTTTAGGTGGCAACTTGCCCTCATAGATATATAGATACTTCAAATTTTAAAATGAAATTTATTCTCACCAAAAAGATAGGGACCGTGCAAGACTTGCTACTAGATATCTCTGAACAGTTTGCTCGGCCATTTCAATTGTCGAAATAGCTAAGTGTGGCTTTCAGAGTTAGGAAAGCTACATAAAAGAGTTCTACGAGTTTAAGTGACTAGCTATGTATTCCCCAGTAGCTTCCCATGCCTCCTTTTTTCTTCTGTCGTAGTCATACTTTACTCCTTTTAATTGTGCAATGCTCTGCTTAATATGCCTACTGACTGGTTCGCAACCGACATGGTTGGACATAGGATAAAAAATCAACCAGCACTGATGTCCCATAGCCTGATAGGCATGTTGCACTCAAGTGCAGACACCCCCAAAATCCTCAATTTGATAGTACAACTGCTACTACTTGAGAATTCCAGAGCAAGAATTAGGTAGCTATACAATCGCCTGTTCGGAGGGTACGTACGTCCAGCTTCTTCAGAAAGTAGCAGAATCATGCTTTGCAGATAAGAAAGGCTTAAGCATCTCTCGAAGACAAAAGTTATTCGCTTCTTTGTTGTCGATACTATTGCAGGGTGCTGTGTTAGCTCAGCCTATGGATTATAGTAATAGTTGTTGTTGGTTTCATTGGCTTCAAATGGTATTCGGTGTCTCAACAACGTTAACCAATGCTTGTCCATGCAAAAAAAAAAAAAGACATTGTCTGCCTTTTTCCGAAGAGTTATCGTACTAGTTCCAGGTAAACTAAGACTAGTCACAATGGAAATTAACGTAAATTAGTATCATGCATATGATATTAGTCTATGTTACTATCTCTATAGTATGTATTAACATGTTTGTAGTAGGGTATCCACAAAACTACTTTAATCTATATGTTGCCCTGATCACTTTAGTGTATAGTAGATCGCGCCTCGCGAGCTTCGACACTCTAGCTCGGTGCAACGTATTGGGGATGGTTTGACGGGTTTCGTTCAATCAGTTTGGCTGATAGTTTAGAAATAGTATTAATTGTACGAAACTGTAATTCTAGGAGATGGAGGCCATGTGTATATTTTTTCTTTTACTTTTGCACTATGAAAATATTGCAATCTACGATGGAGAGGTTGTGTTTTCCCTCAAATCTATCTATTATTATATACTAAAAGCAATATAAGGATCTAGAATAGAGCCACCACGTTAAGCCACATCATTAGAATTATTTTTAACGGTTGAATTTAGAGTTGACTAGCACATATGCCCGTGCGTTGCAACGGGAGAGAAACACAAAATGCCGCGCCACAACTGAAAACTCACACCTCTAGCTCTGCCAAAATTTATAATATCACCTATGCCTAATTATTGTAGCTTGACCATTGTCATCTTCGGTACCACCTAGTAACATCCCAATACTTCACTATACAAAAAGCAATGAAGTAAAAAATTACACTTACAATAAAATTTCACTAACCATTTGTACTATTTCAATCGAACTAACCAAACGATGATTTCAAGTAAATGCAATTTGTTAAGTGTGGGAGGAAATCATGGACAGAGCTAGAACAATATAATAGATCAATACGATCTTACAAATGGTGACAGTAATGAGATATTACATGACAAGCTAGTGCTTCATGACGGCGGACTGTACCCTACCTCTCGAGCACTCACCTGCACGGAGATCAAAGTCGATTCACAATGTCCTGTGATGAGCGATGGCTTGCGGAGCGAGCCAGGAGCAATGGAAGATAAAGGCTGACTTCAACTTGAATCTTTGTTTTTTCTGCTTAAAAACAACAAAAAGCTGCAAAACGAAGCTCTACTGATCTATTCACACCCAGTAACATATCCTTCCCTAAACATGCATGAGTTATGAACCGGAAACAAACAAACAACCTAAAGCATAGTTAAATGGCAACCTTTAGTCAAAACCAATGGGCTAATCTCACATGATGGCACTTGAAAGAAGCCTACAGAATGAACTGTAAAGCTTAAAGACATATTTTACAACTACAAATTGTAGTTAGGAAAACAGTAAATATGGAATTCTTACCAAAAATCCCACTGAATGAAGCATGATGGTCTGAGATAAATACATCATATGCCAACCATTTTTAGCTTATCTGGTTCCTTCCTCCAAACATTTATGGGGATTAGTAAGTAGATATTAATCACAGACTAATGAAAGGAATACATTTGTTAGCATGTACATATAGCAGCTGAATGATAATAAGGATTTGCGTACATACCAGGTTTACAGATTTAGGTTATTTGATCATTTACACTAAAGTTATTGTTTAGGAGGTATGTTTGCTACACAAGCACACCACTACGAGTTATCAATCGTGAACACACTACTACATAATAGCCTATTAGTGGCGCACCAATTTAGGATTCTGTGGCGCATCCTGGAAAAAGAGGGATGCGCCACAGAATCGTCGCCACTAAATTATATTTCTGTGTCGCATGGGGCCAGATGCGTCACAGAAATATTTTGAAAAATTTTGAATCTAGAAATTCGAAAAAATGCAAAACAAATTCAAAAAAATGGGAAAAAACAAAATATGAAATATTTTGAAAAAACCTAAATATTTGATTTTTTTCCAATTTTTCTGAATTTTTTAACCCATCTCAAATGATAACTTCCCGCTAGGTCACCATCCTCCCGCTAGGTCACCCAACCTCAAATTGCTCCAACCTAAGCACGCTTAACTTCTAAGTTCCATTCAGTTCAGCTACCCTTATGCTACTCATATTCTTATTGATATAAGTATCATGTTAACCCTCTTAAGCTTTGTATGTGTATATATGTGTACTTTATGTGTGGTATGTATTATGTGTGTTTTTAAATTTCGAAAAAAATCAAAAACATCACATTGTGGTGCACCTAAAATTAAAAAAAGTTCAAAAAATCCCAAAAAAAATCAAAAAATTTAAAAAATCCCAGAAAAATCAAAAATCCAAAAAAAAATCAAAAATCCAAAAAAAATTCAAAAAATCCCAAAAGATTCAAAAGTTTCAAAAAATATCAAAAAATTCAAAAAATCCCAAAAATTTCAAAAAAATTTAAAAATCCCAAAAAAATCAAAAGTTTCAAAAGCAAATCCAAAGTTTTAAAAAATCTCAAAATTTCAAAAAACCAAAAAAATTAAAAAAACCCAAAAATTTCAAAAAAAAATCAAAAAATTCCAAAAAAATCAAAAAATTCAAAAATAAAAAATTCAAAATTCAAAAAAAATCTTTTTTAGAAAAAAATTATTTTTTTGCAATTGTTGAATTTTTTATTTTTTTAAGTTTTCTAGATTTTCTGATTTTTTTTATTTTTTGTTTTTTTTTTATTTTTTGATTTGTGAATTTTTTAGAAATGTATAATAAAGAAGATTGTTGAATTTTTTGGATTTTTTGAAGTGTTTTGACTTTTGACTTTTTGAATTTTTTTGAATTTTTTGGATTTTTTTGGATTATTGGATTTCTGTGGCGCACATCCTACATGCGCCACAGAAATGCACAATTCTGTGGCGCATGGGCATGGTGCGCCACAAAATGTCACATTTCTGTGGCGCATGGGGAGGGTGCGCCACAGAAATATGACTTTCTGTGGCGCATGGGGGAGGGTGCGCCACAGAAAGTCATATTTCTGTGGCGCACAGGGCTGGTGCGCCACAGAAATAAGAATTTCTGTGGCGCACGGTGTTTTGGTGCGCCACAGAATTGCAAAATTCTGTGGCGCATTCAAAACCGTATTTCTGTGGCGCATGGCTTATTGGTGCTTCACAAAAGGTGGTTCCACCTATAGCCTGTTTCCTAGTAGTGACACTAATGCTAGCAAATATATATCGATGTGCTGATCTAACAAGCGATGTGCATACCCATTTTAGAAAAATAATGCCCTCTAAATTATGGCATGCTTAAATGCTTGTTTAATTTAGGTGTGTGGGAGATCAGGTTCAGGACATTTTATAATAATAGAGCATAAAGAGACTTCAGAACCTATCATTCAGGCTGCATACTCAACAAACTCCAATCTCGAAATATTGTCCAGCGAATAAAACAAATATTGAAGCTCCACTTTATCCTTTTGACATAGTCCATGGCTCCACAGATCAATGTTGTTTCATTTTGAATGATCAGAAATTATGTAAATTCTATGGATAGTGTTGCAAACTCTAAAATACTGAAGTGCAACACCTGCGAAGATGTACCTAGATGGAAATCATTGGTTGTCACTGAAATCTCTAGCCGTCCGTGGCGGACATTGATCTCCTGGTTATATTTCAATCAGGGACATATGTTTAGATTGCAATAACAGTCAATCGGGTCCACACATGAAGGAAATGAACTGAATCAACAAACACCTTCCCAGATGACACATAGAGTTGATAGCATAAAACTACCTGTTTTGGAGACTCAATTCCATTTTGGTACCAGTTTTGTTTTCAATCGCAAAAACCTACCAGATTTTTCTTACACTTTCGCAAAAAACCCAAATCCGACACTAAACTCGAATTGACACCGGTTCTGACAACCTGGGTCCACCTGTCAGTTGACGTGGCAAGCTCTGAGAGAATTAACACCTAAACTGACAGTGGGCCCCACCTTTCAGTCAAATAAAAAATGCTGAAAAACTAAAAAAAAATCTAAAAATGGGGAAAATCTGAGAAAATAAATAAATAAATAATCTGAAAAGGAGGGAAAAAATTCCCCGCACCAGCCGAGCCGACGCCTAGGCTGGGCGCCGCCGGTCGTCCTCGAGCACTTGGTCGCGGCCGCAGCCGTCACCGCGTCCGCCGCGCCGCCACCCCACGTCGCGGCCGTGTCGTGCTCCGTCCGCCGCCGTCTTCCCCGTCGTGGTGGACTGCGCGCCTTGTTGGACACCCTGGCGCCACCGCCGTGCACAGCCGTTGGGGCACCGCCGCCGCAGCTGCCCCGCGGACTGCTCTCCGGCCGCGCCCCGCTTCGCCGTGGACGGAGACAGCGGCGCCGGCGGGGCCAGCGAGGTGGCCAGGCGACGCGTGTCCCGCTTCGCGGCCGAGGAAGGGGGCGGCGTCGTGCAGGTGAAGCAGGACCGGCCGCGGCGGCGCGACCGCGTACGCCGCGCCGTTCAAGGGCGGCCGCGCCGCGCTGCAGAAGGTCCTGCACTCCGCGTACAAGCGCGGGGACACGTCCGTGGAGGTGCGCGTGCGGCGGCCCGCGCAGAAGGGGCAGCGGGAGCTGGAGGTGGACAGCAGCGGGCTGGTGGGGGGCCCCGGCTCGGAGTCGGGGTCGGAGGCGTCGGTGGAGACCACCACGACGACCACCAGGATGCAGGCCTGCATCGTGCCGCAGGACGCTGCTGTCGGCGGCGTCGGCGGCGTCAGCGGGGCCATCGTCGGGATGGGCGCCACCATGGTGGGGCGCAGCAGCCGGCAGTACGTGCTCCGGTCGATCCGCGACCCCAACTACGCCGTCGGGCTCGTCAACCGCATGGAGGAGGTGCGCGCGTGCAGGGGACCTCGGCCTGGAGCTCCCCGCCGACTGCGGCGTCGAGGTGCAGTGCAGGGGACCTTTTTCTTCTCTTTTTAGATTTTCTTATTTTTTATTTGACTGACATGTGGGGCCCACTGTCAATCTCGGTGTCAATTCTCTCTCTGATGGCCACGTCATCAGACAGGTGGGGCCGGGCTGTCAGAACGGGTGTCAATTCGTGGTTAGAGCCAGATTTGGGTTTTCTGTGAAAACTCGGACAAAATGTGGTAGTTTCATGCGATTGAAACCAAAACTGGTACCAAAATGCAATTGATTTGCGAAAACAGGTAGTTTTACGCTATCAACTCTGACACATACGACCTAGCCTAGCAAGCTCATGCGCTACATGGTTTCCTGATCGATTAATTTTCACGAACTGTGAATCCCGAAATGAGTTGCACAAAAGATTTATCTCCTTAACAGTACCAGCAATGGCTGACTTAAAGACACAATTGCACTTAAGTTTAGAAACCGAATTAGTACTATCACTTTCCACCTGCACCGGACCTACAGCGTCTCAAGACCAGCATCAGCTTCCACCAACTCAGACAACGTGGTAGTCTGCCCCAGGCCGAAGCTCCTGAGTCTTGAGTCCTGAGTCCTGAGTGATCTTCATCACTATTGCTGGCATCAACATTTAATTTCTCACATCCCACTGTCGGCTTGGTCTAGGAACAAATCACCTCCTTCTGGAAATGCGTTCTATTCAAGATTACATCACCTCTCTTCAAATCTACTTTACAAATTTCTCTCGAAGAATCAAAAGCATAGGATCACAGTTGTGAAGAAAGAAAGAAAACAGAAGAAGAAGAAGAAGAAGAAATAAATGGAGAATACACGGTGGAGATTCAGGCACCTGCGAGAGGAGAAAACGGCAGGTAGATCTACATGTATGGGGAGAAAAAAAATCAAGGAACTGAAGTCAAGGCTCGAATGTGAGGCCGTAACGATCCGCAGGTTGCTTCCTCGTGTTCGGGAGCCGGAAATAAGTGGAGTCAGCTCGCATCTCCGTGTGGTGGCGATGGATTGGGACGGCCGGGGAGCAAGGCTCGCCCACGGTGGCACGGATGGGAACTCGTCCGTGCGGCGGGGGTTCAGGTCTCACTGGCCGGAGGGGGAAGGGCTCTACCCCGGTGGCCACGGATGGGAACTCGTCCGTGCGGAAGGGGTTCAAGTTAGCGGCCGGTGGGGGGCGGCGGCTCTAGTGGCCGGGGATTGAGGAGGTGGCGGCGTTGAAAGGGCATGTGTTCCGCTCGGGAGGATGGGATAGCTCGGGGAGGAGGAGGAAAAGAAGTTCGAACCGGTACAATGGCAATTTAGTGGTATTATGCGATTTGGTGGGAGGGTAAAACTGTAAAAACTACGACGGACCGACTAAAGAAACCTTATTGCTTTTATTATTAGGTATAGATGGCTTGGATTTAATGAAAGATTATGATTTGCGTAACGGTGCAATTTCTGTTTGACACGGCTTATGTCTACACGATTACCTGTGAGACGTGTCCATAGTTTTTCTTTGAGACTTGGACTCCGTAACGATTAATTCGATGCAACTGATAGATACGATTCAACTAGAGATAAGCCATGTAAAGCCAGCGTTCAATTGCATCAACAAATCCATGTACGGAGTAAATTACTACTGTTTAAAAAAAAACTGCATCGGTTGGGTGGAGTCCAGGACAAATACGAACGTGAAAGCGAATCGACGTGCATCGGAAAAAAAAAAGATATATGTGCGACTATATTTTACGTGGCACCAGAGGATGGTAGGATCGATGACCATGAATAGAACTAGGACGTTCTTCCAAAAAAAAAAAAACTGCACGGAAACGTGGTAGCACATGATGGGCAATAAAATAGATAGTATCTCATATCTATATTTATATGGACATCAACGATTGTAAAGTAGATAGTATCTCATATTCATATTTATATTTCAAACGCAAAGCAGATGAAAGGATTTGGGAAGCTATTTTCCTAAAATACCCTTCAATATACTTGCACTTCTCATTAATTTCTCAGATGATCAGGTTGTACCGCTAAACTTAAAACACATATAGTATCTCTATTTTTGTTTGTCAACACATTTCATTCAAAAAACATCGTATAATCAAACTTTCTAAAAGTATCCACATAGCTAAGTGACAAAAACTACTTGCGACAATTTTTTCGTACTACTATTTTTAATAGGTTTTGGAAAGCTATTTCGTCAAATATTGTTCTCCGATTTTATTGCTAAACTGAAAATAGTCTGGCCTTGCCCTAGCACATTGTATTACTACCGGCGTGAGAAAATCAGTCAAGAAGGGGTACCACATTTTCTAGGCACCAATCCATCGATATTCCTCCCGACGCCATGGGAAGATCAGCTAATAACAGAATACGCCATGAGCCCGGCCCCAATCCATCATATCAAACAAGCATTCTACGAGTCGCTAGGGAAGTTTGATTGATCTCCATCCATGCTTCTATCACAGGGTGATGGTTTGATTGAATTATTAGCAAATTAAACACGGATCGCATCTCACGACTGTCAGGAGGTAAAACAATTAGTACTTTAGTAGGCTTCCTCTTGAAAATATTTTTCGTCTACATGTGTGGAATCATGTGATGTGAATTGTAAGTTATTCTTCGCTAATTTGCAGATTCCAACCAAATGCTCTATGCAAAATAATGCAGACTGGCTAGGTTCATGCCAGCAGTTATAGGATTCAGATGTTCCCACACATTATTACATGCTTAAAGAGCTGAAGTTTGGAGATATAGGAATTATATATGTGTGTTGAAAATTTAAGGTACATATCTGTCTCAATGTGTTTCACTTGAAGATCTGAAGCATGCATCGGGTACTATAGATTATTTCTTGAAAATAAAAGTACATGTTTCAAATAGATCTATTGTGTTAATTATTTTCATGCTTACAATTTTGAAAAATGGAAGCATTAGAAGAGAGATTCAAAAATCGCTACCTTTTGATTTCTCGGGCCACATGTAAGAACTACTTTTTCTTATTGGATATCAATACGATTCTTGATGGAAAAAACACTAATTAGGAATTTAGCCTATGCAAGTAATTAGTGACAGAAGCCTTGATATCGGGTAATATATCTCAATTGCTTATGAGATCTAATGATTTTTTTATCACACTTCATTTTAAAACTAAAATTAGCCTCTCTATCCTCTCTTTTTGGTGACGTCATTGGTACGGTATATTTCTGTTTACGCAGTTTGTTAAATATTTAATCAAGCGGTCATTATTACAAAGAAAAAGTTGGAAAAGATAACAGTGGAAGTATGCAGAGGAGAGTCTGAAAATCACTAGGTAATTCATGACTAGCTATCGTTTTCCCACCATGAGTAAGAAAAATAGTTTTTCTTGAATATTTAATAAAGATCTTTAATCATGGATCCTGATTACTACTGTGTTCCAAAATACATCGAGCATGAGTATTTGTGAATGCTAATTCACACGCAGTTAATTTTATTTGTCATTTATTAGATTTAAAAGATGCATTAGGACCATCATTAAAATACTTTTACAAAAAAATCAAAATTGTTTTCTTATGCGTACTAGAAACTATTCAAATAAACTAAACATCGTCTATTTGAAACAGGTCAAATATGCTATTCAGGATTTTTTTTCCCCGAAAGAAGTAACTCAGTGATGAGGGAAATATAATGAGGTCTCTATTTTTATGAGGTTGCACACCACCAATGTGGTCTTTATGCTTGGCCCACAAGAAACATATCTTAGACAAAAGTCCAAGTTTGTCCCCAAAACAATATGGAATATTTTTTCCAATACTTTATTCCTACACCATTTTCCCTAATCTATTTAATTTTTGTACTCAACCTCCAAAAGTAAATTAGTTTGGATGTTGTAGGATTAATATACCTATACAACAACCTAATAACATGTTTATGCATCAAATAAGGGATTCAACTTCTCTGTCTCTGGCAGGGGCAGTGAAGACGAGCGGCAATTTACAATGAATGGTCATTAAACAAACCATGTGATTGCAAGAATCAACCTAACTAGGAGGGTCTCTGCCGATGATTTGGTTGGTTTGAGAAAATCTCAATATTTCGGTCATCGGCAAATTTGGCTTAGGGGAGTAAGTAAACCATTTAGAAATACATTAGGCAAGTTTGTGGGAAGACAAAAAACTTGGGCAGAAAGTAAACAATAGAAATATTGTACAGATGAAATTGGTTGTTATATGTCTGTAAATATATAGAACACACACTGATTATACATTAAAAACATATATGTGATCAACAAGAAACGAGAATAATTGAGCTAGATTTTTTCGAGATAAATCCAGTCTGGTACACCAAGGTATCGAGAGATTTTAGTAACAAAGAATTATTTTTCCTTTATCTTAGTAATTGTACATAAAAATCAGTCAACCATTGATTCGACGGAGCTACCAAACTCTAATTGAGACGTCATCTCGCTAATGCTCCAACTGAGTTGAATCATTAATCTATCATAACCTGAATTCATATGTGTACATCTATTAGCAAAAGGCGACAACTGCATTATAAGTCCATGTATTGGTAATATAACATAGAACTTATCGATTATTAGGCAGTCATTAATATATTGTTTTGCAGATCGTATACTTACCATTGGTGTAGAAAATCAAAGATGATTGAAGAAGTTGTCAACACATGTTATATTCTTTTTAGCAAAGCATCGCGGTGGGTACGATTGAAAGTAATAAAAAGTACGAAAACAACGAAGTGTACATCCGTTTTTTGAATATTTCCGAGACATTAAAGATGATGCCCTCGCATTTGCGAGGGCCACTGTGCCAATTCAGAAAAAAATGACATATTTATCTTGGGTTGTGCCAAGGAGCTAAATGTAGAAACTCAGTATTCAGCACCAAAAAAGCAAGTGGCCGACATATCCACAAGGTTTCGCCATCGTCTTAACTCCTAAGGCATCATTGCGGCATGACCTACCACGCAATCTTAATGTTTCTCGGTACTTTGTTCCTCTGAACTTTTGCAAAAGAAGAAGCTTAGACGTCGGAAGAAACCTAATAGAAACTCACAAAAAAGTTACAACCTCTGTTCCATATTATAAGCCGTTTTGGCTAACTAAATTAGTTTGCCAAAACGGCTTATAATATGAAACGGAGGGAGTACTAATTAACTATAAGTTAATTACAAGCTCAACCTCTTGTTTCTATTTGTCCATCACTAAATCTGCTGACAAGAGTATTAGTTAGCCAAAACGGCTTATAATATGGAACAGAGGTTGTACTAATTAGCTAGAAGTTAATTACAAGCTCAACCTCTTATCTCTTTGTCCACCACTGAATCTGCTGACAAGAGCTATACTAGTGACTGCGATGTGAGTACAACTAATATCCACTACATTCCTTAAATCACTATTCCAGCTTATTACTCCATCTCTCATGAGACTGGGCCGTCAGTGCGAGTGGACAGGCGGGTGGGTGCATACATGGAGAACAATGAGCTGACAATCAAGAGGTCGATCATGTTATTCCCGTTTGAGATCATTAAATTCGAATTTAGGATTTCATTGTTCATTGTTTCCTCCGTATTAAAATGTAAGATGTTTTGGACTTTTACTTTCCATCCGTATCTAGACATGTTTTAGTGCAAGGTTACCTTACACTAAAACATCTTACATTTTGATACGGAGGGAGTACACAAACAGCTCACGGCAGCCAGGCCAGACAGCGCATATATAATTATATATATACTCCTCCGTTCCTAAATATAAGATGTTTTAGTATTTCTCTTTCCATCCGTATATAGCACTAAAACATGTCTAAATACGGATGGAAAGAGAAATAGTAAAACATCTTATATTGTGGAACGGAGTGAGTACTTCGTAAAACTCCAACCAGCAGAATTCTTGGAGGGACATTTTTGGTCGTCAATTTTTGTACACCAAGTTGGAGGTAGTACATTCTTCGCACTGCCGTCCCGTCCCGACCAACCAACAGAAGAATGAGGTTCTTGTGCTGTGCAGATGAGCGGCGCCATGCCGCCGTCCCGATCGAGTGGGATAGCCGGCCGGCCAGCTGGACCGAGATGGGCCGTCCAACCTTTTGCGTACGTTGGCGGCAGAAGCCATGCTCCTGTATGGCGTACCCATGCCCGATCGAATCACGGCGTCTCCATCGCCGACGTGCTGGACACATACCGCCGGCCCTCGCCTAACGTCGCTGGAACGCCCGCCGCCGACAGAGGACAAGATCACAAGAGGGATCGATGCGAGTGCGACCACGATATGACGTGGAGCAAGAGCAAGCTGCCTATCTTACCTAGTGCTATGTGGATTTCGCTATCATTGCGGTACTTGCGTGCAGGTTCTGGACCACGGCATCTCCACGGAGCTGATGGATCTTATTACTTTTTTGAGTAGAAAAAAAGAACTGACGGATGAGGTGGAAAAGATGACCAGCCTAGTGATGAACCAGTAGCCAGGCCCAAAAGTAAGACCAAGGCACTTGGCTGGCTTGCAGGCCAAGAATGGGCCCGTTAAGGCCTGAGTGTGATATAAGGCGTGTAAGGTACTCCCTCCATTCCCCCCAAAAAAAAGTACATGACGCTTCGACCGCGACCCCAGGTTAGGCGGGACTACCCGCTGAGTTTAAGCATATAAATAAGTGGAGTAGAAGAAATTTACAAGGATTCCCCTAATAACGGTGAGCGAACCGGGAGCAGCCCAGCTTGAGAATCGAGCGGCCGTGCCGTCCGAATTGTAGTCTGGAGAGCCGTCCTCAGCGACGGACCGAGCCCAAGTCCCCTGGAAAGGGGCACCTGGGAGGGTGAGAGCCCCGTCCGGCCCGGGCCCTGTCGCATCACGAGGCGCCGTCAACGAGTCGGGTTGTTTGGGAATGCAGCCCAAATCGGGCGGTAGACTCCGTCCAAAGCTAAATATAGGTGAGAGACCGATAGCGAACAACTCGCTCCATTCCAACTTAGATGGCTCTCAAATACATCTAGATACATATATTTGGGAAATTTCTACCTTGTCAAGCGTACGAGCAGTCGCGTGATCTGCGCACGTGTGACGCGAGGTGGGCCCCACCCACATTCTCTTTCCCACAGCGCTTTTTTCCTCCCCACTTTCCCTTCCTCCTCGATCTGAGCAGGACGAGACGGTGCCGGCGATGCCGTTGCGGAGCTGCGGCGGAGAAGGCGGCCGTTGAGACTAAACCTTGTTGGTGGGGGTGCTCGCCGGGCGACGAGATTTGGTGGGTGCGGGAGGGGGGGGGGGGTAGAGGGATGGTCGGGGTGGCGGAGGAGATTCGAGGAGGGCGGGGGTGGCAGAGGCAGGTTGTTAGGCCGGTGGTGGCGGCGGGGGCGCGCTCATCTTCTTCCTCTCCGGTGGTTTGTCGTGTAGCTGTCGGAATCCGCGCGAGCGGTCGCGCGCGTAAGCTAGCATCGCCCATATATTCGAGAGTTATCTAAATTGGAACGAAGTGAGTAGTTGTTATGAATTGATTGGGATGAAATGGACGAACGGCGGCGCAGTGTGTCTATAAGAGAACTAGATCGGGGTGGTGGTGTGGAACTTGAGGATCGGGCTAGAACGGTAGAACCTAAACTGTTCCACTAAATTCGTGATTTCCTCGTGTTCATCTTCTGGTACCTTACAGTTACATACTCCGCATTTTTTCGTGCAGTGAAGAAGAGAGAGACCGGTGAGGGGATTTGTAGGGGAGGCGCTGATAGGGTGCAAGTCGCCACGTGGGCTGCCTTGTGTGCAGTGTTAGAATTTCTGTCGCAACTACAGCTACAAGTAGTTCGTAGGGTTGCGTGAGGTTTGTTTGCGTGGTTGCAGGAGACTTTGCTCACTTTGGATCAGCCGACCCACAAGCCTGATTGATGGCCTCCTTAACGAAATCGGGAGCTACGTTCCTTTGCTCGAAAAATAAACGATTATACGACGAACATGAATCCGCTCGCTAATTGACAACAATTAATCGACAGTGTGGAAGTAACATATACATTGTCTGGTATCACGTCTCCTGACGACATAAGCATCACGCAAACTAGGACGCGCGCCCATCTTGCGCAACTTACACAAATTAGCAAACCATGCGTTGCTGCTCCACAGCCAAATTAAGAGAATCCTCGCAGCTTTCGTTAGCTTCACAGACGGACGAGCTAACATTCTCCCTCCCATTGCTCCTGATCAGTGCACGCCATGCTCAGCCTGCACGATTCATCAAAACAGTTAAGCGACGAAGCGGCTTAAGCACGACGACGTCGCCGTCAGTAGACAGAGCTCCGGTTAAGATCCGAAGTCATTACCTTCAGGACGTGCACGTGCGATCCGTGGCCGGCATCGTGACCATGGCCGTGGCCGTGGTGCAGCCTCACCCCGTGCTTCCTGATCTGCTCCCTGACGAACTTCTCGTAGATGAAGGAGGCGCCCCTGAACTGCGGCAGCACCAGCCACGCCACCAACACCAGCTTCAACTCGTACCATATCGGTATCCTGAAACAAGAAGACACAGTTAAGTTCTGAACCCCGATGGATCAAATTCCAGAACCCGTTCGGATTACATTTACAGTTGGTAGTCTGAATTACCAGTACAGGACTCGCTCCGCTGCCATCTCAAAGAGGGCGAGGAAGGAGTAGATTATCCAGTAAGCCAGCCACTGCCCGTCGTCCAGCTTGGACGCGCTCTCCATCGCGCAGATCGACGCGTACCTGGCCCAAATCAACAGCTTAGACATGCCGATCAGCATTTTTTTCCAGTATGCACCATACCTATAATTCCCATATGCTGCAACTAAACAGTTCTAAAATTCTCCAAAAAAACAATTGACAGACTGATCGCAACACTTACAGCGGGTATATCAGGGTCAGGCTGGGCCTGCAAAGGAAAGAGAAGAATTACTCCATGATCCACCAGATTATTTAGCCAAATGAGACCTCTGTGATGCATGTACGTACCCTGCGAAGGCGTGGAGGTGGGTGATGAGAGCCCCATGACTTGCCCATCCCGGAACTGACCACAATTGCTGATGGAAATATACAGCTTGTGAATTGTGATCGATGGGATTCATTCAGTTGAAGGAGCGTCTGTCTGTTTATACCGTCGCAGGCTCGCAACAGCCACGGTGCAAGCAAAGAGAAGATGTGGCATCGGGTGCTTAGCTTGGACGTGGAGTCCAAGGCTGCTCTGCTGGGTCGGACCCTGGCCAGACCAGATCAACCCGAGCTCGAATCGCATTGCGTGGCTGCTTCCTTCTCGGGCCCAGGAACACGTTGCGGTTGCACGTGATGCGCCTTTCCATGAACGCAAGGTGGCTGGCTATTGTTCTCTTTCTAGAGAGGGAGAGCCGGCTCCAGGAAGCGAGGATACAAAGAAAATAAACGGCACCTGCTGAGATTTAGTCCTTCTGTACTTCTGTATCTGATAAGGAAATTGCTAAAATGGGGATTCCAAGTTTCAAGCATTTTTCCTTTTGTGTTTTTTCAATCACGTTGTGTTAAGGTTTAATCGCTCCTTAACAAATGAGTTCTTACTAGCCTTGTACCCCTTGGTATGCATCTTACGAGAACCGGCGACTAAGGCTTCCTGCCTCATTCTGGTGGCCGCCGCCGATCTGCCCGCGGCCTTGGGGCCATGGTGGCATGGTGATCACGGTCCTAGCCGGTGGGAGGGCTTAGTTTTCAAGTGTTTGTTTGTGTTCGGTTAGAGTTTGTGTCCAATTTAGGAAGGTGAGGGGGCAAATCCCTGAAGATGAAATAAGGTTATCTCCGTCTAGCCTCCGTTATGGTGATGCGTCTAGCGTCATCGAAGAACGTGTGGAGGTGTGTCTCCGACGAATCTCGCGGGATTCGGTCAGTGTTTGTCTTCGGTGGATCCTTCTAGATCTGGTCTTTGTTCGTCTACAATTGTGCTTCTAGAGTTGGATCCTTTCGATTTATGCTTCTTTTCATGACGGTTGCTCGTCTGGTGCGCTAGTCCTATGAGGCCTTAGAACGATGAGTTCTCGGCTGTCTATACTTTGCTTGACCCAATCTTGCACATTGATGAGAAAGCAAAGTAAAAATATATGCCTAATTTAAAGGCTACCACACATGTTCATTCTTCTTTTTAACTTGGCACATTGAGCTCAAATTGAGTCCTCGCCACCGCCGCGATGATGTTTGGGGTTAATCTCAACTTGAGTCCTCAACTTTAATCTCAAAGAGGCAACAATCATGAAGAAGGAATAATGAAGCAGAGGTACTTATGCATGCATGCATTGTATATATATAACAAGATATTGTATTTTCATTTTCATGAGGAAATGATACTTGGAGTATTTTTCATTTTCATATCTAGACGACTTATCTTTTGATCCATATTTAACATGAGAGGAGATGTTGCTGGATCTTAACTTCAGTCCTCGAACAGAGATGCTGGATCTCAACTTAAATCCTCCAAGAGAAATGTTTGACAATCAGGATGTTATTCATGAGGAGAAAGCTATTCATGAGGAGGAAGAAATTTACGAGGAGAAAAATTCACCAGGAAGCATGGGTTGAGCCAAGGCCNTGCGTAAACTCCCTATTTTAGTATTTGCAAACAACCTGCAGCATGAACATAACGTTCAGAATAATAGTAAGTAATAATAAGTAATGTGTTATTGTTTGCATACAGAGAATATAGCAAGGGTTACTACCCTGCAAGAAGAAAACATGAATGCTAATGATGAAGATCATACAAACGTTTGAGAAAAATCCACGTACTTGTCACAGGCGAACTTTACCCGTTTATTCTGGAATGCATTCATTTCATCAACCTGCTTGGCCCCATGGTCACCAAGCAAATTGATGAATCCAAACAAAAACATCCCTTTGTCTAGCATCCTTTTGACAAGTGCTGGTACAAGACCAATTCCACTCTGCTTAGCTTCCACGACGAAATATTTGAGTTGCTTGGACTCCTCTGTTGCAATCACATATTCAGCACATTAATATTCAAATTCTAGTAAGCCTTAAATTACTGACTAAAAAATAAACCTTACCAAGAGACAGGTAAATTTTAAAGTGTGGCTTGTATGGTTGGCACTCATAAAGACAGTAAAGGCAGTAAAGCCCTGCCAACCTTTGAGGTAAAGAACTTTGGGAAGTCATATGGCCTATGTACACAAAAAAGGGAAAATACGTCAGTAGTGCTGCAAAGAAGATTACCTGTGGGCAAAGTACCAATTTCCAGGAAACGATAGCTTACCTATACAATGCAAAAAGAGGGACTGCATGAAAACACCCGAGTTTGTCTTGGGTCTGCCCTCATAGATATAAGAAAACTTCTTGGCCATCCACACTCTCTTGAAATCGGTGAATGACGTGCAATGTTCCTGCCAAACAAAAAATGCAAGGGTGCTACTTATTTAACATGAACATGACACAGCTAGAGGTACTGTATTAGAGACAAATTACCTTGGCATAGTCATCTAGTAGCTCGTCAATATCCAGCTTGAAAGGAGCAAGATCCATACTTACGGCTGACAACGGACGTGAATCTGAATCAAGAAAAACAACTGTTCACTTCAACAACAATAACAAAAACTCAGAAATGTACAACTAAAGCAGGCATGGTCTATCAGAGAACTCCAGAAATAAAGGGCCTAAGTGATGAAGCGATGTCTTCTGCACTTTGTGTGTTATCCTATCACTGGACTCTTTAGCTTGGTATTGTAACCCATGTTGTATTCTGTACCAAATTGGCATAGTTCAGCTTATAAATTGCGATGGCTTTCGGAAAGCACTTGATTACTTTTACCTCTCAATGTAAGAGTTATGTTAAACACATATTTTATGAGCTGCAGCAGCGGCTATTTACTAGAACTAGTAACTAAATAGATTCCACCACACAACGAAGCACAACTGTAATCTGGCCGTGAGTCTAGAATAGTCCCTACAGAACTCAGGGATTCTACAAGTTCCAACTAAAAGGAAGTGCCAACAAAGCGTTGGTGCTGCCAGACTGGACGAAAGGTAGCATTCATGCGTCACGACGAATACAAACTGCTAGCAAATCAATCTTCGAGACCAGACCAAAAAAACTAGCTAGGTGAATTCAACCAACGGTGCAAACCTTCTTTTGACAAAATGCAACAACACTGCTTTTCATTAATTGAAATAGGAGAACTACAGATGAAATACAAAAAGGAAGAACGGCAAGAAGTGTACAAAAAGACCAGGGAAGAAGCTAGGTAACGAAGGGGCACTAAACTGAAAAACAAGGGGAAAAGGCACTCAGGCAGATCATGCTAGCCTGCCTCGAACAAGCTCACCATCAGCAATAAACTGTTCACTGAAACCTAAGAATATGAGAGTGTGTGCCCATTAATTTTTCAGTGATAACTTAACAATAATTACTGCAGAGATAGCTAACAGGGAACCGTAGTTGTTACTTGTTAGGGACAAATAGGCAAGGTTCAAAAAAGCGGTAAGCGCTAAGCGAGCGGTAAGGCACCGATCAGAGGAATTGAAGCTTAAGCGCCACTTAAGCATTTTGTACAGAACCGTACGGACAGCAAAATAGAAGCAATTATAGGCATATATAAGCCTAATATATAAGAAGTTCTAGCAATTCTAGGCTATACCTCCAAGGAAGAACGTCCAATAATACCTTTATTTGCCTCATTTGCTCTCTTTTCTTGTTCTGTGGAGGAAGCACGAGCTGTGGAGGAATACCTGATGTGTTGCGGCCAGCGATGCCCTCGATCTGGATGGAGAAGGGACAAGGGGAACGAGCTGCTGGAAGAAGGGTTCGTGGTGCAGGGTGGCCTGGAGGAAGAACTAGAGGGCGGCGCGGGAGGAGCTTGGACGGCGGCGCAGGAGGAGCTCGAACGGTGGCGCGAGGGAGAGCTCCAAGCCTCCAATGGCGGCGCGAGGAGAGCTTGCCTCCCTCTGTTCTGAGTGGAATTGGCCAATTGATAGATTCCTAACCCTAACCCTCTCTCTCCTTTGCCGTTTCCCCCCTTTTCCCCTCCCAATTTTTCATCTCCCGCCGCTGGTTACCGTCGATGTTGAGCGCTCAGCAGCCGCCTTTCTCCGCTTCCGCGCCGCTCCAGGAGGAGGAAGCGTAGGCGATGAAGAAAGCGGTCCGCTTTTTACCGCTCAGCGCTTAATGGGCCGCGCAGGCCCAAAGGGAAGCGTTATCCTACCGATGCGCTCGCTTTTACGCTTAATTGTACGCTCAGAACCACACCCAGGGATCTGGATTGCCTCTACGGCGACTTGCGGCGACATGCCGGCGACCGGCGATATGCCGATTTCTTCTTCCTCCTCCGTTCTTCTCTGAACATTCCCTTCCTTCTCTCCCCGCATCTGTATTCCCCTGTGGCCTCTTCCCTTGTCCACTCCTCCTTTTCCCCACAATCTGCTCCTCCTCCACCGTTTTATCCTCTTTCTTTCCATAGTAAATCACATCCCACAAATCCCAAATCCTTCTCCTTTATCATTATTTCTACATCGATCTGGTTTCTTCTCTACTCCCCACAACATATCCAATTCTTTTCTTTGCCTCCAACACCTGATCCTCGATTTTGACCCGCCGTTGTACTGTTTAGTTGGTTTGTGGCCGGATTTGGTTCAAGAAAGTGTCTCCAATCCACCCAGATTCCTTCCACTCGAATCATTTGAACCGGTCACGGTGGAGAGTGACAACCCTATGGTGAAGGAAAGTGAGGAAAGGCAGGCTGTTGGGGGTGGTGGCCTTCAGGGGGACCGCCGGGCTCAATGAGTACCATGGGATGGAACTGCCACGGGTTGGGCGATCCCGCGACGGTTCATGAGCTGCGCGATTTAGCGCGGATGCATTCGCCTATGATTCTGGGAGTGGTGGAAACGCAGATTGCAAAGTATCGAGTTGAGGGTTTAGCGGCAACTCTAGGTTATGACCATGCTTATGGGATTAACAGTTCTGGCAGAAGCGGTGGTTTATGTATTTACTGGAAGGATCCACTACAGCTTCACCTCCGGAATTTTTCTAAGTATCATATCGACATGGTAGTCCGAGAGCCAGGGAAGGAGCCATGGAGGTTGACGTTGTGGTACGGAGAAGCAAACTGAAGCTTGCGTTTCAGGACATGGGATATGATGAGATATTTAAAGGCAGATGATAGTGAATTGCCTTGGGCTTGTATCGGCGACTTCAATGAAGTTCTTAGGCGGGAGGAGCAAATGGGGCCTAATGAAAGAGATATTGCGCAAATTAATCTGTTCCGAGATGCTGTGGATGCATGCCAGCTTTGTGACATTGGATATATAGGGTTGGACTGGACTTTTGAGCGAAAACTGCCGAATAATGAATACTGCCGTGTTCGCTTGGATAGAGTGCTGGCTTCGGGCGACTGGTGTGCTCGTTTTCCCTTCGCCACAGTCAAGCATCTATGTGCGAGTAAATCTGACCACTCGCCGATCCTTCTGCTTAATGATATGGAGGCTTGCAATCAAAGGATCGGGCCGAAAAAACCTTTCCGATATGAGTTGATGTGGGAACAGGATGACAGGTTTAAACCGTTTCTGGAGACAACATGGAGGGGGCCTAAAGCTGAGAATATAAATGAGCTTCAGTCTAAGCTTCAGTCCACGGCTAGTGCATGCCTGACCTGGGGTAGCACAACCTTTGGAGCGGTTCGATCTGAGCTGCGTCAGCTTAGAAAGAGATTGGTGGTCCTTCGCTCTGATCCTACTCGTGTCGGACCATCTTATGAAGAGAAGAAGGTTGAAAGGAGAATGGCCGAGTTAAATTTTCGGGAGGAGATTGTGTGGCGCCAAAGGGCAAGGGTTCAGTGGCTAGCAGAGGGTGATCATAACACTCGTTTTTTCCACCAAAAAGCTAGTAACCGTCGGAAAAGGAATCGGATTGAAAGACTGACACGACCTAATGGTACAATATGTGAAAATCACCAAGAACTAGAAACTATGGCGGTGGCTTTTTATGAGGACCTTTACAAATCAGAAGGTACCACAGGCATCGAGGAGGTGCTTTCACATGTACCTAGGAGAGTAACAGGGGAAATGAATAAGGAATTGAATTCACCTTATTCGGTAGAGGAGGTCAAAACTGCACTTTTCCAGATGTTCCCTACAAAAGCGCCGGGCCCAGATGGGTTTCCAGCGCATTTCTTTCAAAAACACTGGAGTTTGTGTGGTGAGGAGTTGACGCAGATTGTTATTCGGTTGTTCAAAGGAGAGGACTCGTTTGAGGAGATAAACAAAACGTTCATCGTTCTTATCCCCAAGGTATTAAAACCCACGTCTCTCTCTCAATTCAGACCTATTAGCTTGTGCAACGTGGTGTTTAAGATTGCATCCAAGGTACTAGCTAATCGGTTAAAGAGGTTTCTCCCTGAGATTGTTTCCGAAGAACAATCAGCTTTTATTCCTGGACGTCTGATCACGGATAATGTGATAACTGCTTATGAATGTTTGCACTTCATGAAAAATAATAGAAGCAAGAAGAATGCTCATGTTGCTCTTAAGTTAGATATGAGTAAGGCTTATGATCGCCTAGAGTGGGATTATCTTGAAGCAATAATGAAGAAGTTGGGGTTCTCTCCGAGTTTTGTGGAAACCATTATGAGAGGAGTGCGTTCGGTATCTTTCTCTGTGCTTTTTAATGGATCTCCCACATCGGAGTTTAAACCTAGCAGGGGGATTCGGCAGGGGGACCCCATCTCCCCCTACCTTTTTCTGTTGGCGGCTGAGGGTTTATCCTGCCTCCTTAAGAATGCAACGACAAGTGGAAATCTGGAAGGGATACATATTGCTCATTCAGCTCCGAAGGTGAACCACTTATTGTTCGCCGATGATTGTATCATTTTGCAAAGCGACAGGGGCTGAGACGAACAAGATCAAAGAGGTTCTGGATACATATTGCTATGCTTCGGGTCAGAGAGTGAATCATGACAAGTCCTCATTGTTCTTTGGGAAAGGTTGTCCTGATCCGATCAAGCAAAGTATTAAGCAGATTCTGGAGGTGCCAAATGAATCTTTGAACGATAAGTACTTAGGTTTGCCATCAGATGTTGGTCGATCTAAAAATGGAGCCTTTGGTTACCTAAAGGATCGGATCTGGAAGCGATTGCAGGGGTGGATGGAAAAGGCTCTCTCCGGTGGGGGAAAGGAAATTTTGATCAAATCTGTTGTACAAGCATTACCAACCTACTCGATGGCTGTTTTCAAGCTGCCTAGAGGCCTATGCGAGCACATTACTTCAATGGTTCGAAAGTTTTGGTGGGGCAGTAAGAATGGTGAACGAAAAACAGCTTGGGTCGCGTGGGATTCGATGACTATGCCTAAATATAAAGGAGGTTTGGGATTCCGGGATATCGAAGTCTTTAATTTGGCCCTGTTGGCGCGGCAAGTGTGGCGGATTTTAAATGAACCAAATTCACTGAGTGCTCGGATTCTAAAATCTGTCTATTTCCCGTCAAGTGATATTTTAAGTGCTGATCTCGGCCCACATCCATCACAGATTTGGCGATCTTTATGTGAAGGAAGAGACATGCTTAAACTTGGAATTATCAGACGGATTGGCGATGGGGGAGATACCAATATATGGACTGAAAACTGGATTCCTCGTGACTTCAGCCTAAGGCCTGTTTGCCAAATTTCTAACACGGCGCCTGAACGTGTCTCAGATTTGATATGTTCAGCCACACGGACCTGGGACACAGAAAAATTGGAAGCCTATTTCTTGCCAATGGACATTGAAGCTATCAAACAAATTCCATTGAGCTTTACGCAACAGAGGGATTTTTGGGCCTGGCATTACGATCGCCTCGGGGTCTTCTCTGTACGGTCAGCATACAAAATGATCATGGAGATCAAGAGGAGGCGTGAACAATATTTTGAAGGCCGGTCAGAATCATCCAATGCTCTAGATGACGAGAAGAAGTGGAAGAAATTATGGAAGGTCAAGGTACCATCTAAACTCCGCATTTTTGCATGGCGATTAGCGAAGTCGTCACTACCAACTGGAGATGTTCGAGCCCACAGGAAAATGGCAACAAGTTCTGTTTGCCCGGTGTGCAATGCTGTAGAGGACAGCTAGAGGCATTCTCTGTTAGAGTGCAATATGGCACAAAGCGTTTGGGCGTTGCGTGATGACGATGCGGTCTGGCCAATTTATGGAGATGATATAGCTGACCCGAAGCTATGGTTATTCACTTTGAGTGAAATCCTTAGTCAAAACCAATTCATTGAGGTGCTGGTCACACTCTGGGCTATATGGTGGGCTCGGCGTAAGTTGATACACGAGGAGCAATACCAATCACCATTGTCCACAAATGCTTTCATCACTCGGTACCTTGCTGAGCTCGGGAGTTTACAGAAGACTGGTGTGAAGGAGCAAACAAACCGGAGAATGATGGCTAGGTGGTCGCCACCACCTGTGGGTTTCGCTAAATTAAATGTTGATGGCGCTGTTGCTAGGTCTGGTAGAACTGGAGCTGCTGGTGTGATTTGCCGTGATAGTGGGGGTGGTTTTTTGGGTGCCACGGCTGTGGTTTTCGAAGGGATATCTGATCCTGAGGTGCTTGAAGCTTTGGCGTGTGCTGAGGGGCTCTCTCTGGCAGAGGATTTACATGAACAACAGCTGCTGCTTGCTACTGATTGCTTGAATGTAGTGAAGCAGGTCAGAGAAGGATTAGTTAGCGGCAAGGATGGGATGATAATCAAGGAGATTAGAAGTAGGATGAGAAATCTCCAGCTGGCTACCATTTGCCATGAACGGCGCGAAGCAAACTCGGAAGCACATCGTCTGGCCCGCTCGGCCACTTCTATGGATTTAGGTAGACATGTGTGGTTTACTCCCCCTGCTGATCTGGGTATTCATGTAAACATTATAAACGCTGGTTAAGAAAGGTTCGCCGTTTCCACTCAAAAAACAAATTTGTACGCTCAGAACCGCTTTTTTGAACGTTTGAAATAGGTAGGGAGAGCACAAGTGCACTCGGAGCAGATGAACTCATAGCACCAAGGACTGATTCCAGATGAGAGGTAGTCGGTGACTGAAAAAGGATTCAAGCAAGCGCCGGCCAAAACTCAGCTCTTAGCATGCCCAAGAAGTAGTTCATAGCAAAGCATAAAAAAACATGGCTCAATTGCACAATTATTATAGAATTTGTACTCACTGCTTAATGATCCTACAAAGTAGAGAACAATGACAAAAACAACATACAACTAGTACAGGGATGCAAAAGACATAATACCAAATCATTGATTTGGTTGATCTCAGTCTCGACTCTCGAGTGACCACATCAACACTGAAAGAAGGACCTAATATTGAAGGAACCAAGAATGCAATGGTAAGATATCTACATCTTGTATTTCGATATAAACATGAAATTAGTAAGAAAAATGCATCAATTCATGGCTTCCAGGCATAGGAAAGGAAACTGAGGAAATCACCTGTACAGTACGCTTGGTGGGAACTAGGGCCCTAGGGAGTCACCTGTGGCCTTCGTGTGTCTGGTGAGAGCAGCCACGCCCAAGCGGCGAGCCGGGAGGGAACGCTTCGGTGAGATCGACCTGAAGGCGCCCACGACGGGGAAGCGGAGGCAGTCAGGCAGGGGGCGGAGCGGAGGAGGGAGACCGCCGCAGCGGAGCGGCAGAGGCAGGAGGACAGTGTGGTGGCGCGGCAGCAGAGACTAAGTAAGGGGAACGACGTGGCGGAGCGGCGGCGCAGTGGGCGGAGAACGGCGCGGCGGCGTTACAGCGAGGTAGGCACAGGCAGGGAAGGAAACTCTCTCTGTTCCTGTTTCTTCACGTGTTTGTTTACAGTTTGACCCTTTGTACAACAAACCTTAAATCTTAACTCGTTTCAAAACTACTGCCTCCATTCCAAAAATATTCGATCTTTTAGCCTTTTTCCGAATCGCGTGTATCTATACATGTGTTTGTGTATACATTAAAATAGCTAAAACATCTTAAATTCGAAATGGAGGCAATATTACACTGTATTTGAATGTAGGTATTCAAGCATGAAACTGAATTGGGGTGGGAGTGCAAAAACTGTGTGGTCGAGGTCAATGCCAAAGCTTTGTTTGGATGTTCATGAATCATGGTATTGGTTGTTGAAATCGGAAGGTTTCATCCAATTACAAATCATGTTTAAATGTACAAACTGTGAAATTGACGAGTTCGTTGTGTTTGGACAATGTAGATTATCTACATGGACGTAAAATAATTGCGTACAAATGCATCTTATGAAATTCCAAAAAAAATCACAACAACTACACAATTGTGAAACAATCATGGAATAATCATATGAAAACAAGACATCAATAGCTTCCAAGTACCAACAGCACACTACAACAAATAATTAGCGTGTGTCTAACTAATAGCACAAGTGATAGTTTCATGTCTCATACACATAGCCATTTGGCAAAAAAATGGAGGTGTCGTTGCCGTACTTGGAGGATTAAAAGAGGAAGAGGAGGGCCAGGAGGATGCCGGCTTGGGGAGGCATAGAGGTGGCCAACCTTGGCCTCCCAGTCATCGATCTAGGGTTAGGGGAAAAGATGCTTAAGGGACGACCCAGGGAAGAGATCTCACGAAGGAGAAGCGGGGAGGAGGAGTGTCAGGGAGGAGCATACCTGCGCTGCCGCCGGGGAGGAGTCGGATAGCTGGAGCTTCTCTGGAGTCGTCTCTGTTTCGAGCCCGTGCGAAGGGGAGAACAGGGGCACGGGGAGAGAATTCCAAGGGAAAACCTAGCTGGGATGCTCTGCATCGCGGGAGGGTCACGAGACATGACGTAGGAGTGGGATTGGTATTGGTCTTTCTAGGCGTCAATAACGAACACATACAACGCTCTGAATTCAGGCTCCCAATACTAAGGGGCCTCTTAGAATCGCAGGAATTTTAAAACACAGGAATAGAAACATATCTATACTTATAAAGCAAAACCCCACTAATATGTATTTATGATTTCTATCTCAACATGCAAGCTATCCACATCACCTACTATTTTAACCAATCAATTGTCCATGTCATCCACTAATATTTATTAATGATTAGATATATTTACATGCAACATATCCACGTCATCCATTATTTTAAGCCATACAATTGTCCACGTCACCAATTTTTTTTACACACACATACATGTTTATTCATTCATAATTTACACCATCAACCAAAGGATGTTTGGGGTGGATTATCGTCAAGTAAACAACAATTCCAGGTCAATTATATTTAGCCTCTCAACTACAATTGAATCACTCATATTTTTGGCAACAAATTTGAATTCACATTTCATGTATCTTAATTTACACAGTAAAGTTTTTCTATAAAATACCCGCTGCAATGCGCGGGGTATTGGTCTAGTATGATTGAAAGTGGCATGTTCACATGAATCTTATAGTAGCGTTTGCCACAGGAAAAACCAAGGAAAGGTGAAAGGAGATTGGAGTGAATGCTAGAATTCCTATGAGATGTAGTACAAATGATTGCTTTAGAAAAAAATTCTATAGGATCTAATCCTACAAATCAAACATCCAACATAGAAAAATCTTATGAAATTCCTCTAAAACAAAGGAGCCCTAAGGTTGTGTTTGGTTGAGTTGTGGATTCTGGAAAGATAACTATGAATTGTGAGAAAATTATTGTGAGCTGAGAACTGTGGATTCTTCGGAGAACAATTGTGAAATGGGGGTTTGGTTAGACTGCATACATAGAGAGAAAACTCACAAAGTTGACAGTTGTTATGACAGAACAAATTGTAGAGAATCCACGGTTTATCAGCTCACAACAGCTTTTTCGCTATTCACAGTTGCTTTTCCAGAATCCACGGCTCAACCAAACACACCCTAAATGGGAAATCCAATGCCTGAATTCATACATCCAAACACAACCTATAAATATGATACTAGACGCCGTAAAGTTTTCATTTCAGCGCCATCCAGCCAGCCGACCGCAAAAGTTAGACACTGAGGTCCTTTGCGGTTTGCACTGACCCCTCTACTTAGAATAACGATAAACATTTTCAAGAGCCCCCTTTTTTTAATTTTAAGAGTGAGCACCCAACAATTCAATTGGAAGCAAACTGAGGTCACGTCGTCCATACTGAGTAACAGGCACATGCATGATGATAGGTCTGGGTCGTTCCAATAGTTAGGAGATGGTATCATACCATTCTCTCGATGGACAATAGTTGCAATGAAGGTGGAGGGGTAGCATTCGGTGAAGGGTGGAGCATGTCGATACTTGGTACGATGCTACAAAATTAAGGAAAATACTTGTAAAATGAAGATTAGGAATACATTTTGGGGATTGGATCTAGTCGAAAAGTCGATGGTGGTGACCGCAATGCCCTCGTAGGTAGGTAAGTCGAAAGAATGTGCATATGTGTTAAAAGCACCCTTAGTGATTAATCGTACCAAGGCACACAAAGTTAAACTAGTAGGTATATAAAATACCCAACCACACAAGTACAACTAATGGACCTAATAATTTTGTCCGATATGGCTTCCGGCGCTATAATGAAACCATTTATGGATCCCCATCCCCCACCAGAAGGATCAAGTTGTAAAAGATGATCGTCAAAACATGATGCGCAAGTGAAAGTAGAATGAAGGAAAATGTTAAGCATCAGTCCACTGATGCATCAGCCAGTTTGACTGCCCATGCATGCATGCGTGGACCCCTAATCATTGCTGCAAAAAAAATCCCGAATGTAACATTTTTTCTTGTGTATGTAGCATTTTGTAATTGCAGCATTTTATTGTGTATCTATAAAAACTTGTGAATTTTAGAAAAGAAATTGTTGTAACATTTTCAACAAACCAAAGTAGCAAGAAGCAACAGCGCATGCAACAAATCACCATTTATTTGGGACAAAATGTCACTAAAGCGTTTCAACTTCGCAAGAAAACAAATCAACGCATCCAACATACATGCCCACCTCATGCAACGATACAAAAACACATATGCAACCTTGGTTAAATCCCTCTACGCATACCCATATAAATCATTTGTGGCATTTTATCCATGATTATAGTCGTCTATCACAATCCGAAACACCTTTGCAATATAGAAATATCCAAAACAAATATTGACCCCCTCCATCATCTAGCCCGTCGTCCCGAGCTCGCCGCTGACGAATCAGACTCACCAGAGCTAGATCCGGCGACCATGTAGTTATTCCTCTCGCCACCCCAATTTCCCTGACTGAGTGCAGAGTTTCCCCCTCGAGTGCCCATGTCTGCTCAACAAGTACAATCCATGGTGGTATGCGGTTGGCTTGCGTAGGGACTGTAACAGCAGCTGTCCGGAAGAGGCTCCGGCGGAGGAGGATGTGTGGGACGAGCAGTAGAAAGAGTTCTTGTGGGAGGAGAAGCAGCGCCAACCAACATGCATGGAGGAGTGGTTTGCAGTGGCGCCAAAGCACGGATGAGCAGCGGCTAGTCAACAACATCGAGCAGGACATGCGGAGGAGGAGCAGCAGCATCGCCTCATGCATAGGAGGGGCAGTAGTCGGTCCGCTCGCACGAAAGGAACCCAGCTGAAGCACGACGCACAGAAGCCGAGAAGGAGCATGTGGAGAGATAAGTGAAAGCGCTGAGCATCGGAGCAAACCGACTGATGCATCAGTTGGTCGCAAATAAGAGTTTGTCTAGAATAAATCTTATAGACTAATATACCACCCCAATATATATGAGACTACCGCATGACGGCATGAGGCCGAATGCCTCTGTCTATTCTCGTTTTGGAGCAAAAGGAGAACCGGCTCGACAATACAATCCACATATTTAGTTGGAATCGTATTGTAGATTGTGGTTATATTCTTTTCCCAAAAAAATTATGGTATTTCTTTTAATTTTCGTGGGTAGACTTGAGCACAGTGGCGGACCTTGAACAAAATCTCTGGGGGGCGAAGCTGCAAAATGTCATGGAATTTTTTGATGGAACACCAAAGCATACAACAGCAACGAGTTAGAATTTATAGCATTTTCATAAACATATATTATTAGATTGATGTTGTCCACAAAATACATTTCTAACAGCAATATATGTATAGGCTCCACCAAAACAAATCATATACCGCTTAACCATGGATTTTCACTTATCATAGGGCCTAGTTATAGGTTCGCTCGTCGCACTCATCTATTTGGTTATGTGGATATTGTCAAATCTATGAACGTAGTGTTGGATCCCGGTCCAAAAATTGAATACCACGAAATCGTACTTCATGATTGTGCTTCATGATTTTGATGCCCTTGCTCTTCACGATTGTACTTCATGATTTTTCTGCCCAAATTTAAAAAAAAGAATCGCTTCTTTTCTCCCCCATCGCCTCCTCACTACATATCTAGAAAACAAAAATATGTAACAACAATTTTCTGACCTATTTTGAACTTTCCCCAACGATACAAAATTCACAACTAAGAAAAGCAGAACTAAACACAAAATTACCTCAGAGAGGCGAGGGAGAGAAGCTTGCAGCGAGCCTTCAGCCTTCAGCAGTGGAGGAGCTCAAAGGATTCACAGATAGAGGCTGTTCGCGCCATGGCGCTACCGTGTGACCAACTCGAGTCCGACTGCTGCTGCTCGCTGTACACCCAGCCGGCGAGGCGGCGAACGACCCTCTGAGCGGACGGAATAGGATCCCCACCTACCGCCGGTCACCCGCTGCCAGGCCGTCTCCCACCGGCCACCCCGCCGCCGTGGCGCAGTCACCGCAATCCCGCCTAGAACCAGCTACGCGTACAAGAGAGTAGACGAGAAGAAACCTGTTCGTTCTCTATTTTTTCCACTGGATCAACTACTCCCTCCGTTCGGAATTAGTTGTCTCAAAGTTAGATGTATCTAGACACTTATTAGTGTGTAGATACATCTAATTTTGAGACAAGTAATTCCGAACGGAGGGAGTAGTAACTAGCGATTCTACTCTATGGGCTTATGGGCTGCAAGCATATTATTAAGGGGTAGTAATAAAATTATATTTTTGCTGGGGGGGGGGGGGCCATTGTGTTGAAGATATTAGCAATTTAGCATATGATTTAATCCGAAATATTATCATGTAAATCAAGACAGTAGCAAGTAGACTAAACATGCAAACAAATAATCTAACAGATGAACCGATCCAATCTATTGCAACCGCTAGACAAACGAATTGAATAAACATATCATATAGAACGGACAGGAACACGTACTGAACAGCGGGAGCAGAACCGCTGGAGTTGGTGTTGACGTTGTCGCCCATGTTGAGGTTGCTGAAGAAGTCGCTGAGATCCGGGAAGAAGTTGTCGGTGTGGAGAAACTCGTCGTCCGATGACGACGTCGTGATGCCAGTAGTCGCGCCGGAGCGCTCCCCAAAAACCTGATTGCCCCTCACCCGTACAGGTTGACGAGAGGCAGGGTTCCGGAGGCCTACTGTCCCGACAGTCGGTGTACGCCGACGGACGGGATGAGGAAGACGATGGCGGCGGCGCAATGAACTGGAAGGAGGTAGTCGCGTATGCGTCTGGTGGTGGCGGCTAGGGTTGTGCAGGCGCTTATGTAGTGCGGCTGGAAAGATCGTGGGACGTAGCCCACGTCCGAGTCGGGCCCGCCACGATCCAGAGAGACCGGAAGCAAAACGGGCTGAGTAACGCGTCCGTTAATGACTCATAATTAATGCGAATTAATTTTCCAAACGGCAAAACAAAAGATAGGCTCTCGGCTCGGCTCAATCCCACAACCCACGGCGCGTCATGACGAACGAACGAGCGAGGAGGAGGAGGAGGAGTGCGCGAGGGCTCTCTCTTGTTCTCACTCACATACAAGCACTAGAACAACCCTCCTTATAAACCACTCCAACTCTCTCCCAACTAGCAATGTGGGACTAAACTTTAGTCCCCCCACTAGTGCTGCCACTGATTTTTGGGATGGGCCATGTGAGTTTCAGAATTTGATAATGGGCCATGGGCCAAAGGCCAAAGCGGTCCAAATTCCAGCAATCCCCCACAAACTCTCATTGGCACATCTCCTCAATAAGTTTCCAGAACATTGTTTTATATACCGGTATGTCGTGGAGACTGTTAAGTTGAACTTCCACTTAAAGCTTCATATTACACTAGATTGCAACTTGGATAGTGGACTATGCCTTGAACTACAAGTTTTCTGCGCACTAGTTTCATACAAAGCCTAAACCGATACTAGGCTGCCGCGAGGCTTCCTCGCGGTTTGGAGCTTATACGTCATACTCCAGGACCTTTCATGAGTTTACTAGAGAGCACCCAACTCTCATAGATTGCGACGTTTAACAATCAGACTCATATAGGTGTGTTCTTCAAAAGATGTTCTGCAGGACAACATCTCAGCTAAAATAAGCCACTTAGAACACATTAAGATAAATATCAACCTGCCATACAGAATAGGAGAGTATTGCATCTTACGGAGTGGTAAAATTACTATAGGGATATATACTCTCCTCCAAGCTGACCAACAGCTTGTCTCCCAGCTCTAATTCACGGGATCTCCGATCACATAGAGTAGGTTACCACTGTGGACAACTCATACCGTGGGTCTCAAACCCATCTCCCTCGATGCATTATCTATCACATTACGTGATAAACCCTTTGTGAAGGGATCTGCCAAGTTCATGGTTGTTTGGATATAATCCAACGTAATAACTCCAGAGTTTTTCAATTTTCTGACAGATTTCAATCTCCTCTTCACATGCCTTGATGACTTCATATTGTCCTTAGAACTGTTCACCTTGATGATCACAGTTTGATTATCACAGTTCATTAGGATTGCGGGTATTGGTTTTTCAACCACAGGCAAGTCCATCAAAAGCTCACGAAGCCACTCTGCTTCAACAGTGGCTGTGTCTAATGCTGCGAGTTCTGCTTCCATAGTTGACCTTGTTAAGATGGTCTGCTTGCAAGACTTCCAAGAAACAGCGCCACCACCAAGTGTAAAAATATAACCACTAGTGGCCTTAATCTCATCAGCATCAGATATCCAATTAGAATCACTATAACCTTCCAGAACTCTCGGGTTTCCGGTGTAGTGAATTCCATAGCTCGCAGTGCCTTTTAAATAGCGCATAACTCTCTCAAGCGCATGCCAATGATCATCTCCCGGATTAGAAACAAACCGGCTCAACTTGCTCACAGCAAAAGAGATGTCAGGCCTTGTGGCACTCGCCAAATACATAAGCGAGCCGATAATCTGAGAATATCTCAGTTGATCTCTAGCAATCCGTCGATTCTTTCGAAGCAACACACTAGGATCATATGGAGTAGAAGAAGGCTTGCAGTCACTATACCCGAAGCGACTCAAGACCTTTTCCACATAGTGAGACTGAAGCAGTGTAATCCCACCATTATCATCTCTCAACAGCTTGATGTTCAAGATAACATCAGCTACTCCTAGATCCTTCATCTCAAAACAACGAGATAAGAAATCCTTCACCTCCTTGATTAAATCAAGATTGGTTCCAAATATCAGTATGTCGTCGACATATAGACAAAGAATAACTCCCTCGCCCCCACCATGGCGATAATACACACACTTGTCAGCTTCGTTTACAACAAAGCCTTCAGCAGTCAAAGTCCTTTCAAACTTCTCATGCCATTGCTTAGGAGCTTGCTTGAGGCCATATAGCGACTTCAATAACTTACACACTTTGCCTTCCTGACCGGGCACTACAAAACCATCTGGCTGCTCCATGTAAATTTCCTCGTCCAACTCTCCATTAAGGAAAGCTGTCTTAACGTCCATTTGATGAACGAGAAGACCGTGCGAGGCAGCCAATGAAAGTAGCACTCGTATAGTGGTCAATCTAGCCACAGGTGAGTAAGTATCAAAGAAGTCTTCACCTTCTTTCTGGGTATAACCCTTGGCCACAAGCCTTGCCTTGTACTTTTCAATTGTACCATCAGGCCTAAGCTTTTTCTTGAACACCCACTTACATCCTACAGGTTTGCACCCATAAGGACGATCAGTGATCTCCCAGGTTCCGTTAGCCATGATGGAATCCATCTCGCAACGAACAGCTTCCTTCCAGTAGTCAGCATCAAGTGATGCATAAGCTTCTGAAATAGTTCTGGGTGTATCATCCACGAGGTATACAATGAAATCATCACCAAAGGACTTTGCAGTCCTCTGTCTCTTACTCCTTACAGGAATTTCAATGTCATCCTCTACTGGATTCTCTACGTGTTCAATCGGAATGGTGGGTACAGGAATCTCAGCCAAATCCTGACTAGACGAAGTAGGAATCTCCTGATTTGATGAGCTAGCCATATCCTTCATAGGAAATATGTTCTCAAAGAAAGTCGCATCATTCGAATCTATAATCGTACCAACATGCATGTCGGATACCTCAGATTTTACTATCAAAAATCTATAACCAATGCTATTAAAAGCATAGCCCAGAAGAACACAATCTACGGTTTTGGGTCCAAGCTTGCGCTTCTTTGGTATTGGTACATTGACTTTCGCCAAACAACCCCAAGTACGTAGGTAAGAGAGTTTCAGCCTTTTCCTTTCCCATTCCTCAAATGGAGTAATGGTTTTATTCTTTGTGGGAACTCGGTTTAGGACATGACACGCAGTCATTAGTGCCTCCCCCCACCATGCCTTGGAGAGACCCGAAGTGTCTAACATGGCATTAACCAAATCAGATAGAGTTCGGTTCTTTCTTTCAGCCACCCCATTTGACTGAGGTGAATAGGGAGGCGTCCTCTCATGGATAATACCATGTTCCGCACAAAAGGAATTAAATTCATTGGAAAAATACTCTCCACCACGATCAGACCTTAACCGTTTAATTTTACGATCAAGTTGGTTCTCTGCCTCGGCCTTATAGTTTTTGAAGTAAGTTAAAGCCTCATCTTTTGATTTCAGAAGATACACATAACAATATCTAGTGGAGTCATCAATAAGTGTCATGAAATATTTCTTTCCACCTTTTGTCAACACACCATTCATCTCACAAAGATCAGAATGTATAAGCTCGAGTGGTGTCAAGTTTCTCGGCTCCGCAGTCTTATGGGACTTGCGAGGTTGCTTAGCTTGAACACACACTTGACACTTGGAACCTTTGACAGTAGTAAATTTCGGAATTAAACTCATATTTGCTAATCGCGTCATGCAACCAAAGTTAATATGACAAAGTCGTGAATGCCATACATCAGATTCATTATCGTGGCAAACATGATTAATAACTTTAGTGCAAACATCTGACAAAGATAAGCGGAACAAGCCTCCGCACTCATAACCTTTACCAACAAATTGTCCATACTTGGAAATTACAACTTTATTGGACTCGAAAACCAACTTAAAACCATCTCGACATAAACGTGAACCGCTGACGAGATTCTTATTGATGGAGGGCACATGATGAACGTTCTTCAGTCGCACGATCTTCCCCGAAGTAAACTTCAGATCGACCGTACCAACACCACGAACAGTAGCATGTGACCCGTTCCCCATCAGCACGGGGGAAGTCCCTGTGGCCTGGTAAGAAGAAAACAATGAAGCATCAGCACAAACATGTACATTGGCACCAGTATCGACCAACCATTCAGGTGAATGAAAAACTGAAAGGATGGTAGGAAATATACCGTACCCAGATTCCTTCATCTCAGTATCGCCAATGACAACGTTGGCAGTCTTGCCACTGTTCTCAGGTTCGCGCGACTCATGGCGGTTGGGACAACGAGGAGCCCAGTGACTTGGATCACCGCATATATGGCATGATCCCTTCCGCTGCTTCTTATTGTTGTTCTTTTTAAAGTTGGTAGGCTGAGAAGGCTTGAACTTGCCATTGGACTTGCCTTTACCCTCGGATTTTTTCTTGTTATATTTGGGCTGGTAGTTCTTCTTCTGTACCATGTGGGCACTAGAACCTACCTCAGCAACCCGAGCACGTGTATCTTTTGCTCTCGCCTTCTCTTCCACATCAAGAGATCCGATGAGGTCCGAAACAGAAAACTCCTGTCTCTTGTGTTTCAGAGAAGTAGCAAAATTGCCCCACGAAGGTGGAAGCTTGGCAATGATGCCTCCGGCCACAAATTTGTCCGGTATTATACACTTAAACTGCTCAAGTTCTTTTGCGAGCGACTGTATCTTATGAGCCTGTTGAACAACAGAGCGCTCATCAGTCATCTTGTAGTCATAGAATTGCTCCATGACATACAACTCGCTGCCAGCGTCCGAAGCCCCAAACTTGGCCTCGAGCGCAGCCCACATATCCTTGCCGTTGTCAAACGACATATAGGGATCCACAATGGAATCATCAATAATTCCGAGAAGGGCACTCTTAAACATAGTGTCCATCCTCTCAAAGGCTTCCTGCTGTGCAGGATCAAGATCGCCCTCAGGCTTGCCCTTGGTGGCGGCATAGCACTGCATGGATTGAAACCACAGCACTGCTCTCGTGCGCCACCTCTTATAATCCACACCCTTGAAAGGGTTAGGCTTTGTCGACGCAAGAAAAGCAGGTGCAGGAAATTGCCTATAATCAGGTTTTTGGATTGTTGAAGATATTAGCAATTTAGCATATGATTTAATCCGAAATATTATCATGTAAATCAAGGCAGTAGCAAGTAGACTAAACATGCAAACAAATAATCTAACAAATGAACCGATCCAATCTATTGCAACCGCTAGACAAACGAATTGAATAAACATATCATATAGAACGGACAGGAACACGTACTGAACAGCGGGAGCAGAACCGCTGGAGTTGGTGTTGACGTTGTCGCCCATGTTGAGGTTGCTGAAGAAGTCGCTGAGATCCGGGAAGAAGTTGTCGGTGTGGAGAAACTCGTCGTCCGATGACGACGTCGTGATGCCAGTAGTCGCGCCGGAGCGCTCCCCAAAAACCTGATTGCCCCTCACCCGTACAGGTTGACGAGAGGCAGGGTTCCGGAGGCCTACTGTCCCGACAGTCGGTGTACGCCGACGGACGGGATGAGGAAGACGATGGCGGCGGCGCAATGAACTGGAAGGAGGTAGTCGCGTATGCGTCTGGTGGTGGCGGCTAGGGTTGTGCAGGCGCTTATGTAGTGCGGCTGGAAAGATCGTGGGACGTAGCCCACGTCCGAGTCGGGCCCGCCACGATCCAGAGAGACCGGAAGCAAAACGGGCTGAGTAACGCGTCCGTTAATGACTCATAATTAATGCGAATTAATTTTCCAAACGGCAAAACAAAAGATAGGCTCTCGGCTCAATCCCACAATCCACGGCGCGTCGTGACGAACGAACGAGCGAGGAGGAGGAGGAGGAGTGCGCGAGGGCTCTCTCTTGTTCTCACTCACATACAAGCACTAGAACAACCCTCCTTATAAACCACTCCAACTCTCTCCCAACTAGCAATGTGGGACTAAACTTTAGTCCCCCCACTAGTGCTGCCACTGATTTTTGGGATGGACCATGTGAGTTTCAGAATTTGATAATGGGCCATGGGCCAAAGGCCAAAGCGGTCCAAATTCCAGCACATTGCCCAGGTTGGCCCCCGTGAAGGTCCGCCGTTGCTTGAGCACATACTTCATATCCGACCTCATTGAGTGTTTTTTTTTTTTTTGAATTGATGTTTGCAAAAAAATTGTATTGTAGATAATTTCAAACTGTATCCATCAAGTAAAACAAAAAAAATATAATTTTCTGAGGGGTTCATCGAGCAGGAAAAAAGAACGGGTGTCCACTACGAGACGCCCACTGACGTGGATGCCGGTTATATAATACGGAGTATAATTGCATGCAGCGCCACGTGGGTTAGGCATGCAGTACACGGAGTAATTTACAGCAGGTTTGGCTCAGCGCCTCGTGTCAGCCACCGTTCTGGTGTGGTGCTTTCAGCGCGCAATGAGCGAGCCGATGACGCCGGCGATGAGGGCGGTGGGGTCGCCGAGCACCGCGGAGATGACGACCTGCCCCGCGAACCCGGCGATCTCGCAGCAGCGCTTCACCTTGCCCTTCCTCATCCCCAAGTAGGACGACCACCCTCCCTCTCTGCTCCCGTGGCTGCTCTTCGCCGCGCCCCGGATCGCCGGCACCCTGTACCCGCCGCTCCCCGCCACCACCGCGCCGTTGTACACGCTCCTTCCTACGACCACAGAGCTTCCTCCTCCGGCAGCGCTCTTCTTCCCGCGGCCGACGCCGCTCCAGCTCTCGACGACCATGTCCATCACGCACGCCACGTGCAGGCTGTAGCTCTTGCAGTGGCTCCGGTACGTCCAGCTCCGCCCGCGGTGCCCGCACCGGTGGCACGCCGCCTCCGCCTTCGGATGCAAGTACAGCCTGACGCCGACCCTGCTTCCGCCGGCGTCGAGGACGTGCGGAAGCGTGGCGCAGCAGGGGTGCAGGTCGAAGCCGCAGGCGCGGCAGTGGTAGACGAACCCGGCGACGTCGCGGCCGCACGCGTTGCAGTAGCGCGTCCCCGGCGCACCGGGTGCCCGCGCGAGGAAGTGGAACGCGCACCTCGGGTAGAACGGGTGCCGGAGCGGCGGCGGCGGCGGGGAGAGCGGGAGCGCGCACTGGCGGTGCAGGTCGTGGTCGCCAGCGGCGGCGCGGCATGCCGGGACGGGGCACAGGTACCGCGCGCCGATGCCGACCTCCTTGCAGCCATCGCACCGGAACGGCGTCTCCAGCTGCTCCAGCCGCAGCCGGTGCTGCGGGTGGCTGAAGTGCGCCACCTCGCCGTACTTCATGGCTTCCAAGAATTCTGAGGTGGTGGTACTATTCTCTTGTGTCTTTGTCGATCGAGTGGGCAGCAAGGAAGATTTATACTGCTGCATGTTCATGGAGGAGATCGATCGAGTTGGTTGGCTTGCAGAGGAAGGGTGTCGTGGGAATAGGAGTAGAATATGTTCTCTTCATTTTGGATTTGGAGCTGCTAAATATCAACGACAGTATGATCATGTACGGCCAGATCATGGCCCAGATATATATATGTTAAACGGAGTAAAAAGATGTGCCATGGGTTCAAGATTGCTCATTTTGAATCGAATGTTTCGGCAGAATTTTTAAGGAATTGACTGCTTGTTCAAAGACATGATGCATATTATCCTACTATGGCTAAACATTTTGAATAGGGTAGTGGTGCACCTGCCGCCTGCAACCAACTAGAGCTTGTGACTGACAAGTGACAAACACAGGGCATCTCTCTTTTGTGTGCTGGTGCAGGCATTTGTTCCTCCAACGTCAGATTATTCCGGTTCTTCTCTTGCCTACTAATCTTGCTCTCAGCAGGTTCAGAAAACAACCAATCCTGTCTTCTCCTCACCTCTTCATTCCTATTCTTCCCTTGATGATGAGGATGAGAGCGCACAAATTCTCCAATTTACACAAGGATTGCGATTAACGGAATGCCTCCAAAAAGCGCGCAAAACCGTTGTTATCAGCTAGCATCTGGGGTGCTGCGAGATCGAATAACTTGCGCAGGCAGGCAGGAATTAGGGCTGATCATTACTTAAAGATGCTGAAATTATTGTACCCAGTACCAGAGCGATACGTTGCGGCATTCTTCCGTTAATTTGACGAACAACGCTTCCAACTGGAAAAAAAAAATGGGGCCGTTAGAACTACTGAGGTGGTAGTCTATATCATGGTCATCATTATTCAACACACAAGACGTGCTCTTTTATATGCAGGAGTTACTGTTATGGTCAGTGTTCCAGTGCATTTAGCTGGGCAACCAAGCTCTGAACTTTCTGAGAAAATGTCATTCTTGTTTTGATCCTCTCTGATGTAAATTCCGCATCTGATCACTGTCCTGAATCAGATCAATGGCATGCCAGTATGCCACAATCGAACTTTCTATCAGACTCTTCATGATGCTCTTGGTCTTGGATCATGATTAAGCAAGGAATTGGTTCTGGGAGCAGAACCATCACCTCATCTGCCTGCATGTCAAAAAGACAGAAAAAGGACAAGGCTATGTAGTACTAATAAACTAATAAAGCATTCCAAAGAGACGAAATTATGGATCATAAAGAACATTGCAAAGGAGAGTTATAGCTTGCTACGTACATAGGGGCACTGATGATGATAACTCTTGCTGCTTTATCCTGATTCTTGCTTTTTTCTTTCTCCAAAGCAAACAAGAGACCAGGATTAAGGGGAATAGTGTTCCTGCAGGCTTCCAAGCACTGATGAGTGCGGCATCGTATATAGCATAATTGTACTGCAGATTATTCCATGTTGAGTCAGGTTATAGACGGGATTCTTATTCGTGCATGTGGAGTAGAAACAAGAATATGGCAAAACTACCTCATACAAATTAAAGGGAACTGTTTTTGAATGACCAACTGTGGCTCCAAGTGCTCTAATATTTTTTTGGGCGCTGGCAAAGCATATTTTCTTCAGACAGCCAGTGGCAGCAACATGTATTTATTTATTTATTTATTTATTGAGGTAGACGGAAACAGTTTTGCATGTGTGTTTTCACATCATTTCCTTAAAAATAAAGGGTCAAAGACAGAGCCCAATAGTCTATGTAACTATGGTTTCCTTTCTTTCAGTGCAATGATGTGTGGAATCTTTTGCGAACTCTCGGAAGAGACAAAAAAAAAATCAACATTTGAAGTCATGCGAGTGTGCAATGTAATTTCTAAGCTAAATTAGCACAATAGGTTGGTCAGATCAAAAGTGTACAATGACATTGTGTCTTAACGGATAAAAATTAACCTGGCACTTTCTGCCTCAGCAGTCTGATCTTCAAATCAACGGCAGAAGCAAGGTAAATACGTAAATGGATCGCAAACATGAGGATGTGAAGACACAAAAGGTCGGAAGTTCTGATTCGAATAACAGCTAGTTTTGTTCCAAAGTTGTGAAGGTAGTACCGACTAGGAATCATCTCTGAGGTAACAGGTTGAAAGTGCATCTAGTTCCCTCGGTGTGGGTTTAAGATGATAGGTGACAAATGGTTAAAAGACTAATGTGTTTGTGAGTATACATAGAAAATGAGTCCAGATGTGAATGGTTTAATCATGATAAAAGTTGACCCATCTTCATGTTGGAAATATGTCCTAGAGACAATAATTAATAATTTATTATTTTGTTGGTGTATGTTAAACGATTAATTTTATATTCTACATTATAATTGTAATTGCTTTTGAATGTGAAATTTGGAAGGAAAACCTATTTAGCATGTATAGAATCATAAACACCACAAAAGATTATTCCTAGTCAGGCCTCTAGTCTAGCTCACATTATTATTAGATGGTTCAGTTTTCCTAACCATGGGAATAAGTACATGAGTTAGATGCCAATAATCACGAGGACATAACGTTAGTGTAATAGTGTGTGGAATAGACCTAATGATATGATGTGAGATACGTCGTCCATACGTTGTTAGTAATTACTCATCGTTTATAGTTCACTTTTGTTAGACATCCTAAGAACATGAGATTATCGCAGTGTCTCAGATACCGTATATGTATACTTAAGAGGATAGTGAACCGAGCGGTGGCTCGGTGGCAAGGGAGACACTGTTGCCCCCAGCCGGCCCAGGTTCGAGTCCCGTTGGGGACTGAATTCTGGGTTCGCACACATGGACTCCTCCTATACAAAAAAAGCCATCAGGTGCTAGTGCCTAGGGTGGTCCAATTTTTTTTATACTTAAGAGGATACCAAATGTATCTTCGTGATTGGATGATCATAATATTGCGATTTACTCCTCCGGTGATACAGAGATATAATTTGGGCCCTCTCGGTTATTAAGATTTCCCTCCTATGACTTTTGAGTTAATAGAAATTTATTATTTGTAAAACCATACATAAAAAACCTAGTCGATCATGGTTTACTGAAGCCAAATTTGTACAGCTAAACATGCATATTCTCATATATCATCAAAACAAACAACAATACATTCATCTCGAAATATTGACGCATGTAGAAATTTCATGTGGCATACCCTATAGTAGAATCATAGGTCCCCTACTAGATACCATGGGGAATTATGTGAGAGGAAGGAGTAAGAAGAAGACAACAAAAAAAATACAATGGGGAGGACCCACTGCTATAGATTTGGGGAGTGGGGTGGGGTCTTTTTGCAAAAAAAATCACACTTGGACCGGCCAACATCTTACCGCATCGACAAATACAACGGGCGCGTTTGGTAGCTTGCAGCTACTCCAAACAGGCCCATCAGCTGCAAACTGGGCTGATTGTTTGGTTGTACCCGACCACCATTTTGGATGGCACGGTGTTTGATGCACCCCATAGCCAGGCATAGTAGGAACTGTCGAATCTGCAGTTTCCGTGAATCAGCAGTACACTCTAGTCTTGATCACTAGTGATCTTCCATGCTATTCAGGTTCTTCTTCCTCTTTCACCCGATGAGCGTGGATTACGCGCTCATTTGAATTTGCCAAGAGTTGGCCAAGGGTTCCCAGCCCGCAAAATATAATTACAACATACCATTAATCTCTCCTTCCCACCGTGCACCTAAGAAATCAGTCAAACATTGGCTAGTGATAAACAAATGAGAAGAGGAACGTACTCGTTCCTTTATGGGAGCCACTCTCACAAGTCTAAAAACTAAAGTCTAGCATGGAAGTTTTACTAGTCTCTAGTGCCAGTCGTTGACGAGGCATGCACCTCTCAAAATCATTTTATATCTTCTTTTTAAAAAATTAAAAAGCTCTAGTGCATGATAAATCCCTGCCTCCCTCTACGAAGGGCCTTTCTTTTATTTATTGTTGAGTCAGTATACCTACTTCCTCTATCCTCCACAAGCAAACTTATAGTGTTGATTTATGATACTATCATTTATGTTATTTCCAATATGTCTAATATGTTTCATTACAGTTATTCATTTCCTATTATGTCAGTTTTAATGCTTTTATCACTGGACTACAGCTTTGATGATTTGCAACTCATGGGAAGATGACTTGATAGTTGAAGCATATATTGGATCCTTCTTGAAATAAGAGTTTGATGAGTCCAATTGTTTCTTAACAGAAAACATCGTTTGCCATTGCTTAATGAGTTTCTATTTTTGTCACACCTCAACATGTTATTATTAATTCACTTGTTCTCGAGAAGCTTTATGAGAATAGGTTGTTGTTTTAAATGTATTTGTGTTCAGAAAGTAAATACTGATGCTTCATGTTCGTATTCTTTATTATTGACACTTCACTCTATAAACATGTGGTCATGTTTACCGAGCTCAGTTTTTGCTTGGGGACAAGCGGAGTCTAAGCTTGGGGGAGCTGATACGTCCATTTTGCATCACTATTTTGCATCATAATTTATCTTTATTTATTGATATATTTCATATTGTGATACATTACTTATCTTATTTTACCTTATTTTGCATGTTTTGCATTTTTTTAGGGATTCGACTGCCGGAGTCAGGAATTAGCTGGAAAAGTACATGTCAAAACACCTGACCTGCGTAGCTCAGAAAATTCCAGAAAATATCAGAAGTTATTATTTTGGGAAATAAGTCATGGAGCCAGAAGGGGGCACAGAGGTAAGCCACCAGGGGCAGGGGCGACCCCTGGCCCCTGAGGCTTACCTCCGGCTCCCCTTCGGCGTATTAGTTGCCATTGACCTAAACATGTCGGGGCGGACCCCGAAAAAATATTCCGCCGCCTCTGCGAGGCGGAAACCAGATAGGAAGAACAAGGGCTCCGGCAGGGAGAAATCTGCCGGGGAAATCGCCTCCCGGAGGGGGAAATCGCCGCCATCGTCATCGCCATCACGCTGGGCATCATCGGGATCATCATCAACATCATCTCCACCACCAGCACCTTCATCACCATCATCACCCCATCTCATCTCACTGTAGCTTTTGAAGTTGTGACTTGTTAGTTCATTGGGATCACTTACCGAGTGTTGATTATCCTTTGTAGTTGATGCTTGTGAGTTTTATCGGTGAATTACCATTACGATCAGATTGTTATCCATATTCATACCACCACTGATCATGATCTATATGATGTCTTGTGAGTAGTTTGTTTGGTTCTTGAGGACTTGGGAAAAGCCTAGTTGTTAGTAATTGCATAATGTTGAATAATATTTAATTGTTTGATGATCCATGTTGTGTTGTTATTCCTCTAGTGGTATCGTGTGAACGTCGACTACATGATACTTTACCTTTTAAGGGCCTAGGGGAATGCATGTTGTATTTAGTTTGCCTACGGTAGAGTTGCCGGAGTGACAGAAACCTGAACCCCAGTTCGCAAACTAGTGCACTAGGGAGTGTAGGATCCCGGAGTTTAAAGTTGTGGTTAGGTTGTTATCTTAATTACTTTCTTGTAGTTGCGGATGCTTGCAAGATTTAATCACAAGTATGCATTTGTCCAAGTAAGGGCGGTGCATTAGCATAGGTTCACCCACACAACACTCATCAAAACGTTGAAGATTAATCAACAGCGTGCAATGAAAATTGCTAGGTAGAAATTCCCTTGTGTCCTCAGGAACATTTTAATCATCATAAGTAACAACACCGGTTTGTCCTTTCTACTAAAAAGGATTGAGCCACTTGCTGCAACAATAGTTGCAATCTTTTATTTACTTGTTCTTTATTTGCTCGTTATAACAAAAACCCATAAATATTTTCCTTTTAGTACTTGAAGTGAAACCTTGCTGAAATCCACTTGTCAACACCTTCCGCTCCTCGTTGGGTTCGACACTCTTACTTATCGAAAGGACTACAATAGATCCCCTACACTTGTGGGTCATCACCCCATCAAAATCCTAGCATGTTACCGTTAGTATGATTTTTAGGATGTGAATCTTGATCTGAGCCGGATATAACAGTTTCTTATGTAGAACAACCAAACCTAGGAAAGAAGGATGCGGAGTTTGAGAAGAAGGAGCAAGCAGCATACACAAAAGCCTTGAGTTCATTTCTGTTTGATGCCGTCTTGTGTTATTCTCCTTTTTTTTTCTTTTACCTGTTATCCTCCTCTTTGAAGGCTGATCTAGTGGGTCGAGCACACACACAGTAGCCCAATACTCAAATGCGGTCTAGCAGGATATGTAGGGTGTTGCAATAGTTGCGGGAGCCCCTACCTATGGGTAGGATTAAGAAAAGGGAGACCTTCCCGAATGTCACCAGCCACGGCCGCACATCACGGAGGCCTGACATGTGGAGCTAACGCAATTGTTGCGTGTTCAACTTCCCTTTCCTTCCGTCTACGTTTCCTCGTTCGTCGGCCACATATGTAACAGCATTGCGCCTGTCTTGCCGCATGAACGTACTATATCGATCAGACCATGTGTACATGCTAGCTGAAAACATACACAAAACAATGAAGGCGTACGAACTACATAAAACTACATAAAATATGTGTTATTGGTAGTACAAAGGACGATGTACAAACGACAAAATCAATAGTACACTTCCTGCAAATGTACAAAAGCAGTAGTACACAACACAAAAGCAAATGTACATAAGCAAATGTACAAACTACACAGAAACAAATATATAGTCGAACCACAAACAAATTAAGTCTAAATCTCTATTGCATACCGGTATATGAGTTGTCTTACTTGCCACCCCCATCCTAAACCCTAAGTTATATATACAAGTTACAAGTTTTCCATAATCTAGCGTCTCGGCTTCGTCCCCCGTCGCCGCTACCGCGGCGTACGGGCGGACTCAGCCTCGGGGCGTTAGGGTACGGAGGATTCGTCACCGTCGACACGGCTCCGTACCCTAACGCCTACGCTAACGCGCCGCATACTGGCCGTTACATGGAAAAGTTCGTAAAAAACATAAAAGTACAGAATATACAGAACAAAAGGTACAGAGCACAGCGACTAGGGTGTACAAATTACTGCGAACGGGGTGTACAGAATATACAGAAATATGGTGTACATAGTACACAAAACAGGGAGTACTGAGTATACAAAATAGGGTGTACAGAGTACACATAACAGGGAGTACCATAACACACAAAAGGTGTACAAAGTACACAGAATAGGGTGTACAAAAGTACACATAATAGAAAGTACAAGATACATAGAAGTGGGAGTACAAAGTTCACATAACAGAATGTACAAACTATGTAGAACCGGGAGTACAAAAAAAAAGTTCATCAAAACCTATCAACATGAAATCTAGTTTTGAAGGTCTCGACTCAAATAGCTCAAAAGTGGAAACGGTTCACAATTTGGATGACGGTTCTCAAAATAATTCATTTTAAAATTTCGGTTTCGAAAAATAAAAGGGAAAAAGTGTCCTCCCACCCCGTATCCCTTTCTCTCTCATCATCCTCACTTTAACTCCGATTGCGACACTTGGCGGACATGCAAGCACCCACGGGGGACCAAGCGAGAAGAAGGCGACACTTGTCACGACGGGAGTGCACCTTAGGTTCCCTTTGCAAAGGGAACCCTTTTTTAACGACCCCTACCTATCGCTCCTTGCGAGCTGGTTGTCAGACTCGCCCGCACCCACGATGTGATGGCGCCGCGGACTGGGCCGAATTTGAGTTCCAATACAGGTATTGACTTCTTTTTTGAATTTTTTCTTTTTCGTTTTTTCTTTCCTATTTAATATCTTTATATTTTATTGTATTACTTATTTTTTGTTTCTGCTTTTTGTTGTTTTCTTATTTTTTAAGTATGAAATCATTTCGAAATATCAATATTTTTCAAATTTGTTTTTTTAATAAACATTTACCTAATACGAACATTTTTAAAAATAATGAAATTTTATATTTTGAACATATTTAAATCTTAACATTTAAAAAATATAAATAAAGAAAAACGAAAAATGATGAACATAAAATAGTAGTGCACAAAAATACAGGAGAACCGATAAATAGAAGTGAACCAAAAATGTCGGCAAACCAAAAATAATAGTGAACCAAAAATGCCGGTGAACCGAAAAGAAACTAAAATTCTGGTGAACCGAAAATAATAGTGAACCAAAAATTCGGGTGAACCAAAAATAATAATAAATATTTTTTGTATTAACCAAATATAACAGTGAACCAAAAATGCCGGTGAACCAAAATAGATTTTGAAAAAATGATTCATATTTTAAAATAGTTCATATTGAAAAATGGTTCAAATTTTAAAAACGTTCATATTTGGAAAATGTTCATTTTTAAAAAAGGTTAAGATTTTGAAATTGTTCATTTTTTAAAATGGTTTAGATTTTAAAAATACTCATTTTTGTAAAAGAAACAAAGAAGAAAAATGAAAACAGGAAAAAGAAAAAAAAATGAAAGCATGGTACGACTGGGCGAGCGCGTTACTGGGCCGGAGCCCATCTGCTCCCCGATGCGTGCGAGTTCTAGTTAGTTACCGCTCGCAACGAGCGAGATATAGGGGAGTCCCTATACCCCAACCTACGCGGGACTGAGATCCCGTGCCCCGCCGAAGGCAAGGCACTGAGCGCCTTGAGGCCAAGGATCCACCGTCCAGGCTCTATCCAACGGATAGCACCGGTCAACGCGAAATACACTCGGTCGTTCTCTGTTCGTGACGCGCGCAAGGAAAAGAAACAAGCGAATGCGAGTGTTCTCCCGTCGCTGCGCCGCCGGAAAGGGAGCGAGCTCCCGTCATGGCGCTACGGGAAAGGGAGAGAGCCGCTCCGGCTGCGGTCAATGGGTAAGCTCCGGCGGCGTCCATAGCAGGAAACGGCTGCTTCGTTCGCCTCCGATCCGCCCACCTCCGGCTGCTCCCTCCGCCTCCCATCCGGCGGCTGCCTCCATCCGTTCCGACGGCCCCTCCGGTGACCTCCCGTACCCCCTCCACCGTCCTCCTACGCTCCCTCTGACGGCCCGCTCACCGGAGCTGAGTGGAGGGCGCCGTCACAGCGAGGCCGAGGAGCCCGTCGGAGCGGTGCGGGCAGGAGAAGCCCGTGAGAATTGGGGTGGAAGGGCTTGTGGGCGCCGATTTATCAAGTCGCCGCCGCCGGAGTCGCCGCCGCCAGAGTCACCGCCGCCGGAGCTCGCACGGCTCCCTTTCCCACGACGGCGCCGGCGGCAGAGCCGCAGAGCTCTGCGCGCAAGCTGCCCGCCCTGGAGAAAATTTCTTCCCGCGTCTGCCTATTTCCTTTGCGCGCGTGAGGAAGAAGCTGGTCTTTTGCGTTGACTGATTCAAACCGTTGGATGCAACTGGACGGTGGATCATGGGCCTCAAGGCACCGCTTGCCTTGCCTCAGGCGGGGCACCGGATCTCAGTCCACCTATGCGGAGCCTCCTCGCTCCCGCACGCAGGGGATTTCGGAATAGGCCTCCCTGACGCGGCCCAACAATAGGTACTAATATTATTTTTTCTGTTTTGTTTTGTCTTTTTCATTTTTTTATTTTCTGTTTTTATTGTAAAAATTGTGTTCACAATTTGTAAAAAAAACCATACATAAGAAAATTAGAAAATATTTAAATCTATTTGAACAATATTTTAAATGAACATTTATAATGTTTGAATAAATTTTAAAATATGAATATTTGTGGTATTTGAACATTTCTTCAATTTGAACGTTTTTCAAAACATGAACAATTATGTTATTTGAACGAATTTTCATTAAAATATTTATCTTATTTGAACGATTTTCAAAACATGAACAATTATGTTATTTGAATGAATTTTCATTAAAACATTTATCTTATTTGAATTATTTTCAAAACATTAACAATTATGTTATTTGAACAAATTTTTATTAAAACATTTATATTATTTGAACGACTTTCAAAACATGAACAATTATATTATTTGAACGATTTTTCATTAAAACATCTATCTTATTTGAATGATTTCAAAACATGAACATTTATGTTATCTAGAAATTTCTTAATAAAACATTTATCTTATTTGAACGATTTTCAAAACATGAACAATTATTTTATTTAAACGAATTTTCAAATGTGAACATTTTTGTGTTATTCAAAAAAATTCAGTAAAAACATTTTTTAATAAAACATTGATCTTATTCGAACGATTTTAAAAACATGAACAATTATGTTATTTGAACGAACTTTTGATAAAAACATTTATCTTATTCGAACAATTTTTAAAATATGAACAATTATGTTATTGAACGAATTTTCAATAAAACATTTATCTTATTTGAATGATTTTGAAAACATAGAAAATTATGGTATTTGGACGAATTTACAATAAAACATTTATCGTATTTGAATGATTTTCAAAACTTGAAAATTTTATGTTATTTGATTTTTTTTCAAAAAATAAAACCGAAAATAAACATAAAAAGAAAGAAAAAGAAAAAAAGAAAAAAAAGAAAAAAAAAACGAAATGCAAAGAAGAAAAACGAAAAAAAAAAGAAACAGAAGAACGAAATGAAAAAAACTCACCGAGGAAGCTTTTAATGGGCCTGCCCAAACGCGACCAGGGGGTACGCGGAGCTTTGTATGCTCCGCCTTACATGGGGTATAGGGTTGGCGGAGATATAGGGTTTCCAGTTGCAACATTTAAGTATTTAACTCCATCCAAATCCTAACCAGCACCGCCCGTGGACAGCTAACTCATCGTGGACTATAGCCCTACTAGGCCGCCTTTTGTCCAGAAGCCGAGCCGTTCGAGAATACGCGCAGCGACCGAAATTCCGTCCCTTCCCTCACTCTTCCTGCCGTCGCCCCGTCGCCGCCGACTCGCCGCGATGCCGGCTCAGTCTATCAGCATTAAGGTCCTGTTCTTATGGAGTTTCTGTTTAATCTCCTGCGTGTTTTTTACACGCAGGGAAGCACGGAGTAGCTCGGATTTTAATTCTTGCGTTTCGTCCAGGTGGCGACGGACCAAGATTTGCGCTCGTATGTTGGGAATGATGGCCAGTATTTTGATCTCGTCGACTTCAACAAAGTTCGTGCTTTCAACATCCTGGATACCCTGCCCATGTGCCGTTTCATGGTATATATATCGTCATCCTGCTATTCTTCAACCTGAAAAATCCCGGGTTCCTAGTTTTTGCCTTTTTAGGTTTATAAGACTTGCTTGCTTAGGTGATTATACTCTCCAAATCGTTCAGCCCGTCCCGAACAAGGAGTAGTAGTGGGCCCTACCCGTTATCTATAGCAGTGGGCAAAATATAAAGACTTCTATGTATTTCTACTCTGAAGTCTTTCTGAAATACTATCATCGCTATTCATTTTCATGGCCTTCTATAATCGTGATTTATTTTGATGCTTTGGATTCTGCATCATTATATCCGTTGTCATGATGTAATGCAACTTGCAAACAAGTTTCCTGAATTTCAACTTTGCAGTAGAGGGTGGAGGACCTGAAATGCCAATCGACAGCTTTCTGGGAAGCATATTTATTTATATTTGGCATTATTCTGTTCAATGTCTAATACTAGAAAATTATGTTTGCATATATGGTTAGAGATGCTTGTCGACATGTATTGACGAATGTCAGACTTCTATATATCTCATGGTTCTATTTTGCTCTTTCTCACAAGTGAAGCATCATTGCTCAGGGTTTTTGGCTCTCTTTTTTTACCTTATCTACTTGAAGTGGCATTAAACAGTACTGAATTGTGACATATGTTTTTGTTACCATGCAAAATCGTTTGCAGTTCCAAGATTTTGCATACATACTGTCATACAAAATATTTTCCCATGTTCTTCTAATCCTTCCATTGATCTACATTCTTTCGATGCTTCTTGCTGTTCAGCCTTCAACTCTTCACTGTGAAGTCTATCTCTTACCATACTTTTGTCCATTGAAACACATCTAATTTAGAACTTCAAACGAAAACCGCTCCAGATAATTTTCTAACTTTTTCTTGAGATTATACCCTTTATATACCTTGTAAGATTTAATGATACATTTATAATGTTGTGTTGTCTGACGGCATATGTTTTATAAGCAGACAAAACTATCTGGACCCCTTTGTCTCTTTAGCAAGTCTGTTTTGATGGCTCATAATGAGCACGGAATACTCATTGCTTAAATTTCTTCACAGGAGAATCTTGTGGAAGTATTTGGCACTACTGTTCAATTTCAGCGTATCTGGTTGTGTGGTAAACGGCAAAATGGGACATGCCGCCCTAACAGGTCATTGTCTGCTCTAGAAAACAAAAAATCTGTAAGTGGGAATTGTGATCATTTTATGCATGGGCAGGCTTTTAGAATACCTATGTTTGGATTGGTTCTTGACATAGTTTCTTAGCCGTATTTTGTTATATTCATGTTATTGATGTGTCCTCCATGCCTTTGGTCAGCGTAAGATAGTAGCAGCTTCAGCAGCAAAAACTTATAGGGGGTATTAGTAGCCTGTTCAAGTCTATTCAGCTTGGTTGGTATCTGTGTCATCCATTTTTACATTCATAAGAAACCTGCATGCTTTATCCAAAAAAAAAAAAGATAACCTACATAAATGTAGAAAAAAGAAAATGACAAGACATAACAAATTTTGCAAGCGACATAAAAATGAAATGGTCGGTTTAAAAGATGGTAATAAAGAGGTGTACTCTGCCTGGGGTAGAGCGGCAGAGACACAGAAGCTTTCTAGGGGTAAGCTCCTCCCTATAAAGCCAGGAACAACACCAATTAAGCCAGAAAATCTAGTCGTGACTTTTGGTTGTACGTCCTGCCCACCCTCCTACTAGTACTTAACTTGATTATGAAGGACAGATTATGCATTTACTTCAAAAAAAAAATCCTTTTGAGCCACAAATATTGATATGTGGTTGGCACTGAGCCATCGACATCATCAATTTTCTTTAGCAGTTGACGTGAAATGACATAACCTTTGAGAGCGAGCATGCTTTTTCATTATTTATTCTACTGCATTTTCTTATAGATGGTTCTGAGTCATTCTGTGCTTATTATTCAATGCCTGTTGAATAGCAGATGAATCTTTTGGGAAGTAACATTTTACTCATTTGGTTGTTTCTTGAAATTTTCTTGTACTTACTTGCTTCAGATAATACCTTAGTTGATTGGAATATAACCAATGTTATCAGCTTTGTGTAGATTGATTGTCATGATTTATTTTGACGGATATGCATGATTTTTATCCCGAAATGAACAATGTTGTATTTTAATATTGTCCCCATCTGTAGACATAAGACAAAGCAATTCAGACAGTCTTTTCTCTTCATAAACTCTAAAGTATAGACAATCACTCTTTTAGGTGGGAAGCTTATCGTCAAAAGTTTCTGGTGATGTGAAGCTGTTTTTGGAGGTTGAATCTGAACCCTGCACTTGAACAATCTTTGATTTTCTACCTTTTTTCTTTTGTGGACTTATATGTTTGTAAGAGGACCGTTTTTGTTACATATAATTTTTCTCTCTATTATTTATTGAAGTTGCCTCAGTATTGGCACCTTGTAGGTGCTAAATCCTTGTAGCCCACCGAACCTAAGCAGGGAAGATATATTGGTGTTTTTGAAGCTCTATGACCCAGAACAAAAACAGCTACGGTTAGTTTGCTTATAACTCTCTTTCTTCTGGGTCTTGTTTATCAATCGGTAACTTTCAGTTATATTTTTTCCTTCTGAATGAAACACCCAGATATATTGGAACACTGTTTGTGAAAGCTAAATCGAAGCCTGCAGAGATTCTCCACAAACTAAGAAATCTAGCTGGTTTTGGTGCCGATGAGGAAATAGAATTATATGAGGTCAGGTTATCTACCAGTGCAACCTTGCTGCTCCTAATCTCAAATATAATGTATTGTCTCTTCATCACGTGTACTGGTTTCTCACTTTTAACATGCACCTGCAGGAAATCAAATTTGAACCAAATTTGATGTGTGAGCTCATTAACGTTGACTATACCTTTAGTGCCAGCGAGGTCTGTTTTTGGTTCACACGTCTCTATTTCCCACACTCTCCGAGGACTTAATTACTTCTCGTTCTTTCTGCAGATTTGGAACGGGGACATCATTTGCTACCAGAAAAGCCCGAAAACGTGGAACCAGCATAAGCACCCTTCTGTTCTATCATTCTTTGAGCATGTTCTTGATCTGAAGGTAGTTGTCTTTTTTTTCGACTTTGCTATCCTATCCAGGCTCCCTTCTGTAGGTTACATGCTTGTACTTGTTAGTTGTTTTTTAATTTTTAAATGTTACTGTCCCTTATATGCTTACGTGGGCGTACTCATTGTCCTGAACAGTGTATTCCATGGTTAGTTTAGTAGTTACAGATGGAAAGTATACTCCTATGAATATGTACTACAACTAGTGGACAACTGTCTCTGGCCGTTATTCCCTTCTTTATAATTGTGCCTGGCTAAAACATTATGAAACAATTATGCAAAGGAATTTAGAGGTTCTGTCATGAGCTAATCCTCTCTCCTAGCCATCATACTGAAATTTAATAAGAGCTTGCTTGCTTAGTCAAAACAGGCTTGCTTGACAACTTTCTCTTTCGCTATCTTGCCCAGATGGCTTTTCCTTCCGCAGCCCTTGCGGTCGATAGAGAGATCAGCTAGACCTTTTTCTTTTCTTTCTACCCAAAGTCGTGAACCAGATCCCTACTACAGGCCAAGCAGCCAAGAAGAAGTGTAAAGAACGAGAGTTGTTGAAACTAGCATATTGAAAGATTAACCGGCCAAAATCACTATTCATCATTTTGATTATTTTTATGAGACATACAGTACACATATTTGTATACAAGATATAGTGTACGATGCAAAATACAATAGACCTTGTCTTCAACGGTACATAGAACATATAAATGATTGCTCATGAGGAGGGACTCATGGCAGTTTTTGATAGAAGAAAGGTGCAACATCACCAAAATTGCAAGCAAGAGCACTCGAACCCAGGTGGGCTAGAAGGCATCATCCCTTTCCAACCACTACGCTATGCCTTAGTCTATGTACATAGAACATATCATAACAGAGTAAACAGATAGGCACATTGCTATAAGGTACAGAGTACCATTTTCATCCAAATCACTCTGGAGGCATTGTACACACGTTAGGATTAGCTTGTACTATCTGTACGCATGCCCTTTTTTTCATTCCTTCATGTCCCATCAATAAACTTCATAAAGTACTGAAATGTGAACACGAAGTAATTGCTGCACGAATTTTATAGCTGAATGGAAGCAGTGATAGTAGAACTAAACTCGTAGGAGAATAATATCCAATCGTTGATGTCTGAATTCTGATTGCTAGTACATTCTATATTACCCCCATGAACTTTAATGATGTGTGTACCTAACACTAGACTATGTAAGTGGACATTTCTACCTCCTAAACTTCTGTTACCGGAGCAAATAGCTCCCTGAGGTGGTTTGGCATCATCGATGATGTGGAAATACTTGCAAACAGAATACATAATTTTTTCCAGCCTAGTGGTTAATTATTAGGTATATTCTCGTAGACCGCATTGTGAAATTTGGATACAAAAGTTACCTTTGTTGGTTTTAGTTTTCCTATAAAATTGAGCAAGGACATACTCCCTCCGATCCTAATTATTGTCACTAGGTGTGTAGAAATTTGTACTAAAATAGTATTGTGTCCACGATAATTATTTCGGACCGGAGGTAGTAGTTTTTATTCAAGTAATGCAAGAGAACCTAGATTGAGAAACAAACCAAATGCGTTTTTTTAGATAATTTTTTTTTATCATGCTGGTAACTTATTTCCCTCTGTTTTATCCATTTTTGTGTGCATCCCTTGTAACTTGTAGATTGTACTGCTTACAAGAATGTTGTTTGCATGATTACACATAGGATGAACAAAGGAGGAAGATATGTGCTCTAGAAGAGGATATTGTTGTGCTAAAACGCCAGTTCGACCTTGAAATAAAAAAGGCAAAAATGGGTAGATAACTTCTTTTGTCTTGCTTTTCATTTTTCCATTAGCTGAAATACAAATTGGTAGAAGCAATATATAACCCACACTTGTAAATTGTGAACTAACAGCAGTGTGTAACCTACATTGATGTATTGCAGAATGTAACCAGTTGAAACATGAACGGGACTATGCTGTGCGACAGGTGGATGAATTACAGGATCAGAATGCTCAGATTATTTTGGAGTTCTCCTTCGCAGATCTGCAACAAGCAACAGAGGATTTCAAGGATCTGCGCAAGGTTGGAGACACCGAATATGGACGAGTATATAAAGGAATGATACACAATACGACAGTAGCAGTCAAGATGTGCAAATCCGAGGCCTTATTTCAGCAAGAGGTAGCCTGCATGCACCTAGTGTGATCGTGGTATTTTAGCTGATTATGTTACTAACGTAAGATTTATCGCAGGTTTCCGTTTTTCATCAAGGGAGGCATCCAAACATTGTCACCTTAATCGGAATATGCTCCGAGGCGTCAGCTCTTGTGTATGAATGGTTACCAAGGGGAAACCTTGAACAACACATTGTCCGCTCGAACGATTTTCCACCTCTCTCATGGCACACCCGTACTCAGATCATTGGCGAGGTTTGCAGCTCGCACTTTTGCTTCGGTGGCCTCCCCCTAGGCAAAAGTTTGGGCTTACGAATGGTCAGGATTGACCCATAACTTTTGATCGGAAGGTTTTGAGTGAAACTTAGCTCTTTACTTTTTCTCTAGGGGGAGGCCACTGAAGCAAGCCTCTGCAGCTCGCTGCTTTTCCTCCATTCACACAAGCCTAGTGCTTTGGTCCACGGCGATCTCCGGCCTTGCAACATCCTCATCGATGCCAACCACAGAAGCAAGCTGTGTAATCTCGGCATGTCAGCACTGTTTCTCCAACCTGACGCATGTCCACCAAACCTAACAGCAAGACATCCATACCTGGACCCAGAGTTGCTCACCACTGGGGAGCTAACGCCCCTTTCTGACGTCTACTCGCTGGGCGTTATTATCTTGCGTCTCTTGACTGGAACACCCGCCTTAGCCGTTGCAAGGAGAGTTTCAGAAGCATTGGAGAGTGATAGCCTGCACTTGCTCATCGATACGTCTGCCGGGGACTGGCCTTACACGGAAGCGAAGCAGTTGGCACTCCTTGGTCTTAGCTGTGTGGAAATGACGAGGGACAAACGTCCTGATCTCTTAACAAAAGTTTGGACAGTTATTGAGCCCCTGACAAGAAAGCCACCTTCGGCCACATGGCGATATGTCCAATCAGCTTCGTGGGGAAGTTGCATACCCGCTCACTTCATTTGTCCAATACTCAAGGTAAATAATTTTGTAAGCATTTTTAAAATCTGGAGGCATGCATGCATGCTGTTCGAAACAAGGTAGATCACAATCACGACGACTATACTAGAGTGCGTACAAGTCGCAAAAATATTTGTTTGAATAGGTTTGGAAGATACTTCCCTGTTTTATTGAAATCTTGAGTGCATGTGTACGTAGAGTTTTATCTCTTGATTATCGTTAGCTGATGCATTTCTATATTTCAGGAGATGATGAATGATCCTCAAATGGCATCTGATGGATTCACCTACGAAGCGGAAGCCATAAAGCACTGGCTTGACGACGGGAACCTGAGGTCTCCAATGACAAATCTGGCCCTTCCGAATCGCGATCTCATCCCTAATCGTGCCCTCCGTTCTTCCATTCAAGAGCACCTTCAGCAGCAGAGGCAGTCGGATTCTTGACATTCATCATTTTGTGACGAAATTCTGGCTTACCTCTAGTTAATTTTGATAGGGTGCTTCACAATCTGTAGTAGAATGACATAAGAAAGTTCACAAAGAGATTCGGTAGTCTGCTGCAATTTCGTATACTGTTCGCGTGATACTTCTTTTCCTTATCTGAGACCTTCCATTTACTCAGGCCAGGTGTGCTGTTTTGGGAGTAGCTGTTTGTTCTACTCCGTATCTTATTTTTCGGAATCAGCGGAGCTGCCTTCACCAATCAGTATAGAGCTACAACAATCATGCTGGAGCAGGCAACTACTCGAGACTGCTTCTTTGCACACAGGTGAGAATTGAGATACAAAATTAAGGGGCTTAATTTTTGTTGATAAAAGACACTAAGTGACCGTCTTTAAAATAATAAAGCCCATCAAGTTCAAACATAATATTATCTCTGTTACATAATATAAGCATTTTTTAGGAAGCTAAACTTATGGAACGGAGGGAGTATAACGCTACGCCATACATCTTCGCAAAGTTAAACAGGTGACAAACACCAGGGGGTCGCGGCCTTCCTAGACAGACCGAAGGCAAGAACCAGCAACTAAGACAACTAACTACTTGGTCGGTTTAGAGCCTATGAAGAATTTAATACCATCTCGGCTTGGTTGGCTGATTTTTCTGGGTGAGCATAAGTCTAATGAATGGAAGTATGTTTGGAGGAACGGAGATTTTTAGGCTGCAAAGTACTATGCTTGGGTTCATCAACCTTTAGAGCATCTTTAACAGGCGCCCAAAAAATGTCCTCCATGCTAAAAACAGTCATTTTTGGGCACCGGAGCCCGGAGGCAAAATACTGCGCTCCAGCAGATGCTGTTAAATAGAGCGAGCGCAAAAAAAACTTAGCACACGCGCAAAAAAGAGGTATCCTACGCTGCAAATTTTGGGCGTCAGCTTGGACGCGCCGCAAAATCTGGAAAACATGCGCCGCTTCCCTGCCGCCGCTTGATCTACGCCTTCGCGGCAACGTGCCGCCCCTGGCGGTGCCTGCTCCGCGCCTCCGCCGCCTGCCTCGTCCACCCCCATGTCACGGCTCTCCGCCTCCTCGTGTCCGCCAGTCACTTAGCGCCCTTCTCCCCTCTCGTCGCCCACCAGCCCATCCCCTACCGCCTACCCTTTCCGGCAGAGGGCCTCACGCTCATCTTCGCCTCCCGCAGCCACCTCATCCTCCTCCGCCGAGGCTCCTCCACTAGCATACACCTTGTCGATTCCCTCACCGGCTCTCCTCTGTGCGGCGGGCGATGCCCCGATCGGGTGTTGTACAACGGAAGTGATTAGGGACCCGATTGCTTCCAACATTTTCGTAGGGCCTTTTTTTATAAAATTCAGAGACATGTTTGTTATACATATGATGAGGAAACATATTTATGTTGCTATTTTTTAGTGCGTCTGGAAAACTGCTGCAGGCTGCGCGTTGTATTTTTGTGCATCTGCAAAACTGATGCCGGTCACGGCGTGCTAAAACTACTAAGCGCCACTCTAAAACTATTTTAGCGCACGGTATTTTTGGACGCCTGTTGGAGATGCTCTTAGTGGTCTGCTCAGTCTACAAGTGGTTATGGAAATGTAAATGTACCATGAGAATTAAGATGTTCTCTTGACTTTTGTTAAGTGATCGACTAAATACAAAGGATATGCTAAAAAGGAGGAACGGTCATGTGATAGATGATGATAATTGTGAACTTTATGTTGGCAGAAGTTACGAGCGAGGATCGTGTTTTGAATGTATCTTCAGTTAAAGGGTGTGGAATTATATTCAAATAACTTGGTCACAAGGGATCTGATCTGCTACAGGTTGTAGGTGCGGCAAATAAAAGTTTTGGCAAGATCTTCTTCGTGGAAGTGGCGCTTATAGCCCACTGGATAATTGGAAAGTGAGAAATGATAAGATCTTCAGATTCCAGAGGTTTCGGTTTGTGGTTTGGAAAAGGATGTTCCAGCATGATATGTATCTACATTTTTACCGGTTTCCTACTAATCTTTCACCCACTGTAAAGTCTTAAATTGATAGTCTTCCCTAGTCATGTACATTTGCAACATGTTTTTTTAATAAAATCTTTATAACTGTGGGGTTTCTGCCTCACAGTAACAGGTGAAAAAAAAGGGTCTCAGATTTATAGTGAGTAGGACTAACTGAGATTTGAAATGGTTATATGCAATTCCGAGTGTCAATGTTTTTTTTTTCCAGCGAGTAGCAAGCCTGTCGACTAGGACCTCTATTTATAGCAGCAAAAGCTTACCCGTAATTTTGTTTGAGCAACCGGCAGGAGGTGGAAATATCCGAAGGAAAGAAAATCTCAATTCACAGGTGATGTGTAAGTTTATTGATGAGCTCAGATCGTGTTTCACCTACCAATATTTATTTCTCATAGTATATAACTAAGGCATCCTATCTTGGAGGTCATTGCATCTCAAGCTACCACTTTGTTCTCTCGTTGATCTCCTCCTCTACCACTGACCCACTATCTCTACGATGCTTTACAACTCTAGTTCGGATTAAGAGAACCCCTTCTTTCACGTCTTGACAGACGCATGCTTACCTAGGAATGAGAGGGGCCAGGAATGCACGAGCTAGTGATGGCACAATCGACACCCCTGTAACGGTCGGACATACTGACCATGCCACCATTGGAGTCACTCATGCAGGCGGCACGGAAGGGTATGATCAAGTTCATAGCCCAACTTGTCAAGTCTTTCCAGTGAACAAATCATTTATACGCCGAGTTCATGCTACCTTCGATCGTCGATCAGATGGACATGCGCAACATGTTGAGTAGGCGGCCACTCCCTGCAACTTTGCGTCGTTGCTGCTCTCTTTACTTCGGAGGTTGCTAGCTACGTGCTAGGTACAACTTATTTGAATGATTGAATCCATACATGGATCCCAAGGGCTATTATCCCGCAATGATTATCTGTATATGCCCCCTCTTTTACCTAGCCCGTATTGTTTAACTAACTCCTACTTTCTGTGGGTCGAGAAATATATACTCTTTTATCCGTAACTTTGGTCATTATATTTTATATGGCGCATAAGTAAAATGTTGATACAATATTTTAGCAGGTCTTAATGTGTATGTGTGTGTGTGCGACATTTTGTTCGTGGGATGATATGGGCCACTTCTTTTTTTGATAAAGGGATTTTATTACTTAAGAGTTTTAATCATTACACCCGGCCTCTGCATAGATAGGATGCACACAACCACCAGTTCAGCAGTAACTAATTCAGAACAAAAAGTAAAAAAGGCGAATTACATATTACAGTGAGAAATTGTAGATCCACCTAAGATGTTGATAAGTCTATCCGGAGTCTATGTTGCCATCCATGTCGGGAGAATAACTCCTTGGCCGCAGCCTCCAGCCTCGACGCCACATCCAAAAATAAGTCTTGGTGCTTCACACACTGTAGTGCCGACCATGCTCGTAGCGTAGCTGTACGCCGATACATAACCTTCATAACAGAAGCATTTTTATCGTTAAAAATCTTGTCATTTTTACATAGCCACAGCGACCAAATAACGGTAATCGCGCCCATCCTACTGAAAAGTTTAAACCTAGCATCCACGCCATTTAAGCAGTTGCCAAAAATGTTTACAACAGTATGCGGTGGATGTAAGGTAGAACCTATCTGAATGGCTGACCATATAGACCTGGCGAATTCGCATTCGAAGAATAAGTGTGTAATGGTCTCGTCATGTTGACAGAAAACACACTTTTTACTTCCGTGCCAATTACGCTTGGCAAGGTTGTCTTTTGTAAGAATTACACCCCGACGAAGATACCACGCAAACACTTTAGTTTTAAGGGGGATCTTCATCTTCCAAATTTTTTTATTATCCTTAATATCGACTGGCACTTCGGGTAGAATTAGTGCTCTATACATAGAATCAACCGAGAAATTAGCATTTTTCGTAAGATTCCATTGAAATTTATCCGGACCTTCCGACAATTGGACTGAATCCAATCGGATGAGCAAGGCATTCCTGGATGCTTATCTTGTTCCAAGTAAACTTCTTCTGAATGAAACATCTGGTGGGGAGGTACCCAACACCTTCGCGATCGTGTCACTTTTGTTTCTTACAATAGTGTACAGAGCCGGATATTGTTCTCTAAGGGTAGATTGGCATAGCCATTTATCCTCCCAGAAACGAATTTCCGAACCATCCCTAATTGAGAAAGATCCATGTTGGAAAAAAAAACTTCTTTGTAGCCATGAGGCCAGCAAAGAAGTGTGAATCGCCAGGTTTCCAAAAAACCTGAGAGACGGCTTGATCTCCCACATATTTTCTCCTAAGGAGGGTTTGCCAAACTCCATCTTCCGATAGAAGTTTGAAGAGCCATTTACCTAGCAAGGCTCTATTCTTGACCTCAAGGTCATGAATTCCGAGTCCTCCTTGGTCTTTAGGACAACAAACCACACTCCATTTAGTCAGACGATATTTTTTCTTCTCGCAATCCCCTTGCCAAAAGAATCTAGACCGGAAATAATCCAATCTTTTTAAGATTCCTTTGGGCAATTGGAAGAATGAAATCATATACAGTACCATGTTTGTTAGTACCAAGTTTATGAGAACCAATCTTCCACCCAGGAATAAGAGTTTGCCTTTCCAGCTATTTAAGTGTAATTGAAGTCTTTCCTCCACCTTTTTCCATTCAGCATTTGTAAGTTTCCGATAATGAATCGGAATACCCAAATAGTTGATAGGAAATTGACCTTGCTCACAGCCAAAAAGTTCAGCATACAAGGCGGCGTCTTCTCGAGCCTCGCCAAAGCAAAACAATTCACTTTTATGGAAATTTATCTTAAGACCCGAAAGTTGCTTGAATGCTGACAAAATCAGCTTAAGGTTACGAGCTTTTTCGATGTCATGTTCCATAAAAAGAATTGTATCGTCAGCATATTGAAGAATTGATAAACCACCATCTACAAGATGTGGAATCACTCCTTCAATTTGACCCTCAGATTTAGCTCGTTCGATCAAGATAGCCAACATATCAGCCACTATATTAAATAGCTGTCTAAGACCTTTTTTCGTTTGAAAGTATTTGCCAGAGTCATCATTGACCTTAATGGCTACACTTCCTCCCGAAACAAAGCTATTAACTAACGCGCACCACTTAGGAGAAAAACCTTTCATTCTGAGGGTCTGCTGAACGAAAGGCCATTTGACTTTATCATAAGCTTTCTCAAAGTCAATTTTAAGAATTACCCCATTCAGCTTTTTCCTATGTAGCCCGTGAACTATTTCATGAAGGATCGCAACTTTATCAAGGATGTTGCGGCCTTGCATAAAAGCCGTCTGAGACGGACGAACTACATGATCTGCCACACTGTTCAGTCGAATCGTAGCCACTTTGGTGAATATTTTAAAACTAACGTTAAGAAGGCATATAGGTCTAAATTGTTGAATCCTTTCTGCCTCGTTAACCTTAGGTAATAAAATTATCTCACCAAAATTGAGACGAAACAACTCTAGCTGTCCATTGTGAAGATAGGAAAACAGTTGAAGTAAATCAGACTTGATAACATCCCAAAAGTTCTGGTAGAACTCAGCCGGGAAACCATCAGGTCCAGGTGTTGTATTATGTTACATTTGGAAAACCGCCATCCTCACTTCCTCCTCTGAGTAGAGTTTAGTAAGTAGACTATTTTCCTCATCTAAAACCTGGGGGATATCATCTATTCGAGACTCATCCAACGAGAAATTTCCTTCCTCTGGAGCACCGAACAGGCCTTTATAGTAATTTGTAATGTACGACTTTAGTTGTTCATGGCCCTCAATCGTTCCCTCATCCTGGACTCGAGAATGAACACGCTTTTTCCTGTGTCTGCCATTGGCAATACTATGGAAATAGCGAGTATTCGAATCCCCTTCTTGGATGAATTGGGCTTTAGAACGTTGATACCATTTTAATTCCTCCTCTCGCAGTAGCTTCGCTATATGTGCATTGGATTGGCTCTTTAGCTCAATCTCTTGCTCGGATAGTAACCGAACTTCTGCTAATGCTTCTAGAGCATGACGGGCCCAATCAATCTCTTGAGAGGAAAGTCGTTCCTTCTCTTTTTTAAGTAAACAAGAAGTATGATGGGCCCAACCAACAAGGTGCGTGCGTAAAGCACGTATCTTGTTGTTCCACCGCCGGATAGGCGTATCACCCGCAACTGGTCTTTCCCAAATTCTTTTAACCATCTCATGAAAACCCTCGCGGTGCAGCCATCCAAGCTCAAACTTGAATCGTGGCTTACACTGTGGCCTAGGTATTCCAGTAGTCAAAAGAATGGGAGCATGGTCTGACAAACCCTCAATACGTTCTAGAGCTCGTACCGACACCAGTGGGAACCTAGATTCCCAATCAGTATCCATCAGTACACGGTCAAATTTCTCGTATGTGGGTTCAGGGAGAGAATTAGCCCAAGTGAACTGTCTCCCCACCATTGCAATCTCTCGTAAGTTCAAGCTGTCAATGACTGCATTGAACAAAAGAGGCCAACCATGGTGGATATTAATAAGTTGGGCGGTGCCCCAAGCGAAGGCGGAATTGTAGCTAGTAGCAGTTTTCCCTCAATTAAAGAACCGAGGTTCATCGAACCAGTAGGACTTTGAAATCAACAACGAGGTGAATGTTGAAGACCTCTGGCGCTTAACCTTCAACAGACGTGGACCTGCACACACTCAACCAAAATACTTTGCCCCAACGGTGGAGAGGTTGTCAATCTCTCCGGTCTCGCATAACACAAAGTGGTTAATTGTATGATGAAATAGATAAAATATGAAAAGTGACCAGAGGAGTAATGATGATTAAAAGCAAGTAAATAACGTTGAAACAATGTAAAAAGATGGACCGGGGGCCATGGGTTCACTAGTGGAGTCTCTCAAGTAAATAAAATATGCATGTGATGGGTGAACGAATTACAGCTAGGCAATTGACAAGATTATGACACAAACCCAATTTAGCTATGACAAAAAGGACATGATAATATTTATGGAGGCATCACGACAAGGAACAAAGACCGTTGAGTCCAACTACGTCTTTGTCTAAATAGTACACCGTGGGATCGCTATCCAGCCTGTCACCCAACGGTATTAAGTTGCAAGCAACAGACAATTGCATTAAGTAAAGTGCATGATGTAAGCAATACTAATATCAAAATAGACATTAACACCGCTGTTTTACTCTTAGTAGCAATAGCACACCCTCGCCCTTAGACGTTTCTGTCACTCGTGCCCAGGAACAAAAGGGGGCATGAACCCACTATCTAGCATAAATACCCTCTCTTGGAGATACACACAATCACTTCGCCAAAGTAACTACGCACATCGGAGAGCATGCAAGAACATAAATTACTCATATAAGAATCATGCACAATCTGAACATAACTTCATAATCCACCGGATCCCAGCAAACACATCACATAGCATTACAATAATCGATCTTGATCATGTTAGGTAGCTCACAAGATCATAAGACATGAAGCACAAGAGAGAGAGACTACCATCTAGCTACTGCCATGGACCCGTAGTCTAAGGTGAGACTATTCACAAATCATCCCGGAGGAAGGCATGTCGACGAAAAGCCCTCCGGGATCGATCTCTCCTCCGGCAGAGTGCCGGGATCAGCTTCAGATTGGACCACGAACAAGGGTTTTCGGTGACGGTGCGTCGAGGTCGAGTTTCTGGAAAATAATCGCCGCCTCGACGTTTTTAGGTTAATTGTGATTTTATAGGAGTCGGGGGGGGGGGGGGCTGAGGAGGTGCCCACAGGGCAGGGGCGGGCCCCACCCGCGGGTCACCCCTGGGCCGCGGGTGGCACCCGCGTGTGCCCTGTGGGTCGCGTCCGAGGCTGCCCTTCGGACTCCGTCTTCGTCTTGGCGTAAAAATAATGCCCGTAAATTTAATATTTCCAGAAGTAAATTTCTGAAACAAAAGGACAGCAAAAACAGGGAACTGGCACTGGGCATCTTGTCAATAGGTTAGTCTGACAAAATGCACAAAAATGATATAAATAACAGTAAAAACATGTGACAATATCACAAAACTAGCATGGATCACTCAAAAATTATAGATACGTTTGAGACGTATCAGGCAACAAGACTCCAAATGAAATTATCGGATTTATTACGGATGTGCATTTTAATATGAAAATCACCATCCGTAACATCCAACACTTCCATGGAATCAGTCCTGATGCCTAGTAGAATGCCTCCAGAACGGCCATAAGGGGGACGCGAGTACCAATCGAACTCTATACCGCCCGAAAGTCGGTTCAATAGAGATTGCGAAAACTTATGTCTACCCGTCTCAGAAATAGAAAGGAAATCCAAATTATGGTCCCGAACACAACCAGCAAAGTGCAAATGTTTAGCCAAGTCCCCAAGACCTCTGCTATTTGCAAACATACCATTCATTGGAAAACCGTGGGGGATTTGGATAACTTGGCCCGTTTCTGAGACTTGTTGGTGTTAGATTTAGATTTCCGACCAGATTCTTTTAACTCATACAATGAGCCCAAACCATCGTCATCCAAACCACCCTCCAACACTTCACCAATTAGATGAGAAAGAAGCTGACCATCTGATATGGCATTCGCTTCTTCTTCATCCATATAGGTGGCTGTCAACCCAGTCGAAACTTTAGGAATAACCATAACATGGTCAAATTACATATGCCTCAAGACTTTAGTAGACACATCTACTTGTTTTTTACTACTACCAAGATTAACTCCTACACTAGAGAGCTTTGAATGAATTGAATTTGAAGAAAAAGAAATAAAAGACTTTGAACTCAAAGTCCTACCATGATTGTCCAAGTTGCGCGCAGCTTTCCGACGCATGGCCTTCTTTAGGGAGTCCTCATCTGTCGCAGACGCCCCATCCAAAGCCACCCCAAACCTCTCACTGCGACGGGCGGAGTGGCCCCAGCAGCAAAACCCGACACTGTGGGAGAACGCTGCCTCAAAAGAAGCGAACAACTGGGACAATAGTGGTGAAGTAGCAGCCGACCCAGCTGCCTCAGCCGTCCCCCTCGGTGCAAAGCAAGACGGAGTGATCATAGTCGTAGTCGAGACCACCACCGTCTCAGCAGCACCCGCACCTGGACCTCCAGACTCCAGTGTCGAGGAAGAAGAGGGTGGCGTTGGCGCCAACGAACACGAGTGACGAGCCCGCTCCCGGTACAACATGAAGCGACGATGGAGATGGGCCCAAGGTCCAGGACGGCCACGCTCGTCCGCATGATCGCGATCCCCAGCACGCAAGTTGGCCACCCTCCCGGTGCCATGAGCCGGAACGGATGGCTGCAACTGTAGGCTAGGGGACGACGGTCGGCTCAGACCACCTCGCGTCCCTGCAATGCGACCCGCCGGAGGCGAAGCGGCAATTGGAGGCGGTGGAGACGAGGCGACGACGAGGGCGAACGACCGCATCCAGGGGCGGCCTGGAGGCAGCGTAGAGGGCAACCCGGGTGACCTCGGCCGAGGCGGAGACTCGATCGACGGCGTATCTGGTCGAAGACGCCTCGGCGAAGACGCGGCGGACGACAAAGACGAAGGCGACGGTGGAAGCGAGCTAGGGCACGACCGAGCCCAAAACTTTCGAAACCGACGGCGGAAATATACAATTACAAACTAGGTGAAGTTTGGTCTAAATAATATCACAAAGATTTCGTTCAAACAATTAATATACAAATGGGCCAATTTCAACGTTGAGTGGTTTTCAAAAAGAATTGATGAAAGTCAATTAAGACCTCTAATTACACAGCTGGAATCATATATTATGTTTCTCTAGCAACTGGCAAAAGTCCCACCATCGTTGTGTGTCTTCATGAAAGCATAATAAAAGCATCTATAGTGGAAGGTGTATATTTGGAGGTGTATATCTCTATATACACCGCCATCTAAAAATATTTTTATTTACTTTCCCAGTGTTATAGCGGAAGGTTTATATTCAGGACGTCTATGTTCTCCTCCGATATTTTTAAATATCTTATAATTACCATGCAACAACTATATTTCCAACAATAAACTTCCGGTTTTGCAAACATATCTTTACATTGGAGCATATTAAAGCAGCTCATGTTAGCAGCAAAATATTGACCTTATGTTAGTAGCAAAATATTCACGAAAATTAGCAGTAATTAGAAATGCCTTATGTTAGCAGAAGTGACAAACTTGACTATTAGCAATCAGAGCAAACAAAGAGCAGTAAAGTAGTCTGCAAATATTCGCTAGTACAAACGTTTGACAGTAAGATGCAACAAACAATTTTGGCCCTGCTTTGCTTCAGTTTGCACAAAATATACACAGAGCAAACCAGGTCGACTTGTTCTTCTCCAACGAGTAGACCAGACTGGTTCTCCACCGTTCCCTTCGTCCACTTCTCCAAGGACCCAGACACCCTTCTGAAGGGTTACGTGTAGCAAAATAAAAATTTCGCCAGTTACCTAACTATCAAGATCTATCTATGAAGATATAAGCGTCATATTAAAAAAAATAGGTTGTGTGCATCGCTCTGATGCAGCGGCTGGGGCTTCGGTCCCCTTTTTGAAAAAAAGTTAAGACATATCTAGATTATCATGCCGATGCAATGTAGCGGAATGATGCGTGAATAATATGTCGGTGTGTAGCCTGTTGAAGATTCTCACGTCCAAGCATGGATGTGATAATATTACCGTTCTCGTCCAACTTTCAAGATGAAAAGGAGCAGAGATCAAACGTATGATCCCTTCGAGAGTTCGCACAGGTAAGTCCTCCACAATGCAACAGACCTTCGTCGTTCAGAACTTAGTATCTACTGGTGTATAAGAGGTGGATATCCCAACCCCATGGGAGTGAGAGAGAGACAATAGATCTGAGTAGAGGACTTCTCAAGGACCCATATCCAATTGTGTGTCTCCAGGTGGAGGGGGTGGGGGTATTTATAGTAGGAGCAGAAGGCTACGCCAGACGACCTAGGGGAAACCCTAGGCCGCCGCTGCCCCCATGGTGGGATCGGGATGGCATGGGGCCTACCCAATCCTTTGGCTGGCACCGCCCCTCCCCTTGGGTGCCTTGCGCCCCAAGGAAAATTTGGGGGGCAGCCCAAGTGGGACTTGGCCGGCCGGACCAGTAATAGGCCTAGGGACCATGCTCCCCCGGAGTTATTTTGGCCTACGGGCAGCCCATGGGACCTTTTAATTTTATTATTTTTCGTCATTATTTATCCAGTAAATCCCGGCATGCGTAATACCACATATATAAAATTTCAGAACGGTTCCAAAATTAAATATACTTACTAATAACTCTGGACATCATATGTCCTCTTATTAAAATCCCCGAAACTATTCTATCGTCATTCAAACCTATTTTAATGATACCAGAGCATCTCATGTCCATAATATAAATTCTCTCTGGTTGATATCGATCACGTCAAAACCATTCCGGCGATACTCTCTCTACATTCCAAACCATCCAATATACACAACTGATTGCAGAAGAGTTAAGTGTGTGACCCTACATGTTCGATAACGAGTGGACATGACTTAGATTGCTTTCTGATCAATAATCAATAGTGGATCCGTGGACACCCATAATGATTCCCACCGTTATGCGAATTAGCTCAATTGAACTTGTTGGCTCACATATCTATTTCCCATTAATTCACGATACTTATCAATATCCGAGGCGAGATATTCTGATATCATATTTGGTCACAATATTTTGTTATCCTCGTTAACGATATGATATATTTTTCTTGTTCCCGTATTTCGATATCCCGTGATATATTAATCATGATTTGTCTGCGCAGGTGATGACTCCCAAGTGCAGGAGATCAATTGTAGTACCTTTCAATGAGAAAAGGTTGTCGAACCCACGAGGAGCTGAAGGTATTGGTTAGAAAGAATGATAAATAAAACAATAAAAGATGCAAGTGTTTTTGGGATTTTTGGTTGTATAAATGCAAAAGAATAAAAATGCTTAAAATAAATAGTAGCAAGTAGAAAGCTCTCAAAGAGAGAGAAAGCCCAATCCTCTATGTGGCTAGAGGACAAGCTCAAGTGATGTGTGTCTTATATGTGGAAAACGTTCCCGAGGGCGGCATGGATATCACTAGGCATAGAGATTTATTAAACAACACGTTGCATATCTTGTCAAGTTTTAATCTTCTTGGGGCGGAGCCATAACTAGGCATAGCTAAATAATTAAACTACAACCCCTTATGATGGATCATGTGGCCAATTTAATGACTTGCACAAGAATTATTAAGACATAAAGTCCCACCATAGCATTACACTCTAAGGTCCCCGACACTACTACCCACATAATATAACTGCATGACTCTGTCTTGGGCTTAGTTGTCCTCCCAAGTCTTCCTCAATTCATTACACTACGTTGTTCTCCTATGAGCCCTTTAAAGGTGAAGTGTTGTGCAGTCGACGTTCGCACAACACCATCATAGAATCACATAAAAGATAAACTCTTGACAAAATACCAACACATGTTATATATAAATCATTGCCAATTCATCCTATGCCCTCAGGAACATATGGGAACTACTCACAACGTGCAAACATGATCATAATCAGTGGCATAAAGGGTACAACACAATCTGAAATAAATACTTCACCACCAAATAATGACAAGTACCCAATCACAAACATGAATAGGAGCACTAGCCAATGATCTAGGGTATAGCAACTCTCAAACTATGAGGGGAACGGAGTGGATCACGGAGATGGTGATGGAGATGGTGCTGGTGATGGTGATGACGGTGATGTAGAGGCCTCCTCCCACGCCAAGGAGGAGAGGTGATGATGATGGCGGCGATTTCCCCCCTCTCCGGAGCTCCGGAGCAGCAGGATCTGACCCCCTTCGGAGAGAATCAGGAGCTCCGCCGCCGCCACGGCCTCAGATAATTCGGGGAAAATTAGGGCGTCCCTTTTCGGCGAAGACGAAGGTGTTGGTAAAAAGCCCCACGCGAGGAGGTGCTCGAGGGCCTACTTGGTGGGTCCCACGCGGCCAGGTACATGGGCCGCGTGGGCCCACCCCATTTGGCCCTCGTGGCCCTCCTGTCTTCGGTCTTCTTTCCTCCACCCTTCTCCTGATGAAAAACTGGCGTGGTATTTTTCCTTTAATTATTTGAGTCCGCGAAACTCCTGAAACAATAAAAACAAGAAAAGGGGGGTATTCTGCCTCCCAGATGTTAAATGCCAAAAATAGGGACTTTGTATGAAAGTCCCATAAATCATCTAAAACATGCAAAACATCGATATAACAATGCAAATAACATACCAATATGATAATATAAGATATAAAAATGATGATATAAAATGCACGTATCAACTCCCCCAAGCTTAAACCTTTACTCGTCCTCGAGTAAATAAGGACATAGATCATTATATGCATCGATGGACTTATGGTTGATAAATAAATACGGGCATTGTATCATCATCATACTCAGTTGCAATGTAAGATTGATGAATTAAAACTCATACACATGAGGGCAACATAAGTAGAAGCTCTAGCAATCACTCTTACTTTTGAAAGCAAATAACCATTGTATGTTGGACAACTGAATCATATTCCTTTTCCTATGCTTTTGCTCTTTATGGCAAGCATTTGAATGATTAAAGTTAAATGTGAAAGCAAATATGAGTAGTGGCCTTGATAAAGTAAAGGTTAGATGTCTCATGCCCCTTGAATACAAGTACCTACACCATGATTACTCAACTTGGGAAACAGAGCAAGTTTAAGTTATCTATCATTGTAAGTAATAATGGTATTATCAAGAGTCTTAAATGGGGTACCTCTTGTCCCATGATATGGATCAAGCCCACATCACAACAACAAGACAAACAAACATAATGACCAACCTCAACACCCTTTTTATTTACCAATTGATATAGCTTTTTATTGCAGGGTGTATCACAGGAAGTTCAAAACAGCATGTAAGTAAATTTCCACCATGAATGATGCATGGCTTAGATTAGCGGCCCAAGTTTCTCTCTACCATTTATACAAACTCATTTAAACTTGCTCTATTTCCACATTATTTCATCATGATAGGCATCCATAAACAAAAGTACATGATATCAACCAAATAAATGATGGAACATGTTGAAAGCTTTGCATGTGACAGCACATATGGGCTAACTCCCAACCTTAAACATTTATCAAGCCACTATCATCATAATACTAGTCACAATGTTTCATGCTTATTGTTTGATATTTTGATGATATGATTCTACAGTTGTCCAACATACTTAAGTTAATCAAGTCCAAGGTAAGATGTGATTGAAACCTCTAAATATGCCACGCTCATTTGCATGAGTGTTACCCATAAATCTCCAAAACAAGAGAACCATGGATGACACCATACTTTAATATTCATTGATAAACCACAAGACAGGGATACATGATAATGCTCTATGAGCTCACACAAGCTTAAACGGAATTGATAACTAACCGATAAAAGCAAAACACACCTCAACTAGATAGATAAAAGAGACTAATAAAGAGAAAGACTAGGTGGAACTCCCCCAAGCTTGACGTCTTGCTAGAACTTCCTTTCTTCTTTCTTAGTGCCTTCATAATAATGATCTTCAAGATCTCCAACAATCTGCATCATGAGGTTGTAGGCTTTCTCAAATTCTTTTGCAGCTTCTCCCAGTTTCTCCATAAGGTTCTTCTCAACCGTCTCCTTGCTAGGCTTCCACTCGGGGCTTGATACCTTCTTGTTGGGGATCTTACGATCCCACTCACCGGGATAATTCCTTTGAGTGGTGCGCCGGGATTCCCTGTCAATAAGAGTAGAAGCTACGTTTTTGCTTGCAAGCGAGAGCCTAGGAACCTTCCCTCCAGTTTGGATGCGCGCCGTCTTCCTCTTGTTGCCAAGAGAGTGGTTCACCCTCACATTGGCTACAGCGACAGGCGATGGAGGTGCTGTTGCCAGGGGCGTGAAGTCGACGATAGCCTTGTATTCTTCTTCATCTTCCTCTATGTCATCGTCGTCGGAGTAGTCCTTCCTCTTCCTGTTCCTCTTCCATGGGGACGTGGGGCTGAGCCCCTCAAGTTCATCATCATCGTCATCCATGGAGGAACATTGGTAGGAGTCCCCCGAAGACATGGCTAAAACCCTGGCAGACAGAAAAAGCAAGAAACAAAGATCGCTCGAGGACGCTCGGTGCGAGATTAGATCGTCAGAGAGGGGTATATATTGAGGGTTTTTAGGTCAAGACGGAGCGTCGGGATCGAAAACGAGGCGAAAAGGGTCTCCGAGGTGGAAAAGGAGTGGTCCCACGCGGCCCCTGTACTTGGCCGCGTGGGGCCCCCTCTTTCCTCCCTCGGGACTCCGTTTCGTCAAGTTTTCTTTCCCCACACTTTTATTTCCATAAAAAATGACTTCCATAAGATTTCATGTAATTCCGAGAAACTTTCCAATACAAAAGTTACCTTTTATTGATTTGGAGTTGCTGAAACTGCTCGACCCCCTTTTATTATTTCTTCCGGTGTTTGTAAATTCAATGTTTCCAACGTTCCAACGAAGCTTTTTCCTGCAATATAATGTTTAAGACGTTGTCCATTGACCACATGAGGTTTACCTTTCATATCACCGTAAAGACGGATAGCTCCTGAACGGTACACCTCCTGTATGACTAATGGTCCCTGCCATTTCGAGGCTAGCTTCCCTGCAGAAAACTTGAAACGAGAGTTGTATAATAAAACTTGATCTCCTACTTTGAATTCTTTTCTCTTAATCTTCTTGTCATGCCAAATCTTAACTTTCTCTTTAAACATTTTAGCATTTTCATAGGCTTCATTCCTCCATTCATCTAGTAGGTTTAAATCAAGGATTCTTTTCTCTCCTGCAGTCTTAAAGTCAAAGTTCAATTGTTTAATAGCCCATCTAGCTTTATGTTCTAATTCAACAGGTAAATGACAAGCTTTCCCATAGACCATTTTGTAAGGAGACATTCCCATAGGATTTTTAAATGCAGTTCTATAAGCCCATAATGCATCATTAATTTTAAGTGGCCAGTCAGACCTAGACTTATTCACTGTCTTTTCCAAAATGAGTTTAATTTCCCTATTACTTAATTCAACCTGTCCACTTGTTTGAGGGTGATAAGGAGATGCAATTCTATGGTTAACATCATATTTTGCCAAAGCTTTCCTAAAAACACCATGTATAAAATGAGAGCCACCATCAGTAATTAAAAACCTAGGAACACCAAACCTTGGGAAAATGATGTCCTTAAGCATCTTCATTGCTGTGGCATGATCTGCACTTTTGGTTGGAATTGCCTCCACCCACTTTGTAACATAGTCAACTGCAACCAAAATGTGAGTATGCTTTGTCTTTGAAGCTGGGAAAGGTCCCATAAAATCAAAACCCCACACATCAAATGGTTCAAGTGGTAGAGAATAATTCATAGGCATTTCATTTCTCCTACCAATGTTTCCAACTCTTTGACATTTATCACAAGATTTAACATATTCATGGCAATCTTTAAATAAAGTAGGCCAATAGAAACCAGATTGTAATACCTTTGCTGCTGTGCGATCTCCTGCATGATGCCCTCCATATGGACTATCATGACAATCTCTTATTATAGCCTGTTGTTCATGCTCAGGTATACAACGTCTAATAATACCATCTACACTTTTCTTATAGAGGAAAGGATCATCCCAAAAATAATGTCTAAGATCATAAAAGAATCTCTTTCTTTGTTGATAAGTAAAGTGTGGAGGTAATACTTTTCCAACAATAAAATTTGCATAATTAGCGAACCAAGGAGAAGCAGCCTTAATACTGGAAACATTAACATTTGCAAGTTGTTCATTAACAAAGCTATCATTAATAGGAATAGGATCATCAGGTATATTTTCCATTCTAGAGAGATGATCAGCTACTTGGTTATCTTCTCCTTTCCTATCAACAATGTGTAAATCAAATTCTTGCAAAAGAAGTACCCATCTTATCAATCTAGGCTTAGCATCTTTCTTGTTCATCAAGTATTTAATAGCAGAATGATCAGTATGAATTGTGACTTTGGAATCAGTGATATAAGGTCTAAACTTGTCACAAGCAAATAGTACTGCTAAAAATTCTTTTTCAGTTGTAGCATAATTTCTTTGGGCAGCATCAAGTGTTCTACTAGCATAATAAATAACATTCAGTTTCTTATCAACCCGTTGACCCAAAACAGCCCCAACAGCATAATCACTAGCATCACACATAATTTCAAAGGGCAATTTCCAATCAGGAGGTTGAATAATAGGAGCAGTTATTAAAGCATTCTTCAAAATATTAAAAGATTCAATGCAATCATCATTAAAAGAGAAAGGAACATCCTTTTGCAAAAGATTGGTTAGAGGCTTTGATATTTTGGAGAAGTCCTTAATAAACCTACGGTAAAAACCTGCATGCCCAAGAAAACTTCTTATACCTTTTATATCCTTTGGGTATGGTAGCTTCTCAATAGCTTCTATCTTGGCTGGATCAACTTCTATTCCATTTCCAGAAATCTTATGTCCTAGAACAATTCCTTCGGTAACCATGAAGTGACACTTCTCCCAATTGAGAACTAGATGTTGATCCTCACAACGCTGCAAAACTTTGTTAAGATTGAACAAGCAATTATCGAAAGAAGTACCATACACAGAAAAATCATCCATAAAGACTTCCATTATCTTCTCAATGTAATCTGCAAATATAGCATTCATGCATCTTTGAAAAGTAGCAGGAGCATTGCATAAACCGAATGGCATTCTTCTATAAGCAAAAGTACCAAATGGGCAAGTAAAAGTGGTCTTTTCTTGATCGTCCTTATGGACAGGAATTTGCGAGAAACCTGAATAACCATCTAGATAACAAAAGTGAGAGTGTTTAGATAACCTTTCTAACATTTGATCAATAAATGGCAATGGGTAATGATCTTTTCTAGTTGCTTTGTTTAATTTCCTGTAATCAATGCACATCCTATAACCAACAACAGTACGTTGAGCCACAAGTTCATTCTCATCATTTGGAACTACAGTCATTCCACCCTTTTTAGGAACACAATGGACAGGACTAACCCACTTGCTATCAGCTATAGGATAAATGATACCAGCTTCCATGAGTCTTATTACCTCTTTTCTTACCACTTCTTTCATTTTTGGATGGAGACGGCGTTGATAATCAACAACAGGTTTTGCATCCTCTTCCAAATTAATTTTATGCATACATAGAGCTGGGCTTATACCTTTAAGATCATCAAGAGAGTATCCAATAGCTGGTCGATGAGCTTTTAGTACATCAAGTAGTTTCTCTTCTTCTTCAGCTGAAAGGTTAGCACTAATAATGACAGGATATATATTCTTATCATCTAAATATGCATATTTCAAATTGTCAGGCAAAGGTTTTAATTCAAAACTAGGATCCCCTTTAGGTGGTGGTAACACTCCTAAATTATCAGGTGGAATATGCAACTGTAACTGTGGTGGTTGCTGCCATAGTATTTGTTCTAGAGCCTCTTTTTCCTCATCATTAAATGGTTCATCTTGATTAAGCATATAACGTTCTACAACATCTGTTGAAGCTACAGCTATAGAAGCAAGAGTTTCAATTATATCTTCAGAAATTGGCTCTTTCACAACATGTTTATCAGCAAATTTGGAAAAATTGAACTCAAGTCTTTCACTATCACATTTAATAAACACTTTCTCTTTAAGCAAATTAATTTCAGCCCCAACAGTACGCAAGAAAGGTCTACCAAAAATGATAGGACAAAAAGAATCTTGAGGGCAACCAAGCACAATAAAATCAGCAGGATATTTAATTTTACCAACTAGAACTTCAATATCTCTAACAATTCCAAAAGGACAGATATATTCTTTATTAGCAAGTTGAATTGTCATACCTGTCCCTTCCATAACAATAGGATCAATATCAGGCTTGATTTCAAGATAGAGAGAATATGGAATGACACTAATGCTTGACCCAATATCACATAGACCATGATAACTTGAAGTCCCAATAGAGCATGAGATTATAGGTTTTCCCACCTTGGTCGAATTACCTCTGATAATTTTAGTAGCATCTTCACATAGATAGACATCAACAGGATCTTCTTCATTTAATTGTTTGATAACAGAAATTTGAGTATTGACTTCCACCTGTTCATATGGCTTAGGACATTTCCTTTTCATCTTGTTAGTAACAGTAGTAAGCAATTTTTCTTAACTTGTTTTGGATATGGGGGTGGCTCAACATACTCCTCAATTCTCACAGATGACACTGGCTCTATCTGTTTAATAACTTTAGGAATAACAATAGACTGTTTAACAGGTTCAACATAAGTTTCAAACCCACTTTTAGGAATACGGACATGCTCAGCAAAAGATTTAGCTATTTCAAGTATAACATAAGGATCAAGATTAAATGTATCACTCATATTTTTAAACAAGATAGAAGTAGAGAAGGTCTCCACACATGAATATCCATAATCAAAATAAGGTTTATTACCTTTATCAAGTTCCCAGTGTCCAGTATTTTCAGAAATAGTTTCTAATAGATTCCATGCTTCTTCTTCAGTATTATTTGTAAAACTACCACCAGATGAATTGTCCAAAATTTCCTTATGCTTCATAGGTAGCCTCACATAAAAGTTTATCAATATAAGTTTCTTTGTAAGATCATGACAAGGATTCTCACGAAGGAGTGCCTTCAGTCTCCCCCAAGCTTGAGTAATACTCTCTCCCAGATGTGGCCAGAAATTAAATATATAGCAGCGACTCTCATAAGCTTCTCTAGGAGTAAAATATTTAAGAAAGAAAATCTTCCTCAATACACTCCATTCAGTAGTGGCTCCTTCATCCAAAGACCTGAACCAAATACGAGCATTACCAGATAAAGACATAAATAATAACTTCCTTTTCACGTAGTCCTCAGAAATACCAGGGATCCTGAATAAGCCACATATTTCTTCAATCATTTCAATGTGTTCACGTGCAGTCTTAGTTCCATCTCCTGAAAATACATTCTTCATAACTCTTTCAACATGCCCAGTGGAATTTTAAATCCCACTTCAGGTATCTTAGACACAGCAGTTTCAACCACTTTAGCAGTAGTGGTATAAGCACTTTCAAAAAGAGTAAGGTACAGCGAGGGACGATTCTTAAGTGCCATAGTAGCAATGAGATAAAACAGCAAATATAATTCAGATTTCAAGTTTCCTTACCAAACTTCTTACCAATAGCGCTACGCTCCCCGGCAACGGCGCCAGAAAAGTATCTTGATGACTCCCAAGTGCAGGAGATCAATTGTAGTACCTTTCAATGAGAAAAGGTTGTCGAACCCACGAGGAGCTGAAGGTATTGGTTAGAAAGAATGATAAATAAAACAATAAAAGATGCAAGTGTTTTTGGGATTTTTGGTTGTATAAATGCAAAAGAATAAAAATGCTTAAAATAAATAGTAGCAAGTAGAAAGCTCTCAAAGAGAGAGAAAGCCCAATCCTCTATGTGGCTAGAGGACAAGCTCAAGTGATGTGTGTCTTATATGTGGAAAACGTTCCCGAGGGCGGCATGGATATCACTAGGCATAGAGATTTATTAAACAACACGTTGCATATCTTGTCAAGTTTTAATCTTCTTGGGGCGGAGCCATAACTAGGCATAGCTAAATAATTAAACTACAACCCCTTATGATGGATCATGTGGCCAATTTAATGACTTGCACAAGAATTATTAAGACATAAAGTCCCACCATAGCATTACACTCTAAGGTCCCCGACACTACTACCCACATAATATAACTGCATGACTCTGTCTTGGGCTTAGTTGTCCTCCCAAGTCTTCCTCAATTCATTACACTACGTTGTTCTCCTATGAGCCCTTTAAAGGTGAAGTGTTGTGCAGTCGACGTTCGCACAACACCATCATAGAATCACATAAAAGATAAACTCTTGACAAAATACCAACACATGTTATATATAAATCATTGCCAATTCATCCTATGCCCTCAGGAACATATGGGAACTACTCACAACGTGCAAACATGATCATAATCAGTGGCATAAAGGGTACAACACAATCTGAAATAAATACTTCACCACCAAATAATGACAAGTACCCAATCACAAACATGAATAGGAGCACTAGCCAATGATCTAGGGTATAGCAACTCTCAAACTATGAGGGGAACGGAGTGGATCACGGAGATGGTGATGGAGATGGTGCTGGTGATGGTGATGACGGTGATGTAGAGGCCTCCTCCCACGCCAAGGAGGAGAGGTGATGATGGTGGCGGTGATTTCCCCCCTCTCTGGAGCTCCGGAGCAGCAGGATCTGACCCCCTTCAGAGAGAATCAGGAGCTCCGCCGCCGCCACGGCCTCAGATAATTCGGGGAAAATTAGGGCATCCCTTTTCGGCGAAGACGAAGGTGTTGGTAAAAAGCCCCACGCGAGGAGGTGCTCGAGGGCCTACTTGGTGGGTCCCACGCGGCCAGGTACATGGGCCGCGTGGGCCCACCCCATTTGGCCCTCGTGGCCCTCCTGTCTTCGGTCTTCTTTCCTCCACCCTTCTCCTTATGAAAAACTGACGTGGTATTTTTCCTTTAATTATTTGAGTCCGCGAAACTCCTGAAACAATAAAAACAAGAAAAGGGGGGTATTCTGCCTCCTAGATGTTAAATGCCAAAAATAGGGACTTTGTATGAAAGTCCCATAAATCATCTAAAACATGCAAAACATCGATATAACAATGCAAATAACATACCAATATGATAATATAAGATATAAAAATGATGATATAAAATGCACGTATCAGCAGGCTATCATGGATACCATCATCATGCCGAGGGCTTTAAATGTATCTTTCTATAAATATAGAAAAGCAATTCCCAGTCTTGAATCATCGAGATCAAGACACACTCCTCGAGTTACCCTGCGTCTGCATTATGGTCATCCTGTTATGGTGTGATGTTAAACAGAACCAAAGCAACCATTTGAATATGCATGATCCTAATATTCTCATGGTCTAATGATATTGACATGTTAAACTTTTCCATGATAATACTAGCAACGCTGATGTAAATGATATCGTAGTATATCAAATAGTTGGGTCTACCCAGCCACATTTTCTGCTAACTATGTGCCCTCATTGATGTCGGCAATCATATGCCCATGTCTAGGAATAGAGCCATCAGATCATCAACAAATTAGTCTACGAGGCAAGACTAGGGTACTAAGTTGTGTCCACATTTCTATAAGTGCGTATAGGTTTTCCTCTGAATCCTTCATTCAGAAACCACATCAGTTATAGCATAGAAAAATAAACATTAACTATGAAACAAATATTATTATCGCCTCTTGGGAATATATCCAGCACCCGAGGCCAACACTTCTTTTGACAAAGAACTTCTAACAGAAAATCCTAGTTAGTAGAGTCGTATGATGAAAATGTTTTTGAGATGATATTGATCAGGGAGATAGGGCGGAACTGGGATATGAGATCAACCCCTTGGACCTTCGAAATAAGCAACATAACCCCAAACTGGATACTTGGGATATAAATCATAACAAAGGATAAAATTGTTGAGCATGTGTAAAATCTCGTGTTTTACAAGCATCAAAAACTTTTAAAGAAAGGTACTGGAAAACCATTCTGTCCTTGGGAAGTATGAGACTTCATATCACTGACACGGCTTCAATATGTTGTTCCAAAAACACAAGATCAAGGCAGAGATTATCATCTTTAGACACGCGAGCAGTCACACCCCAAGTGATAAGCACCAAGCCACAACACTAAGTAGCTGTAGAACCAAGCAACTCATTGTAGAAGGCATATATGTGTTATGGTGCCCGACGGTCAAGAGAGCGACGAAATCTGGACCTTTTGGTGGCATCTATTAGCGACATCGTGAAAATAGGTTGTGTTTGCATCCCCGCTCTACCCAAAAATTAACTCTAACGTGCTGACGCCAATACTCCTCTTCTTATCAGGAAACTTGGTGCATCTGATTCACGAGATGGTAGTGAAAAGCAGTCATCTTCCTCAAGGCCCACCGCATCACCTTGAAGTTCTAGTTCTTTGATTTGGCCCAAAAGCTACGCCTTATAGAGATTTGTGTATTTGTGCATGTTACGACTTCACCTTTGGAGCAGCTGACACAAGTTCAAGCTCATGAGGTGCTACAAATCCACAACATCACGACTGAAAGGGCATGGTTGCCCTCATGTGTGGTTTTGGTAATTAATGACAATCTCTATGGACTAATGTTAGTATTGAGCAACTTGTAGGTTGTGTCCATATGCGTTGCTTGATCTCCATTTGTTGGAGTCAAGGCTAAGGGAAGAAGATTACATGTTGATCAAGGCTAAGTGCGGGTTGATCAACACTCAAGTCCAAGTGAAGATATGTCGAAGAGGGCTTCTCCCATATTGGTGTATGGGGGAGCAACACGTGAGTCTTCACCAAGCGAAGCGCAATCAAGAAAGGTGGTTCGTCTTGAGGAGATGAAGATCGTCATCATCGACCTCAAGTGGATTATGCGCAAGGCAAAGGTATGATTTTGATAGGCTTTCTATTTTACCGGTCTCATGATGTTAGTTAAGAGACCGGGTTATAGGATAGATAGTGATACGTCTCAAACGTATCTATAATTTTTGAGTGATCCATGCTAGTTTTGTAATATTGTCACATGTTTTTACTGTCATTTATATCATTTTTATGCATTTTGTCGGACAAACCTATTGACAAGATGCCAAGTGCCAGTTCCTGTTTTTGCTGTCTTTTTGTTTCAAAAATTTACTTCTAGAAATATTCTCGGAATTGGACGAAAATTTACGGGGAATTTTTATTTGCCACGACAAAGTACCAGTCCGAAGGAGAGCCGGAGGGGAGGCCCACAGGGCAGAGGCGCCCCCTGTCGCGGCCTGGGGGTCACCCGCGGGTACGGCCCGCCCCTGCCCGTGGGACCTCACCTCGGCCCCCTCCGACGCCTATAAATTGCCTTTTACCCTAAAAACTTCGAGGCGGCCATTATTTTCCAGAAACTTGACCCCGACACGCAGTCACCGAAAACCCTAGTTCGGGGTCCAATCTGAAGCTGATCCCGACACTCTGCCGGAGGGGAGATCGATCCCGGAGGGCTCTTCATCGTCATGCCTTCCTCCGGGATAATTTGTAAGTAGTCTCACCTTGGACTATGGGTCCATGGCAGTAGCTAGTTGGTAGTCTCTCTCTCTCTCTCTTGTGCTTCATGTCTTATGATCTTGTGAGCTGCCTAACATGATCAAGATCGATTATTGTAATGCTATGTGATGTGTTTGCTGGGATCCGATGGATTATGAAGTTATGTTCAGATTGTGCATGATTCTTATATGAGTAATTTATGTTCTTGCATGATCTTCGATGTGCGGAGTTACTTTGGCCAAGTGATTGTGTGTATCTCCAAGAGAGGGTATTTATGCTAGATAGTGGGTTCATGCCCCCTTTTGTTCCTGGGCACGAGTGGCAGAAACGTCTAAGGGCGAGGGTGTGCTGTTGCTACTAAGGATAAAACAGCGGTGTTAATGTCTCTTTTGATATTAGTATTGCTTACTTCATGCACTTTACTTAATGCAATTGTCTGTTGCTTGCAACTTAATACTGTTGGGTGATAGGCTGGATAGCGATCCCACGGTGGACTTTTTAGACAAAGACGCAGTTGGACTCAACGGTCTTTGTTCCTTGTCGTGATGCCTCCATAAATATTATCATGTCCTTTTTGTCATAGCTAAATTGGGTTTGTGTCATGATCTTGTGAATTGCCTAGCTGTAATTCGTTCACCTGTCACATGCATATTTTATTTACTTGAGAGACTCCACTAGTGAACCCATGGCCCCCGGTCCATCTTTTTACATTGTTTACAACCTCATTTACTTGCTTTTAATCATCATTATTCCTCTAGTCACTTTTCATATTTCATCTATTCATCATACAATTAACCGCTTTGTTTTCTGCGAGACCGGAAAGATTGACAACCTTTCCGCCGTTGGGGGCAAAGTATTTTGGTTGAGTGTGTGCAGGTCCACGTCTGTTGAAGGTCAAGCGCCAGAGATCTTCAACATTCACCTCGTTGTTGATTTCAAAGTCCTACTGGTTCAATAAACCTCGGTTCGTTAAACGAGGGAAAACTGCTACTAGCTGCAATTCCGCCTTCGCTTGGGGCACCACCCAACTTATTTTAATACAGCAGCAAGCTCTTTTCTGGCGCCGTTGCCGGGGACTTTGGAGCTACAGTAAGGGGAGTCTCATACTCTCAATCTCTTTACTTTGTTTTTGTCTTTCTTGCTTATATCTCGTTTAGTTTATTTTTCTGTTTCAAAATTTTAAAACCAAAAAAAAATTAGTGTAGTCTTTATTCCTGTCTTGTTATTTTATCTTATCGTTATGTCTTCTACTGAAAACACCAAGTTGTGTGACTTTACAAGCACTAATAACAATGATTTCATATGCTCTCCAATTGCTCCACCCGCTACTAAAGCGGAATCTTATGAAATTAAACCTGCCTTGCTAAATCTTGTTATGAAAGAGCAATTTTCTGGTGCTAGTACTGATGATGCCGCCTCTCATTTAAATAACTTTTTGAGTTATGTGATATGCAAAAGTATAAAGAGGTAGAAAGTGACATCATAAAACTGAAACTTTTCCCTTTCTCTTTGAGAGGGAGAGCAAAAGAATGGTTATTGTATTTGCCTAAAAATAGCATTGATTCTTGGATTAAATGCAAAGATGCTTTTATTAGAAAATATTATCCACCTGCTAAAATCATACAACTAAGGTGTAAAATTATGAACTTTAGACAATTTGATAATGAACATGTTGCTCAAGCTTGGGAGAGAATGAAATCTATGGTTAAGAATTGTCCCACGCATGGATTGACTATGTGGATGGTTATCCAAACTTATTATGCAGGTTTGAATTTTTCTTCAAGGAACTTTTTGGACTCGGCCGCGGGAGGCACCTTCATGTCTACAACATTAGGTGCAGCAACTAAAATCTTGGATGATATGATGACAAATTATTCACAATGGCACACCGAACAAGCTCCAAGTGGTAAGAAGGTAAATTCTGTCGAGGAAATCTCCTCTTTGAGTGATAAGGTTGATATGATTATGTCTATGCTTGCTACCAATCAGTCTAATATTGATCATAATAATGTTCCACTTGATTAATTAATTTCCCAAGAAAAGGATCAAGTTGATGTTAATTTTCTTAATAGAAACAACTTCAACAATAATGCTTATCGAAATAATTTTGGTAGTAACAACTATAAGCCTTATCCTCCCAATAATGGCAACTTTTATGGTAAAACCTATGATCAAGGAATTAGTAATAGTATATTGAATGAAATAGAGAGGTCTACCAAAAAATTCATGCATGAACAATACGAACAAAATAAAATTTTCTCTAGGCAGATGAATGAGAATTCTTTTATATTAAAAAATATAAATGATCAACTTGGTGAGTTAAATAAAGAAATCTCTAAACCTCAAAAAAGGCTTTTTAATACTGAAGCTTGCATTTCAAACATATCCCAATCTGAAGCTACTTTGATTAACCGAATGGCTGCCAAACCTGAGTTAGTTGCTCCTACTGAAACTGATGCCTTTGCTGTCCTTAAGACTGCTGATACTCCTGTTGCCTCGACTAATATTGATGGAGATTACAAAGCTTTGAATAGATATGAGTGTCCTACTGATCCTAATTTTTTTTATAAAACTCCTAGCTCGTTTTCAAAGGATCATGGAAAACTTGAAAAACTGGATAGTCTAGTCTCTAAAGTAGACGTTCTTGCTCATGATGTTGAAATTTTGAAAATTAGAACCACTCCAAATCAATACAAACATACTGAATCTTTAAATGCTATCTCTCTTCAAATTAATGAAAATGAAAGGATGATGGCTCTCTTGAAAGCTAGGTGGGCTAGAGAGGCTGAAGAAGCTAGAATTGCTGAAATGAATAGGAAAACTATTAAAGTTTATACTATCCAAACCACTAAAGATGATCCTCCTAGTTTATTTAAAGATGATGACATTGATTTTGATAATTTCAATCTTACTGAAGTCATTAAGTTACTACAAAAACTTGCTAAGACACCGGATGCTAGTAAAATAAATCTTGCCTTTACCAAACACATTACCGATGCTCTTATCAAGGCTAGGGAAGAAAAACTAAAGCTTCAAACCTCTATCCCTAGGAAGTTAGAAGATGGTTGGGAACCCACTATTAAGATGAAAATAAATGACTTTGATTGCAATGCTTTATGTGATCTTGGTGCAAGTGTTTCTGTTATGCCTAAAAGTTTCTATAATATGCTTGATTTAAATCCTTTGGAAGAGTGCTATTTAAATGTTCATCTTGCTGATTCTTCTAAAAAGAAACCTTTGGGTAGAGTAGATGATGTCCTTATTGTTGTTAATTATAATTATGTTCCCGTTGATTTTATTGTTATGGATGTTGAGTGCAATGCTTCTTGTCCTATTATTTTGGGAAGATCGTTTTTGGGAACTGTTGGTGCTATTATTGATATGAAAGAGGGAAATATAAGGTTTCAGTTCCCCCTTAAAAAAGGGATGGAACACTTCCTATAAATAGAAATAAGTTTCCTTTTGAATCAATCATAAGGTTAAGCTATGCTCTTGATGTTGCAAAGCCCTCCGAAAAAACTTGATATTTGGCATTGCGCCTAGCTAAAAGGCGTTAAAGAAAAGCACTTGTTGTGAGGCAACCCATCTTTTATTTTCAGTTTGCTTTTTGCTATTCTTGAGTCATGAAGTTATTACCTCTGTAGCAACTTCATTGTATCTTTTTCTTTTGGTTTTTTGTGCCAAGTTTAGCCTCTAATGCATTGAAAGTGCGAGGTATTGTGTTGCTGTTCAAAAACAGATTCTGTGTGCCTGTTACACGAAAATCTTAAAATCTCCAGAATTTTATCTTTTTCTGATAATTTTTTAAAGACAGTCTGATGATTTTATCTATCTTCAGTTAGTTTTAAGTTTTTTGATTTGAGCTGTAGAAGGGCCTCGAAAAATTCGATCTTTACAGACTTTTCAGATTTTGACAGATTCTGCTTTTATTTTGCATTTGTCTCTTTACCATCGTCATATGTGATACTCTAGGGGTGGAGTGCCACATTGAGGCTTAGTAAACAGTAGCTAATGTTTAATGAAGTTGGTTTGCAATTTGTCATGAGTTGAAAACATGTGCATTTTAGTTTATGAGCACTAACCCTCTAATCAAATTATGAGAAGTTTTGTGTGAAGTGAGTTTTTAAGTTGCAAAGGAGAGGAATATGAAGAAATTGAGGATGGATCGGAGCTCAAGCTTGGGGATGCCCCCATGGCACCCCCTCTGAATATCAAGAACTATCAAGAGTCAAAGCTTGGGGATGCCCAAGGCAACCCCTCATCTTCATCGACTATCATAAGGTCGTCTTCGTTGAACTTCGTTTTTATCACTTTACATATTATGTGCTATGCTTGGAGCGTCTTTTTACTTTCAGTTTTGTTTGTTTGTTTGCTAGTCATATCTTTGTTGGATCCTAGCTTTATTTGTGTGGGAGAGAGACACGCTCCGCTTTTTCGTTTGAATACTCCTTTGCTTCGCTTATATCTTTTTGAGTATTCTTAGCTACTGTCTATTTTCTAGTAAGCTCTCGCTTTTAGCTTTTATCTTGTTTAGAGCTGCTAGTTGTTAAGTTAAACTCTCTTGTTCTTCACTTATACTTGTTGGAGAGTTGTTGTTGAAAAATTGCTTGAATTGTCAATGCGATAAAATGTTGTTTGTGTGATGATAGAATAAAATGAAAAGCCTGCATAGTTTTGTAGATCATGGTGTGGATACTTGATGCTTCTCAATTGTTTTGAGATGTTAAGTTGAATGCTTATACTTGCTGGTTATTTGAGTGGAATTGATTAGTAAAGAAATATTGTTGAAAGCTTGAAATTGTGTGGTTTTTCACAGTTGTTAATTCATAGTGCTAATCTTTCCATCAAAAGAATTGTTTGGTCAACAAGGGAGACGGTGTAGAGTTTTTATGGTTATGACCAGTAAATGTCTTATGTTGTTCTGTTACCGGTTATTGTTAGATGTTTGCTTCAAACACATTTTTTTTTGCTAAGCCTAAAAATTCGTACTGAGTGTATGGTTCACTCGTGCATCCAATCCCCAAAGCCAAACTTTCTTGCCAGCTGAGTCCACCATATCTACCTATGCATGGTATTTCCTACCATTCCAAGTAAATTTGTCATGTGCTACCTTTAAAAATTCAAAATACTTCTTCTTTGTGCCTCTGTTTTTAAGCTCATGAGGGAGCAGTAGAGAGCTAGATATAACTTGTGACAAGCGAGGTCATTTCCCCCCTTTCACCCGGTGTAGATGGATTACGTCTTCACTTGAATCAACCCGAGAGCAGCTTAAGCAAAAAAATAAATATAACTCACAATTCTCCTCCGCGCAATGCAAATCTAAGAAATCAGCCCAAACATTGGACAGTGGTGAAACCAAGGAGAAAGAAGAGTGTACTCGCTCTTCTAAGAACCAGCTGCTCTCACAAGTCTAAAAACCTTGCTTGTCATGAGGGACTAGATAGCTTCTCTGTTGTGAAGTTGTTGACGAAAGCATGCATACCTCAAAAATCATTTTACTTCTGTTTAAAAACCAAAAAGCTCTAGCACATGACTAATCCCTACTTCCCTCTGCGAAGGGCCTTTCTTTTACTTTTAATGTTGAGTCAGTTTTCCCTTTTTCCTTCTATCTCCATGAAAGCAAACATCTAGTATTGACCCTGGGTATCGTTGAGCATATTACATTATCAAGATTAAACATGAATCTTTATATTGACTTTATCTATAAGATAAGCCGTTGGAAGTTGAAGCTCTTTGCTAATGCTTACATCTTCCTTTGTATTGATTCTCAAACAGTTTTGTCATGGAATTATTATCCTTGTGAATTAGTCAAATATGTTGATCACATTGTTTTCATGTCTTTGACATACTATTTATGAAAGGTTTTGCTTGGATGATTCAACTTGTTTATTCATTGCTTTCTTGCTATCAATTATAGACAATTGTTTTGTATCTCTTTATCCACATCCTTTGATTTGCATCACTATCTTGATCAAGAATGTGTTGGTCGCATGTCTCATCAAAAATTATTTGTTATCACTTACCTACTCGAGGACGAGTAGGAGTTAAGCTTGGGGATGCTGATACGTCTCAAACGTATCTATAATTTTTGAGTGATCCATGCTAGTTTTGTGATATTGTCACACGTTTTTACTGTCATTTATATCATTTTTATGCATTTTTTCGGACTAACCTATTGACAAGATGCCAAGTGCCAGTTCCCTGTTTTTGCTGTCTTTTTGTTTCAGAAATTTACTTCTGGAAATATTCTCGGAATTGGACAAAAATTTACGGGGAATTTTTATTTGCCACGACGAAGTACCAGTCCGAAGGAGAGCCGGAGGAGAGGCCCACAGGGCAGAGGCGCCCCCCTGCTGCGGCCTGGGGGTCACCGCAGGTGGGGCCCGCCCCTGCCCATTGGACCTCACCTCGGCCCCCTCCGACGCCTATAAATTGCCTTTTACCCTGAAAACATCGAGGCGGCCATTATTTTCCAAAAAATCGACCCCGACGCGCCGTCACCGAAAACCCTAGTTCGGGGTCCAATCTGAAGCTGATCCTGGCACTCTGCCGGAGGGGAGATCGATCCCGGTGGGCTCTTCATCGTCATGCCTTCCTCCGGGATGATTTGTGAGTAGTCTCACCTTGGACTACGGGTCCATGGCAGTAGCTAGTTGGTAGTCTCTCTCTCTTGTGCTTCATGTCTTATGATCTTGTGAGCTGCCTAACATGATCAAGATCGATTATTGTAATGCTATGTGATGTATTTGCTGGGATCCGATGGATTATGAAGTTATGTTCAGATTGTGCATGATCTTATATGAGTAATTTATGTTCTTTCATGCTCTCCGATATGCGTAGTTACTTTGGCCAAGTGATTGTGTGTATCTCCAAAAGAGGGTATTTATGCTAGATAGTGGGTTCATGCCCCCTTTTGTTCCTGGGCACGAGTGACAGAAACGTCTAAGGGCGAGGGTGTGCTGTTACTACTAAGGGTAAAACAGTGGTGTTAATGTCTCTTTTGATATTAGTATTGCTTACTTCATGCACTTTACTTAATGCAATTGTCTGTTGCTTGCAACTTAATACCGTTGGGTGACAGGCTGGATAGCGATCCCACGGTGGACTTTTTAGACAAAGACGCAGTTGGACTCAACGGTCTTTTTTCCTTGTCGTGATGTCTCCATAAATATTATCATGTCCTTTTTGTCATAGCTAAATTGGGTTTGTGTCACGATCTTGTGAATTGCCTAGCTGTAATTCGGTCACCCATCACATGCATATTTTATTTACTTGAGAGACTCCACTAGTGAACCCATGGCCCCCGGTCCATCTTTTTACATTGTTTACAACCTCATTTACTTGCTTTTAATCATCATTATTCCTCTGGTCACTTTTCATATTTCATCTATTTCATCATACAATTAACCGCTTTGTTTTCTGCGAGACCGGAAAGATTGACAACCTTTCCGCCGTTGGGGGCAAAGTATTTTGGTTGAGTGTGTGCAGGTTCAAGCCGGGCGTTCGGGATTTCCCGAACTTTCGGGACGGGAAATTCGGGTAAAAGACAGTTCGGGTTTTAGAAAATGAATCCCGAAAATCACTCAAATTTTTTGATTCCCGAAAATTCGGGTTCCCGAAATTTCGGGATCGGGATCGGGAAATCCTGAATATCCCGAAGAATCGAAGATGGAGATGAAGAGGAATAGAGGATGGAGTCGTCGCTGTCGTGTTAGTCGCGGCGAAAGCGGCAGCGACGCGAGCGCTGCTCGTGCTCGCGCTCTCCCACATGCCAGCTCGAGCAGTCGTGGCTACTCCCCTGGCACCGCTCTTGTCGCTGATGTCCTCGTCCGGACGGCACGCCGGCTCGGCCAGGTCACGCGGGGCCATGGCGGGAGGCGACTCGGCGACCGACGAGGTAGTGTGGCGTGGGATCGGCGACTTGGCAAGGGAGGGGAGCGCGGGACCAGCGACCGGCGAGGGAGGGGAGCGGCTGCGCGGGACCTGTGACCGACGAGCGGTGCATCGCTCCATGCCGCCATGGTTGTCAGCCGCATCAAGGTAGGCGGCGCCGCTGTGTGGTGTTGAATCGAGAGGTACAGGATATGGATGAGGTACGGGGATAGGAGGAGGTGCGTGTTGACTATTGAGGCCCATTAATGCTAATAGATTGGCGGGCTGTGTGGGGTATCATTGTACTGGGCTGGGCTAAAAAACGTAAACATTCTAATAAACGCTGGGCTGCACAGTTATTTCGGGAATATCGGGCTTTTCGGGTTCTTGGAGTTAAAACCCGAATTTCCTGAAATAATTTCGGGATTTCAGAGTTGTTTCCCGAAATTGTGATCGGGTTTTTCGGGATCGGGCTATTCGGGATCGGGATCGGGTTTTTCGGGTTTCGGGTTCGGGTGTCGGGAAATATGCCCGGCCTGAGTGCAGGTCCACGTCTGTTAAAGGTCAAGCGCCAGATATCTTCAACATTCACCTCGTTGTTGATTTCAAAGTCCTACTGGTTCGATAAACCTCGGTTCATTAAACGAGGGAAAACTGCTACTAGTTGCAATTCCGCCTTCGCTTGGGGCACCACCAAACCAAATCTCCTCTAAGTGAGGGGAACCCGTTGGGTCTAGATCTTGGGAGTTGTTTTGTGTTTCTCCTTGTTCTTCCTCTCAAATCCCTCTCTAGCATTAGTTGCTTTGGTTGGATTTGGGAGTGAAGGACTTGACCACCTTGTGTGGTCTTGCCTTTTGCATTAGTTGCATCGGGTTGTGCTCTCCACGAAGATTCGTGGGATTGAAGTTCAAAAAGCTTGTTACTCTTGGGTGCATTGTGTTCCCAAGAGCTTGTGCCTCTTGGGTGCATTGTGTACCCTAGACGGTTGGAGGTGTCGTGAAGGCTTCGAGTTGTGAAGCTTCGAGCAAGATTTGGGAGCCCCCGGTTGAGTTGTGGGTGTGTGCCCCAAGATTGTTGTAAAGGCTCCGGATTCCGCCTTGAAGGATTCCGATAGTGGAAGGTGAACCTAACCCTTGGGGTAAGGTTCATCGGAGAATAGGGTGAGGCCTTTTGTGGCGTCTTGAGTAGGCCTTTTGTGGTGAGCTCACACCCCTCCAACAAGACATACTCCCTTAACAAGGAGGAACTCGGGAATACATCCTCGTCTCCGCGTGCCTCGGTTATTTCTATACCCGAGCTCTTTACTTATACAATTTACATTGTGATAGCCTTCGTGCTTGAAGTTTTATATCTTGCTATCACCTTGTTGTTTGTCTTGCTTAGCATAAGTTGTTGGTGCACATAGGTGAGCCTAGTTTATTTAGGTTGTTGGCTTGTCAATTTAAACACCTAGATTTATTCCACAATTGTCAAGCCTTAAACCGGAAAAACTTTAATCGCCTATTCACCCCCCCCCCCTCTAGGCGACATCATTTGTCCTTTCAACGACCCTGAACCATATGCAAAGGGCTATCCCAACTGCCACAAAACAGATTGAGGAAGCCGTCACCTCCAACCACCCGCTTCAAGAAGAAACAATAATTACTACGAACTTGGAATCCCTCTCCTGAGTCGAAGATCAGAGGCTTGTTTCCGCAACAAGCGAACATAGCGAAAATTTACCATCCAATTCCGCCGAGATAAAGACCCAATCCAACACGCATCATAGTGGGTTGAGCTCTCTGTTAGTCCAGTAAACCTCACCCCCAATAGAGGAATCTCTGGCAAGGCCCATTGGCGATGTGCGCATTGAACATATCAATACAGGCCTAGTTAACAGACACATTATTCTTGTATTTGTGCAAGGCATGAGATTAAAATCTCCTCCCATAACAATTGGGAGGGAACATCGAGCAACTCTCAAGGACAACTCATCTATGAAAATCCACGATCTCATGTGATCTATCGGGCCGTAATTCCCCATGATCTCCATGGTTTTGTTATACGAGCAATCACGAATACGCTAAGGTAAAACTGGTCCATGTCAATATTACGAATCTTAAACAAACTATCATGGACCCCAACGAGCATTCTCAGAATGACCTATGGCCGGTAGCCATCATCAAAAGAACTTATGCCTGGTCTAGGGCAATCTATCTCTCACCGGTTGTCACACAAACCTAACCGAACGGATACTACAACAAGAAGTGACCTAAGATCTTTGAACCGCAAATTAGATATTATCACAACAAGATGACATGATATCATCGGTCAGAGAACAACCGAGATCGATCATCAAACATAAGTACATAAAAGTCCTATAGGTTTATTTATTTACATCTTGTGCATCTAAGTTTTCATCCAAAACAAATATCATCATTTGTGTGGCATGCACAAAAGAAAATCAAGTGATATGCAAACAACACATGATGCTGCACAGTTATACCTTTTCTTTTTTTCTCACATGTCACATGATTCTATCCACTTATTTATTCTCTATTTTATACTCCCTTCTATTCATATTAATTCTCGTGGAAATCGGATGTATCTAGACATTTTTTAGTGCTAGAAACATCTGATTCAAAGGCAACCGATATGGATCGGAGAGAGTATTAGTTTTATATAAAAGTACAAGATAGAACATAATTAATATCTACTAGAATCCTCACTTTTCTAAAAAAGATCATACAACATGACGTGTGGATGCAAGTAGTTTCCCAAAATTTGCAAAGACCACAAATAATTTATCCACACATGAGAGTTACGGTTAAAGTGTCTCAGGTGCAAATATGGAAAGATATTTTTTATTATCTCAGTTGTCACATCAAGGCGATACAAGTAGAAAAGTTTAAGACTTGCCGTCAACATAAGTAAGATGCACCGAACTAAAAAAAATGTTTCAACAATAATCAATCTTCAAAGAAAAAATATGAAACAAACAAAGGTGCGGGAGAGACGATCCTAAACTACGATGCCATCCATGATGAGGAAAAATCAACTTGGTCGCCCTCTCCACCTGGTACACATGCAGCATAAAAAAATCTTCTTGTGCTCTGATCGCCGAGCATGGGATCAAAGACGGAGTCAATATGTACACGAGTAAATAACCTGTAATGTATAAGGAGTGAGGAGTCTTCTTGTTGCAATGCCTCATCTTTGAACCTAAACACACATAGCACTATAAATGTCATACATGCTAGTGTTGATAGTCCTTACATATCATCCAAAAATTGCTTGGATAAATCTCTTGATGATATACTTGCTTTATCTTGTTGCCATGATAAAAATGCTTGTGTTTCCTCTAATTCTTGTATTATTAATAATGTAGAGGAAACTCAATTTTCTATGGAACAAGATGTGAACTTGTGTAGTTCTTTAATTAATTGTTCTTCTTCATCAACAATCTTTTGCCTTATGGCTAAATCCTCAAGTAGTGATGATAATGATAATGATAATAATGTTGAAGAAGATGATGATGAATCCTTTCATAAGAAAGGTCTAATGGTTCTAAATGCCCTTCCTAAAAACAAAAATGCTCATGCTATCCTCTTTGAAATTATGGAAACCCTAATTGAGTGTCGGCTTACTATTAAGGCTTTGGAAGGAAGCCTTGTAGAAAAAGGAAGGATTGAAAGAGAGGATGCGGATGAAAAAGCATCTTTTGAGTATGTCCTTGAGGAAGAGCATGAGATTCGGGTTTCTCTTAAGGAGAAACTCGAATCTATTGAGGAGTCTCACAATGGAATAATTGCTAAACTCATTAAAGAACGTGACCATGCAATTGTTAAATATAAAGTCACGAAAAAGGAAAATGCTAGCTTTAAGGAAGAGCTTGCCAAGTTTTCTTCTTCCATTACTAATGTTAATGATGCTTGTTCTATTAACTCCATTTCTTGTGAACCATCTATTTTGAAGGAGAATGTTGAGCTAAAGGCTCAATTTGAGTTGCTAATTAGCAAGTATGGGAAATTGGAAGAAATTCATGAAAAGCTTTCTAGCTCTAATGAGGATCTTCTATCTTCCCATACTAAGCTAAGGTTACCTCTTGAGGCCATCACTACCAAGGTAACATCTAGTGAGCCTCATGTGGACAATGGCACAACTTTATCTAAAAATGCTATATTGCCATGTGCTAGTCCTAGTAGTTCATCCACTCATAATGTTGGTACATCATGTGATGAATTAATTTCCTTGCCTTGTTTCTCTAACAATGATGCATCTACCTCTTGTAGTACTTGTATTGTCACTAACCATGAAGAGGAAAGAAATGAGCTCAAGGCCCAAGCCACTTCTATGAAGAAAGGCTTGGAAAAGCGTCATGAAGGGAAGAGTGCACTTGACAACATGTTGAGTGTGCAACAATCCCCCAATGACAAGAGTGTACTTGGATTCAACTCCAACAACAAGAACAAGTCCAAGGTTGAGAAGAAGAAGAAGAAGGGCCAAGAACAAGTCAAGAATTCGGCCAAGATTACTTGCTTCAAGTACAAGATTGAAGGGCACCATGTTAGGGATTGCCCAATGAAAAAGAAGCCTCTTAGTGAGAAGCAACTAGGGAAGCAGCCTCTTGTTCAATCTCATGCTCCACCACGAGTTGAACAAAGGCCACCTCCTAAGAAGACTCAAGTCAATGCTCTTCAAGTTGAGGAGCCTATTAAGAAGAAAGAAAAGAGTAGATGTTGCTACCTTTGCCGTGAGAAGGGTCATTTTGCTTCTTCATGCACTAACGGTACCCTATCCAACCCCATCTTAACTGATGATGCTTATTCACTTAGAAATGGTAGAGTTGGCAATGTGTTTGCCAAATATGTTGGAACTCAAAGTGGTGTCAAGAAAAGAACCATTTGGGTTGCCAAACCTATTGTGACTAACCTCTTAGGACCCAACTTGGTTGGGGACCAACTAGCTCAAACTTGATCAATAGGTTGTGGTGGAGGACATTGGAGACTTGGCTATCTTTGAAGAATTAAGGGATGTTCATTATTATTATTTCATCAAGCCAAGTCAATTGGATTATATTGCCATATCTCATATCCTATGTTCCTCCTTGCGATAACTTGTATTTAAATTATATATACATTGAAAGTTGCTTGCTCCCTTGCATGTGTTAGTTTTGTTCCTAGCATGTGCTTGTATATGTTATGCTACTTTCCTACTTGTCTTGTTATTCAAGGTTGTGTATGATTAGTTGTGTATCTTGTATGTGTAACTTGCGTGTCGAGCCTTATTAGATCTTGTGTGGATTTCATTTGGCCTCTTTAGATATTAATGGACTATCCCATTTTGGGGGAGTGATGTGCTTCGTGCACTTCACAATCCTAAAATGAGTATACATGAGGAATACCACTTAGTATTGATATATCTAGATTATCTAGTCACTATGTGGTATGTCATACTCATGAGAAATTCAAATTCTATAATATCCATTTATTTCTCTCGTTGGATTTTATTTGCCTATTGCTTAAATAAAATTGATTATCACATTATGGGGGAGTAATAAGCTTTGTGCATATTACAAACCTAAAAATGTGAACATATGAGGTGTTGCCACTTAGTTTTGATTTTGTAAATTATATTATTCCTATGTGGCATGTTAGCTCGAACAAGTTCCAACTTGATTTTTAGTTATCTTTTGGCTCTTGTTTGTATGAGTTTGCTTGGTGTGGTTTTTCTCTAATATGCATTTCCATATATTATTTGAGAAACCATTTGTTCCATATTATTCTAACCATGGCCTTGCCGGTTGGTTTGAATAGTTGAAACTACCAACAAACTTTTTAAAAAATATGGTGTTTTTATTTCTTATCTCTTGCCATATGATTTATCTTGTGAGGATGATCTTGGATATCTCTACTCACCGGGAAAATATTTCCTTATACTCATTGTCCTTGGACAATTGATATTCAAACTTGTGGTAGAATATTTTTGTTCGTCCTCATTTTGGCTCTTGCGTTGAATTGCCAAGTGTTTTGTGTTCACTCCCATTGCCTTCCTTGCCTCTTGCATGGATCCTAATTTTTGATTGGTAGTGTTTAGTGTTGTAAATAAAATATGGAGAGTAATGATCCCTTGTGCGTGCATTTTGTATTCAAATACAAATATCAAAGATAATGCATGAATCTTGGGGGAGCATACCTTTTTATTTGGAACACTATCCTGTTTATCAATATTTGATCCTTTCAATTGGTACTTTATTTCTATCTTATGTGTTTATGGAAGACAAACCTTTTTCCTTGATGCTTTGTGCCATCATAAAAGTGTAGAGAGTGCTTGGTTTATTTGTCGTAACCTTGCTCTCCCTTGGGAGTTTACTTTCTCGTGTCTTGATTTGTGTTGTATCTTCTTGAATGAGAAATGCCATTTGGGCATGTATCCTATATTTATCTTCTTTGCCTTTTTGGCTTTGCTTTGGTACCATCAATTGGTATCACTTGGAATTTGATATCTCCTCCATAGATATTTGTTTCAATTGATACTTATTGTGGGAGTTTTGATACCTTATTTCTTTATTTTACTTTACTTGATTTCGGTCAAGTATTATCCTCTTCTTGGTATCTTTTCTCATAGTTGGTATCTTATTTTCAATTGGTGTCTTATCGATCATGTGTTGTTTTGATTCGATTCCTATTGATATCACACTTCCTATGTTGATGTGTTTTGGAATCAATCATATGTTGATTTGATTTTTCCTCAATCATGTGTTGATTTGGATTTAGATATAATTTGGACAACCTTTTTGTGTCACTCTTTGGTGTGCCCTCCTCTTGGTTTACTTGGTGTTTTTGTCCAAATTGTATCTCATTTCATTCTAGAAAGTCTTTGCATGCACGGTTACTAATTTATATTATTATAGCATGTTTATCTTTCTTGAGCCAATATATAGGGTATACTCCACCGAATCCTGAATCGTCTAAGATGTGCATGAAATTCAATTTCATATCTATATGCATATAATTATGTGGAGTGTGTCTTATGTATTGTAGTTTATCTAAATACTATGGAACCCAATGAGCTTGGGAACCATGTTGTACTTGAATTTTGTTTTAGGTACAATGGAGATGCATTGGATGTTTGCCTCATTCAGAAGGAAGGAGTTCTCTCCATGTGATTATTGGAGTCAAGCTTTGATGATAAACAAAATTCTCATCTTCTTCATCACCAATGTATCTCGGTAACAAGTATCTACCTCATGCATACCTTTCTAGTTTTCAACCTTGTGTAGGTTGCTTTCTTAGCATGAAAGCCTTTATGTGCAATTGTTGTGGTTTTGGCTTATTTCCTTCACTTGGTATATCTTTGTGATATTTGTGATGAAATTGCAAAAAACCTTGTTTCTTCAATTGGTATTCTTTCTTTGTGATACTTGTTTCCTATCTCAAAGCATCTCCACTATCTCTTGTTCCCTTAGTGATATGTGTGATGTCTTTGATGTGTTTGAAGTTCATCTATATACAAATAAGATAAATTTGAGCTATGTGCTATGCTTTTAAGAAATAATCTTACTTGTGTATATATGACTTTCTTTTGGATACCTTGGTCTCTCCTTCATCGACTATTTCATATTTGCAAGTTTCTTTGTGGATGTATATCATCAACGATTTGTCTACTTAGAAACCTATACATATGAGAGAAGTCACCTTTTATTTGTTATCCTATTTCTTTTGAGCTACCTTGATTTTTATCTATAATTCTTTGGTGGCTCCAAATTTGTTTCATGAGTGCCTATCTTAATTTTATTTGCATCTTTGCACACTCATGTATTTGTTGAGGATCTTTTACCTCATGCTTACCATGGTGAGTATGTTGATTCTTATTGGCTAGGTGCTTTCACAAGCTGTTGGCTATTTCAATTGGTTTCACTTTCCAATTGGTATCCTTAAGCTTGCGAACATCTCTTCTTTCTAAAGATCTTCTTTTATCTTGGTTGGGCCTATCTTATGATTGAATCTTTAAAAATTGGTATCTCCTTATGGCTCAACCACATCTTTGGTGCAAGTGCTTTGTTTTGCTTTAGTTTTTACACCCTTGCACTTATTGTGTGTTCTAGATGATTTTGGGGGAGTGAGGATTCCATATTTGTGCACTCCTCAATAGTGCATGAACATTGGGGAGCTTCTCCATTATTTAGAACTTTCGGTTTGGATCTTCTCGATTGCTTTTCTCCTTTGTGGAGATGTTTAGAATGATTTCATCTTTTTGCAATCTTTGGATCCTCAATATAGTTTGATTTCCTCTAACTATTCATCATTGGATATGTGTGTCGGATTCGTGGGTTCCGATGGACCTATGTTCTTCCACGGGGTTGAAAGCTAGCCTACCGACGAGATCTTCATGTGGGTCTGAGCGAGCACGGCAAGAACACACACACGAGGTTTACCCAAGTTCAGGCCACCATTGCGGTGTAAAACACTACTCCTGCTTGTCTGGTTGTATTACGGGTGTTGATTGTTGTAGTCCCGAACCGTGAGGTGTTCGAGCTCTCCTCCTTGAGATTGGACCGAAGTCCGACCCCCCACAATGGAGGCAGTGATTCCCCTTTTATAGTGACCTGGGCCTCTTCCTCTTGGCGGGAAGGGCAACCACAATTGGCCAGGAGAAGACAAAAGAGGGTGTGTGGCTTGCTAACATCGTCCTCCAGAACGGGTCCCTCGACGGGAGCTTTAAGCATCAAAGAGGGAAGGGTCCTCTCGTCCTTGATCCGGTCTTGCACCGCCCCAGTCTTTAATCACCAGAATGGGCAGACCGCCCCGTATATAGCTCTAATGTGTACTTTTGGCGTCATCTCCTCCCTCTGCGGAGCAGCCGCAGAGAGGCCTTCGTTCGGACGCCTCGCGAGGCGGGCTTGGCGCGGTCCTTCGGTCTTGACCCTCGCGGGAGAGGGGTCCCTCACGAGGCGTTTGTTGAACCTTTGTAACGGCGCGAAGCGTTCGGGCCGCTGACAGCTGGGACAGGGGACCCTGGTTCCCATAGTCCCGACAATGTGCATTTGATTTCACTCATATCTTGAGAAATGCACACATTTTTGAGGAACTCATATTATATTGGCCTTCTAAATTTTTCCTCCCATTTCGGCAATCAATGCCAATGGGGGAGAAGTTTAGAGGGTTTAAGGGAATTTGGGTTTTATGCTTTTGTTGCATTTTCTTTTAATGCACTTGCATCCTTGCATGTTTGTCTTGCAAGGTTGCAAGGATGCTTTATTCATTATATAAACCCTCTTAAAAAGGGATTGTCATCAATTACCAAAATGGGGGAGATTGAAAGTGCATGGTTGCCCACATGTGTGGTTTTGGTAATTAATGACAATCTCTATGGACTAATGTTTGTATTGAGCTACTTGTAGGTTGTGTCCATATGCGTTGCTTGATCTCCATTTATTGGAGTCAAGGCTAAAGGAAGAAGATTACATGTTGATAAAGGCTAAGTGCGGGTTGATCAACACTCAAGTCCAAGTGAAGATATGCCGAAGAGTGCTTCTCCCATATTGGTGTATGGGGGAGCAACACGTGAGTTTTCACCAAGCGAAGCACAATCAAGAAAGGTGGTTCGTCTTGAGGAGATGAAGATCGTCATCATCAACTTCAAGTGGATTATGCGCAAGGCAAAGGTATGATGTTGATAGGCTTTCTATTTTACCGGTCTCATGATGTTAGTTAAGAGACCGGGTTATAGGATAGATAGTGATACGTCTCAAACGTATCTATAATTTTTGAGTGATCCATGCTAGTTTTGTGATATTGTCACATGTTTGCATCCTTGCAATCATCTTTATTGGTTCTTATTTGGCTCTTATCGTGGTGTGGCCTTGGTGCTTGTCGTGCTTGTCATGACAAGGCCAAGTTCACCAAAAACGGTTTTCATATGTGTTTCCTATTGCTTTTTTGGTATTGGAGATTTTGTCGGTTCATCCCTGTGGAAGGTCCCACTCCTCCAATAATTTGCAAAATCTCCTTTACTTGTTTTCAGTATTTCCAAGGGTTTCGCTTGTCGTTCTCTTTCCAACAAAATTGGTTTCACTCCATTCGGAGCATTCTCAGAATGACCCGTGGCCGGTAGCCATCATCAAAAGAACTTATGCCTGGTCTAGGGCAATCTATCTCTCACCGGTCGACACACAAACCTAACCGAACGGATACTACAACAAGAAGTGACCTAAGATCTTTGAACCGCAAATTAGATATTATCACAACAAGATGCCATGATATTATCGGTCAGAGAACAACCGAGATCGATCATCAAACATAAGTACATAAAAGTCCTATAGGTTTATTTATTTACATCTTGTGCACCTAAGTTTTCATCCAAAACAAATATCATCATTTGTGTGGCATGCACAAAAGAAAATCAAGTGATATGCAAACAACACATGATGCTGCACAGTTGTACCTTTTCTTTTTTTTCTCACATGTCACATGATTCTATCCACTTATTTATTCTCTATTTTATACTCCCTTCTATCCATATTAATTCTCGTGGAAATTGGATGTATCTAGACATTTTTTAGTGCTAGAAACATCTGATTGAAAGGCAACCGATATGGATCGGAGAGAGTATTAGTTTTATATAAAAGTACAAGATAGAACATAATTAATATCTACCAGAATCCTCACTTTTCTAAAAAAAAAAGATCATACAACATGACGTGTGGATGCAAGTAGTTTCCCAAAATTTGCAAAGACCACAAAGAATTTATCCACACATGAGAGCTATGGTTAAAGAGTCTCGGGTGCAAATATGGAAAGATATTTTTTATTATCTCAAATGTCACATCAAGGGGATACAAGTAGAAAAGTTTAACACTTGCCGTCAACATAACTAAGATGCACCGAACTAAAAAAAAATGTTTCAACAATAATCAATCTTCAAAAAAAAAATATGAAACAAACAAAGGTGCGGGAGAGACGATCCTAAACTACGATGCCATCCATGATGAGGAAATATCAACTTGGTTGCCCTCTCCACATGGTACACATGCAGCATAAAAAAATCTTCTTGTGCTCCGATCGACGAGCATGGGATCAAAGACGGAGTCAATATGTACACGAGTAAATAACCTGTAATGTATAATAAGGAGTGAGGAGTCTTCTTTTTAGCAAACACTCAGGGCCGGCCCTGAGGGGTGGCGAGGGGGGCGGTCGATCTGGGCCCCAAAAATCCAGGGCGCCAACCCAGTTACATTGTACTATGTACTCCCTCCGTTCCATATTATTTGACTCCTAAATGGATGCCCCTAGATTCATTTTGTGTCTAGATACATCCATTTGGAAGTCAAATAATATGGAACGGGGGGAGTATATGTCAAGATTGCCAGTAGGAAAAAAATAAATGGGCCGGATTTTGGGGACGAGAACAACCAGGAGGCCCATGACACACATCGCCAAACACCGTTTCCTTTGCAGCCATCGCAAGTCAAGTTAGCGAAACGACGATTCGTTCCTAAAAAAACAAAACGACGATTCGTCTAGCTGTTTCCCCCTGTTCGTCTGGGCGGTGTGGCTCTCGCTCGTTTCCGTGGCTCTCGCTCGTTTCCGTCGTCGCGCTTCACCGCTTCAGTCGTCGATCGTCGCTGCGCTTCACGGTTTCTGCAGAGATCTGCTCCATCCTCCAGGTCGCCGCCGCCAAAGTTCGTCAGTTCCGTCGAGCTGTTGAGGCGAATACGAATCCCCAATCCCCAAGCCGTGGTAAATCCCTAATTGTCCAGTCCGCCACACTAATTAGTTTTGCTATATGTGATACACGACCTGAGATCTCTAAACTCCTTCTAATGTTGATTGCCAGTTCGTCCTTTACTCCTTTCGTCGATTTGAATTGTCGAGGCCCTCGATTGCGAGAATACGCCACACAGTTTTCGCTCTTTTCTTGCCCCTTTCCGGACTGCACGACCCTGGTATAATCAATATTCTCTAAATTCACATACATTATGCATAGCTATTATCAATCATTTTCAGCATTTGATATTTTTTTGCAGCATTGTGTGTTATCATGTCAACCAGAAAGTATCCATCTGGTTGTTCTAAAAGGAAAAGAGCAAAACGTTTGAATGAGTTGGAACAATCACAGTGAGGAGATATTCTCAAATTTTTCAAGGGTAATAGTAGTGCTTCGGTAAACCCAAATGATGAGTTGGCGATTGTTGTCACAGAGGAAGAGCAAAATGAGAATTTCGAAGCTGATCAGCAAGAGGAAAATGTCGGCACCAACATCGGTGATAACAATGTAAGTGACTCCGAGACTGTCCCTAATTCATCGGATGCACAAACACAGTCTGCTAGTGTTGACGAACAACCAGTTCATACTTCTGATATTTATGATCCAAGAAATTGGGATAATCTTGATAACAAAGCAAGAGCCATCTTAGTTGAGAAAGGACCTATGAGAGAGGAAAAAATGGAATATCCTCTAGACGCAGCAGGAAGACATTTTTCATATGATCATTACTATCGGAAATTAAGGAATGGGGAGAAATATGATAGAAAGTGGCTAGTTTATTCAAAGGATGTTAACAAAGTTTTTTGCTTCGGTTGTAAGCTTTTCAAGTCTAGCAATAGCAAGAGTCGGAATTCCTTAGCACGTGATGGGCTGGGACGTTGGAATCATATTTGTGAAAAGCTTAAAGATCATGAAAACAGCGCCGAGCATATTAATAACATGAACAAGTGGAATGAACTGAGGGTTCGACTACGGAAAGAGGAAACTATTGACAAAGAATTGCAGCATCAAATCACAAAGGAGAAAGAACGGGTGAGACAAGTTTTACTAAGAATAATAGCAATTGTGAAATACCTTGGTAAACATAACTTGGCTTTCCGAGGAAATAGCGAGCAGCTCTACCAGGATGATAATGGAAATTTCTTAGCTTGTGTTGAGATGGTTGCAGAATTTGACATGGTAATGCGAGACCACCTTAGACGTATTCAGAACAAAGAAATTCATTATCATTATCTCAGTCATAAAATTCAGAATGAGTTGATATCTCTTTTGGCTTCTGACATCACACGTTCTATCATAAAGGTTGTTAAAGATGCCAAGTATTTCTCTATTATCCTAGATTGTACCCCTGATGTTAGTCATCAAGAACAAATGACTTTATTAGTTCGATGTGTTAATTTGTCTCATGCCAAGATAAAATTATTGAAGAACTATTTGCGGTCAACAATGACTCAAGAGAGGCTAAATGGTTTAGCAACATTATGCATCGAGAAGAAATTATTGGATGACATTGACATCGAGCCCATCATAACTGAATTTGCATCCAGAAATGTTAGAAGAAAATTTTAAGGTAATATCTACAAATTGTTTGATATTTGTACCGCTTTTGGATGCATTTAAGTGTTATTGACAACATATCTTTTATATGTATTTTCGCTATTATTTTTATGTTGCCCATATTAAGGGCCACACATTTCAGTTTTGTGCAGGGCCCTGAAAATCTCAGGGCCGGCGCTGCAAACACTACGTCATTTTTGTAAATGCATTAAGCCCAACATAGGGTTGTCGCTCCAACAAGAATATGCTTTTTTAATCTTAAAGTAACACCTCACAACTAATTATCCAACGTATCAGTAACACTCATGACTTGAAAGTTTTGTCTTTTGATAGATGAGGTTGCACATGTGAATTCGCATTCAAAGGAAATATGCTTAATTGTGTCAGCGCATTTTCACTCCAATGCCAATTATATTTATCTTTAAAGTAAACCTATCTGAGAAATATATTTATCTTGAACGAGGCCATTCATTTTCCACAAAAAACATTATATTGGTTGTGCATCGACATGGACTAACACATGGTACATCGATTGGACCAAGACATGCCATTCTTATGCAAATCCTATCATAACAAATCATGTCCAGACACAAGACCTCGTCAACTAGCCGCCCCAAAAGAGCGTTCCAAGCTAGTCAACGATTACATGATAGATCTCGCATAAAAGTAATATTGGAGAGGATATATGACCAACACTTCAGTAATTCAAACATATTTATGTGGAATAAACATGATAAACTGTTAGGTGAACACTCACGGGGACATTCTCCAACTATGTCTTTCCAAAAAAAAAAAGTATTTCTGAATTAACCATTTTGATGGTGAAAGTCCCGAACTTGAAAAATGGCCACTTCATTTTTATTAAAACGGCCCAAACATGAATCACCTGCTTTCCAATATACATGGGAATACCTTAGAACCAACATACTTATCACAGAGTATTCTTTGTGGCATCCAATCCTCAATAATAACTCTAAACAACTATTTATTGAACAAGGCACACTACTAGGAAAAAGGTTACCCGTGGCGCACCAGTTTTGGTTACCCGTGGCGCAGGGGCCTGCGCCACGGATTGCCACGCCACGGGTAAGAAAATAGCCGTGGCGCAGGTGTCCATGTGCGCCATGGGTATATACATAGCCGTGGCGCACCAAAATTAGGTGCGCCACGGGTATGTTTATATACCCGTGGCGCACCTCGTTTTGATGCGCCACGGCTATCGGCACATACCCGTGCCGCATCTCGTTTTGGTGCGCCACGGCTATGAATTTCTGAATCTAAAAAAAAAGAGCCACCGGCCACCGCCCACGTCGGCGTGTCCGACAGCTCACCGGCCGTCGTGTTGGTGGTCGCCGTGGAGGAGGTCGTCGTGGTGGAGGAGGTCGCCGTGGTGGAGGAGGTCGCCGTGGTGGAGGAGGTCGCCGTGGTGGAGGAGGTCGCCATGGTGGAGGAGGTCACCGTCGTGGAGGACGTCGCCGTTGTGGAGGATGTCGCCGTCGAGGTCGCCGACGTGGAGGAGCTTGCCGTCATGGAGGAGGCGCCGTCGTGGAGGAGCTCACCGTCCATGGAGGAGGCGCCGTCGTGGAGGATGTCGCCATCGGGGAGGAGGTCGCCGGCCGCCGTGGAGATGCTCGCCATCGTGGAGGAGGTCGTCGGCCGCCGTGGAGATGCTCGCCATCGTGGAGGAGGTCGCCGGCCGCCGTGGAGATGCTAGCCGGCCGTCCCCGGCCGCCACTGTGAGGAGGATGGAGGAGAAGGGGATAGGCTTGGAGAGGATAAGGGGAGAGGCTTGGAGGGAGATGGAGGAGAAGGGGACAAGAAAGAGGAGAAGGGAGAGAAGGAGATAGGGTTGAGGAGATGCCCCCCTCTGGACCAATCAGAGACAAGAACGAACAAGCACACGGATTGTGTGCTTGTTTAAATCGCTGTGAGCCGTCGGATCGTGAAGCACATGGATTGTGCCCCCAGGTTACCCATGGCGCATGGACTATGTGGTGCGCCACGGGTAGTTAACTATCCGTGGCGCACCACTCTTTCCATGCGCCACGGGTAAGTTTTATTTATTTTTTCTGGCCAGAAAACTTAAACTTCAAAAAGATAGGTGTTCCCTTTCGAATTTGGGGATTCTGTGGGCAAAAAACGGCTCAAAAGGCCGTAGGCTATTTGGATTGGATGTGGTTTTTCTCTAGTTTTTTTTAAGATATTAAACGTCGAAATCCGAGTTCGTATGCAAAAGTTATTGCCGTTTTACTATTCCATAATGATTTTTTGCAAAATACATCGAAATTCATGTTTCAAATTTTTCCTAACACCTAGTTTACGTAACATAACCACATCTCAAAGGATTTTATTTTTTGAATTTTTTAACATTTTCTTTTAGCTTCTCCAAAACTGAAAAGGCGATCACGGGGGGGGGGGGGGGGGGGGGGGTGCATGGGAGCACAAATAGGAAACTTACCCGTGGCGCACCACTATTTCGGTGCGCCACGGGTAAGAGGTTACCCATGGCGCACCATTATTTTGGTGCGCCACGGCTATGTGGGGTCAAAATTTGGCTCCGAGACCATTATTTTGGTGGCGCATTGGAATAAGGTGCGCCACGGCTATACTCTTACCCGTGGCGCACCGAAATAGTGGTGCGCCACGGCTAAGGAGGGTGCCCCTCCGTCAGCCTAGCCTGCACTTAGCCGTGGCGTACCACTATTTTGGTGCGCCACGGGTAATGTCCTACGCGTGGCGCATCTGTGTCTGGTGCGCCACGGCTATATATTCGTGGCACACCAAAATAGTGGTGCGCCACGGCTAAGTAATGCACCTATAAGCCTTTTCCTAGTAGTGGCAGTGTTTTTAGCCTTGAAATCATGAATTCTTGCTACACGGTCTTTTAGATACATGGCATTGGACACCTCATTTAGCGAGACAATATTCATTCCTTTTCATTATCACATTGGGAATAAAATCCAGGCCTAAAATAGTTGGACATTTCCGCTACTCCTTTAGGTGCAAGAGAAAAAAAGACAACATATATATTCAATGTTTGCCTTTTCTAGATCATGGTCCATAAACGAGAATCCTTTCTTCTAAATAATTTGTTGAAGAAAATTTTATTTCTCTTTATCATATGTATTTTTACATTTTTTTTGGAATGACAATAGTGATTGTTTTTTTAAAGTGCAACTCATGCTCGGCTTCATGTCGTAATAGCAACCACATCTAGGACGTTACATGCAGGTATGGCAATCTAGCAGGAACCAGCTTAATCCAAGCATCTAGAGCAGAGACCAATAAGATTGAAAACAAATGCAAAGTGATATATTCTACAAACTCTTTTTATGAGGAAAACACATCGGTGGCAAGCATGACTGCATTTTTATTTTTGTCAGGGAGGAAGCAGGACTAGACGGAGGAATAGGGATGTCGAGTGTGTCGGGCCGAAGGAAAAAAAATAGCGCGCTATAACAAAATAGCGCCAAACTTAAAATACGCTATTAGCGTGCTATATCGTGCGTGTTATTAGCGAGACATTGTATTATTGTATACTGATTTATCTAGCGAGATAATTACCAACACGCTATAACGTGCTATTTTTTTCATTGGCCGGGCCTCAACACAATTATGAATGTGGATCAAGACTGTTTGGCTTTTGGGGGGCACACTTACAGAAAATAATGAGTGAAATCACATGAATGTGGATAATGATTGTTGGGCGTTTTTATTTTGTCAGGGAGGAAGCAGGAATATACTTTTTTACTAACGAAAATGATCTCCCTGCCTCGGTATTTTTCAAGGATGGACAACCGTACTGGTGGTAGACTGGTGAAATGAATGCTGCATTTGGCGCTCGATAATAAATCATGCCACCAACTGGCTTTGTAGCCATGGCCCATGGTGGAGGGAGGGAGCCTTTGCACTCGGTTCAACCACGCTCGTTCCCCCCTAGTTGGCCTTGGCCACCAATGATGCGCCCCAGCTTCACTCCCACTCGCTGCTGCCATGTGCACACCACCTCCTCCTACTACGCACTGACACGCTGAGAAATCTCGGAGGGACGAGGCACGAACGCCATGCGCGCGCTCCGGCCACCGCCGCCGCCTGGCGGTTCGCCGGCACCGGCTCCCTCTCCGTCCCCGTACCAGTCGCCGGGAGCTGCATTCGAGGGTGGCATCATCAGCTCACCGCCTTCTCCATCTGCGGCGTGGTCGCCGGGACCTGCGCCCGTGCCAGCGCCGGCTCCAGAGCCTAATGCCGCGCTGCCGTTCGAGGGCGCGCGGCGAGGCGCGGGAGGCGGCATGAGCCCGCCGCTCATCGCGATGCTGGCGGTGGTCGGGGCGGCGCTGCTGGTGGTGCTGTACGCTCGGCTCGCCAGGCGCGTGTTCCGGACCGTCCGTCGGCGGTGGCGCGGGTGGCAGCGGCGTCGGCGTCTGCTCCTCATCACGCTCGCCAGCGGCGGCTCCTCCCCCGCGAACGACTCCTTCGCGTCCTTCACCACCTACGACAACTTCTACCACACCTTCTCGCCGTACGGCCTCGACGAGACCGCCATCAAGTCGCTGCCCTCGGCGCAGTACTTCCTCTCGGCGGCCCCGCGCGCGAGCGCCGGCGCCCGCGACTGCGCCGTGTGCCTGCTGGAGTTCGCCGACGGCGACGAGCTCCGCGCGCTGCCGCTCTGCGCGCACGCCTTCCACGCCGACTGCATCGACGTCTGGCTCCGCGCGCACGCCTCCTGCCCGCTCTGCCGCGCCGCCGTCGCGCTCCCGGCCCCCGTCGCCTCCCCGCTCCGCTCCGCGCGCCGCGTGCGGCCCAGCCTCGACGACCTCCTCTTCTTCCACCCCGTCCCGCCGCCGCTGCCGCCGCTGCCTGCCACCGACGCGCTGCCGGAGATCACGCCGGCCAGCCCCGATCGGCAGCTCAACCCGAGGGACTTCCTCCTCAAGCGCTCCTACTCCTTCGGCTTCGAGCGGAACATCGCCACAGAGGCTGCGTCCACGGCGTCCCCTACCTGGCGCTACCGCGCGGGCGGTGACGGCGCCAGCGGCCGCGGCCGAAGCTTCTGGAGCAAGCGCTGGCCGTCCCCGTTCGGCGGTGTCGGGGGCTCCGCCGCGGCCCGTGTCTTCTCGTTCCGCTCCGCCGCCGCCGGAAAGTCCTCCCCATTCGCCCGGCGCCGCGCGGCCGCACCGGCAGCAGGCGGGTTCTTCATGTCCCTCTCCTCCGAGCCGCCGTCGATGGTCGCCGCTGGGAGGCGGAGCAATCGCGCGTCCAGCCGGCTCCGGTGCGGGGACCCCGAGGCGCTGCTCTCGCCGGACCGGCTCAGCCGCTGACCCCAAGAAAGGAAAACCTCCCGCCGGTGAAGCGACCCGACCTCGGGCGCGGTCGTGGTGGGCCTGCGTGCGAGGACAGGGGGGACGGGCAGCCTTTAATGGCGCGTTAAATGCTCGGCCTGCCGAGGTTTTAATGGCGGGAGGACGAGGCGTGTCCTTTTCTGCGCACGCCTCCATGAGTTTGAAAATCGTCAACTGTAGGGATTTTGACCAAATTGCTCGTTCACCGCGCGGCTGCGGTAGAAAAACCGAACCCAGTTCGGTGGACGTCTGAGCCGTCCGATCAGAAAACGAAGGGCTCTCGGCGACGGCGGTGATTGGCCGGAGCTTTCGTTTTCTCGCCGGACAGCTCACTGGGAGTTGGGGGGCACTAGCGAACCATCGTTTTATGTGTTTTCGACTGTCGATGGAGATTTTGTTATAGTGTGTTTTAAATTAAGAAGTTCTCATCCCATTTGTACAATATACTCCTATATTCAGTAATACTTGTCTTTGTATTCTTATTTACATGTGAAGGTTTATCACCCAAGATTTAGTGATCTTGGTACTATTTTCGCAAATGCATTTACAAGTTTTTAGAATCAAAAGTGTATTTACAAGATAAAAGATACGGATTTATGTGAATGTGCATGTAAGAAAAATTCGCAACGAACAAATTTGGAGGTCAGAAAAGAGGTGGTGATCTATGATAGCAAACGGCATGGTTGTTTTTCTAGATCACCGCGTTCATATCAGTGTATTCAACTTATCAATGGAATTCCTAGAATTTTGAAGAATCATAGTTCTTCATCTCATATACTCAGTCGTGTGATTTCCTAGTCAATTTGTATCATTTGTAACACGACCCTTTATTATTTTGAGGAAACAAATTTCTTGGTCGATTTATGCGAAACACTATTTAATGTGTAGTTCGCACAAAAGAGGTGGTGATCTAGAGTACGGTATTTTGGAGCCCGAGCTCCAAGGAGCTCGTTTTTAACTCAAAATTAAACATATTTTTTAAAAATAATAGAAAAAATTTGTGATGCAGATAATGATGAAATCTACTACCCCGTTCCTAAGTGTAAGATGTTTTGACTTTTATTCACATTCACATGTATAGAAATGTATTAAGACACGTTTAAGTGTATATGTTCACTCACTTTAATATGCATCTAGACAACATGTGTAACACCAAAAACATCTTGCATTTAGGAACGGAGGGAGTATTACTATGCAAAACGCCAATCTGAAATTCGGTTTTTTCTAGGTTGTGCAAACATAACAAATGTGTGGATCTAGGCATGGTGAAATGGTGCATGTTTTCAGAACTTGATTTTTTTTTCTAGATTGGGCATTTTTGTGTAGCCTAGAATTACAACAAATTTTGCATTGAGATATTGCATGCTGGTAGAGCTCAAGATTATGTATACCTAACAATTTTGTTCTGGATTTTCTGAAACCTACAAATGTCGTCATTGAAATTTTCATATAAACAAGCTCCCACAGTCCCACGAGTTCGGGCTCCATTTGGGCTTTTTGTTATGATCTGTGATACTGATAATAACCTGTGGGGATGCTATTCTAGATCACCATGTTTTTATCTATGCATCCAACTTATCAACGGAAAATGGTTGCCTAGAAATTTGCAGATTCATAGTGCTTCCTCTTATGTACTCACACATGTGACTTCTCCGTCGATTTTTAGAATTTGTAACACTAGTCTTTATTATTCTGAGAAAACAAAAGTGATTGAAACGAGTTTGGTCTTTGGAACCAAAAATAAGATAGTTACTCTTGTTTTCTAAAAGATGTCGCGGCGCTTTGACGACACCCAATATAACATCAATGTCATTACAAATAGTTTACGAAAATCAATCATTGCAAACATTTGGAGGACTAATTCGTAAGCATGATGTCGATACTTTAATCTTGAGACTCGAGAAACATGGTCAGCACGAGTTAGGGCTCTATGTTATAAGGCCCCAAGCTTAAGAATGACCCAAGGATTTAAAACAACTTCATTTATCTCCACTTTTGTATGAATGAAATTTATAAAAGAGCATCCATAAGAATGATTATACCTTGCGATGTCGTTATCACCTAAGCCTTGTGTATCATAACCAGAAATTTACTTTGGATCCCGAGCTCATATTCTTCTGCTCAAATAAAAAATCAAAATAAATAATAAAATATTTTAAAAATTCTTATTTTTGTTGGGTGATGAACATATACAAGTTTTCTACATGTTTGCCTAATTTCGTGATGAAATGATATTTGTGCTGCTCTGTACAAAAAAGACAACTCGGTAGCCAGGACCGAAATGAGATTTAAAAATATCTTTTCAAACACTGATTTTTTTATCATATAGCAGAAAAAAATATCGTTTCATCACGAAATTTAGCACGTATGTAAAAACGTGTACATGTTCATCACTAAAAATTTCAGAATTTTCGGAATGCTTTTTTTTCAGTTTTTTATTTATTTAGTCAGGATCATGTGAGCCAAAACAGCTCCCTCCCTATCATAGCTCTGCTTTCAGCAGGAGTAGTTTTCTACTGCATTGCAATCTGTGCCCGTACGGCCTGCGTTTGCGTGAGTCCCAGACCAAACCAAAGAGGGTTCACAAAACGAAACCTGCACCTGCACCACCCCTGCGGGCCGGCGGCGTCACGGCACAGTCGAGCGAGTTAATCCGCCCGGCGACGAACGCGCCGGTAGGGTGGTACGGACGTGGGCCCGCGGTGGCAGTTGGAGTTCCGGATCTGGGTGCGCGCGCGCGTGGGAGCGCGATGTGCGGGGCGGCGTTAATCGGGCTGTCCGTCGCGGGAAAGGGTTGTGGGCCGCCGGGACGTCGACAGGGTGGACCGACGGCCGGCTGGCCGTCCGGTCGCGTGTGGCCCAGCTCCAGCTCAGTTTGGCTGTGCGCTGCCGCCGCCATAATTTCTCGTCTAGGTTAGGGTGATGAGTCCTGTGCCTGTCCTTGGGCTGAAAGGAAAAAAAAAAGACAAAGTTACCCTGACGGCTGCTGTTCCTATAACCTAGTACTGCATGAGCAGGAAGAGCAGCAGGGCCGCGCTCGCATCAAAACAATGGCGAATGAACTCACCTTTTTTTCACGTCGGAAGTGAATATTGACCAAACTTATTTCAGGCATAGTGGAACCACTTTGTGAGGTCGTACTCAACAACCCTCCCCCCGCCCCGCCCCCTCCCCGCCGTGTAGCTCTAGCCCTCCTGGGTTGCTTGAGGCGACTCCGGAGGCGCATCCGTTGCCAACTTTAAACGCGCTTCCCCATCGTCCCAACTATCTTGCCGTCGTCGGAGGAGGAGACCGTCCCACAGCGGACGGCGATGGTGGACGATCTCAATAAGACTATTTTTCTCTTCTCTCCAATTTTAGATATCTTCTTTACGTTCACCTCGTCGTCACTGTTTTGACCGTTGTCGGCCGCCCTAGTCTGGACAAGCGCATGACGCGCATGGACCTCTGGATCGGAGGGGATCTGGTCGGGCGTATTCGTAAACCTTAGTCCGTGCGGCTTCGAGGAGGCGCTTTGCAAAGCCCCGTTTTCGCCGGCACAATCGGCATGTCGACCTCGGCATCAACGCCATGATTACCATGGTGCTGACAGCGGTAGGGATATCAAGGTGGTTTCTCGCTTGGTGGTGCTATTCGAGTTTCGGGTTTTGGTTTTCATGATAAAAACACTAGATCCGACTTTTTATTGCGTGTACCTGGCAATGGCGGACTTCTAGTCAGTCCACTAGTAGGAAAAATCTGGCGAGTTGTTTTCGTCATTGGAATTCACCAATGGAGTAAACACGCCATTGGTAGAGTTAGCCAGAAATTTTTAAAAAAATAAGAATCGCCGGCACGCCACAGGAAGCGCCACACATGTTGCAGTACAAATCTAAACGGTCCATCGTTTGTAATTTATTTCTTATTTCCTTGATGTAGTTTACAAATCGAAAACAAAAAATTGAATTAAAACATGATCTAAGCAGCCCATTTGGCTCCGGTCTTGAGGAACTCTGCTGGCCAGTCTAGCGGAGTTGAGGGCACTTATTTTATACTAGACGGATCAGCGCGCTTCACCGCGCCGGCTACCTTCTGTTCTTGCATCACGTGGCCGCTGAGATGGATGCATCGTTGTTTTGATCTGGGCATTCCGTGCTACCAATGGTTTGTTTTGATGGTGTAATTTTGCGTTTGATGCAGTGATACCATACTCATGTGGTACGTACCTACGAGCAGGGTCTGAGAAAAGCGTTGCCATGTCGCTTGGACACCTCCGCAATGCAATGTGCCTTAGAGCATCTCCACCGGGAGCGTCCAATTTGTGTCCGTCAACGTCTAAAACGGACGGCTTTGAGGGGTCACCGGACGGTTGTCCGGTCAAGTGCCCACACCGGCATCCCCCAAGCAAACCAGACTTTTAATTCTTACTAGGAAACATGCCCGTGTGTTGCAACGGGAGAGAAAAATCTACGTCGTCGAGACTTCACAAAGCAAGTTCTCTATTGGTACAACCGCGACTTGTCACACACGAAACCAGCTAGTTTCGGCACCCTCCCCGGCCAGGCGCCGCCACTGCCTCCTCTCTCCGCTGTCACCCGAACACGTGCGCAAGCAGAGCCAAAGGTTTTCCACCTCCCTCTGCCATTACCACTGAATCATTTGGGGAGGAGTTGGGATGCGGATGCACGACGCCTGATCATCTATTCCAAGTTCCAACACCGGCAACGCTGAGGCCTTCGACGATGAATTCCCTACGAAAGAGAAAAAAAACTATACTTGTTAGTTGGACGGACCAAAACCGACCATATATGACCACATGTTGGTGATAGGGCAAACAAGCTCCCTACTCCTTATACTTACTTTTAACATTGAAGTTTGGATAGTACTTGTAAAACTGAAACTAATTTAGAGAAGCAATGAAAACCTCCTTATTTCCCAGCCGTTTGCTCTAAATTGGAAAAACAAAACATGGAATGGTATATCTATACCTAGTACAAACAAAGGCTGAAGATTCACATGACATAGATAAAACATACAACAGCTCTTATACAAAACAGATGATACTCCAAAACGAAATTAATGAAGCAGGAGCATTCATATTGAGCTAGAAGTTTTGAACATACAGCTTATTGTTTTTAGACATGGTATCAGGTGCAAGGTCGTCACTCCTCAAATAATAGAAAATAGTAACTCAAATATGTTTGAATTCATGGTCTTATTCATAGGCCGGTATATATGTACTGTGCATGCATATTATTCCTAGGAATTCCTATGATCTAGTTTGCTCTGAACTGCCCAAGCCTTTTTTCAGATATGATGTGGACCGATTGTTTAAAGTCAGCCCTAAAAGAACCTATTTCTCATTTTCAAGGAAGATGAATTTTACTTTCCATAATTCATAAAACACACCACAAAATTTCAATTGTTTGAAGTCATCCGTAAAAAGACATGATTCTTTTTTGACAAATAAGACATGAATGAACCCGTGTGTTAAATTGGTGGCATTAAGAGAAGTGATTCAGTGGCAGGGCGACAAGCGGACACGATAAGCATAGATTGGTGATCCCTATGAGAGTTGAGTTCTAGTGGACCTGTATTATAATACAACGCCCAATTTAAGGGCGGTGTGGGGCATCAGGGCTATAAATCCTAAGCTCAAGTAAAAACATAATAGCATACCAAGTTTAAATGACTCAGTCAAATACAGTCATGTAAATTTCGAGAAACAAAAAATGTTGAATTAACAATACAAGGAACACGTAGAAGATTATATAAATTCCTAAGCTCAAGAATACATAGAAGATCAGTGAACCTCTAATATAACATAACGACAAATTTAAGGATGGTGTGTGGCATTAGGGATACATATATTTCTAAGCTCAAGCAACATCACAGTATGACAAGGTAGCATACCAAGTCTAAATGACTCACTAAGTCAAATTCAGTCATGTAAACTTCGAGAAACTGAAATATGAATTAAATGTATAAGGAATATGTACGCGTAGAAGATTATATATATATATATGTATGTATGTATGTATGTATGTATGTATGTATGTATGTATGTATGTATGTATGTATATATCCCTGGCAAAAGAAAAGAATAGGAACAGTAAAAAAATGAATATTACCTCCTATCTTTGAGGTGTGTGCTAATGTGGAGAACCAGCTGCTGCTCATCATTACCAGACGTCGTGATTTCAGGTAGCCCGATCTACGAGAGGATGTTCGTGAGAAGCTCCTTTGGATTAGGCCTCAAGGACACGACAACCCTTGCCGTGGGGAAAAGTGCCCCTTTTCTTGGAGCTTGCCATAGATCACCTCGGAAAATAAACGGGGAACTGCATAAGAGGGGGAATCTAGTACAACAGGAACAACTCAATTTGCAAATTTGTTTTACTGTGGCTATGCTTTCATGCCCTTCATCTAATCTAGTATTTCCAGTTCAACATTTTCAGCCTCATTCCTCCATCAATCTACATAACATGACTTACCTCTGTTTTGAATTGGACAAGTAATGCGTAATACCTTAGCTATGTTCTTATCCAGATTCACTTGTTCAATCCAGCTTCACGCATTTACTTTCAACAAACAGTTTGACTTCGAAGGGAAGCTACATCGGACTGAGATACAGGATATAACAGAAGTCCACTCAATTCAGTTGAATTCGACGCAAATTAAATATTTAGAATTTCAGATCAAGAACACAATGGCATATGAATGAAAGAATCATCAATAAATAGAACAAAATTCCATGTTTGACAAAAATTGCGGAGCATCCTGGCTATGCTCTTTATCAGACCAACATGTTCGATTGAGCTTCAGGCATCCCAACACACATTTTAAGACTCCATGGAGAACATACATCAGACTCAGATACACATCGACACATTGACCGTCCACCCAATTCAAACGAATGTGAGGAAAAGGTCACTACTTCTAACTATAGATGAATTAGTAACACAATTACCTTTGGCACAATATTGCTCAATTGATATTTTTCTCTATAAAGTTTAGTAGCCGATGCATTTTACACTTGGCCCATGATTGGGTATATATCCCTCAGTATTTTGTCTAAAGAATCCTTGGCTAACCGGAGGTTCCCTTCATTCACTCCTGATTTTGACGAAACCTTTGACGATGATGTACCACAGTGAAGCTGTAGGGAAGATGATGATCCACACAGTTAGTATTTCATTTTTATGAAAGATATTGATTGTACCCCCGAACTACTGACAGGTTTTTTAAATAGCAAGCTACCCAACCAATCAATGAATGCCTGTCTCGCATTCAATATGATATTAAGCATGTTAGTTATCAACTAAGTTCTAGCAAAAATGTAAGGCATTTATGCAAAAGCACATGACATCAATTGTTTTTAACTAACTCTAATAGCGGGATGCTTTGATACTTCACATGACACCCCACTCAATACATGTAAGAAACTCTTCAAAGAGAATCAGTTGGCACATCAGTTGGCATATCTGCATGAACTGAACCGACAAGATGGACAATGGAAGTGAGAGGGAAAGGCCGAAAGGGGGTACCTGCGAGAGAGCCAAATGCAGCGAGGTGGAGAGGCACGGCTGCCACTGGATGGGTTAGACTTTCCATGCAAGCTCGGCTCTGGAAGTCACCCGCGCTTCTCCTGTTGAGCACTAAGGAGGAGGGAGAGGCAGAACAGAGCAGGGGCGCGAGTATAGTGACCGAGATAGAGAGACGGGAGGAGAAGCTGCAACAGAGAGAGAAACATAGGAGAAATATGTGATTCTTTAAGATGGCAATGGACACACACTGCACATAATCTACATGCTGCAAATATAACTTGAGCATCAACTTGTATGCCTAACTAACATATTGTTACTGTAACATGAGAACGAAGGTATATATCACTACACAGTCAGCTAGAAGTATGCACAGCTGAACCAGAAGCCTGAAAACAGTAACATAAAGTTGAGTTAGAGAAAATAAGGAAGACAAACCTGAGAAAGATATGTAAACTCAGCTCCGGATAAATCCATAGCATCCTTTTGGCTTGGTTCTTAAGAAAAGTTCTGTAAGAGTGGAGATGGACAGAGAACACTAACCTTAATTTTAATCACGTGGTATACAATCAGTGTAGCACGCTCAACCATCACTGTCTTTTCTACACTTGATCTGAGTTTAAGGATATTTTCATATAAATATAGTAGGTGTTCTCTAGTTAATTAGAGTACGTGAGGCCAAAGAACTTGATTTCGTACATAAAAATGAAGACAATTGAGTAACTATGTGACAAAACTGATCTGACAGTGATGGTTTTGATGGGTCTCGTATATTAAACTGAACTGATAGTCCGGTAAAAATGAACTGGAAAAATACCGCCACTTACAAATTTACTATGTAACAAAGATCCAGTCGACCGCTCAACACCTGAGGACGGTTCTGATGGAATGATAGCTCTCGTCGCTTACCTCATGTCTTGGAGCCTGAGGTGGACCTCGATGACGCCTTGGCCAATGATGACGACATGGCCCACAACTCATTCGCCACCGGATCTTGCATAGGCAGGCCATCAAAGTTCAAAGGTACGCATGGGTGCTGCTTCCTGCTTGCTCTTCCCTAGCATGTTGTGGCCGAGCACGACGATCCCCATCACCGGGAGCGTCTGCTCTCTGCACGATCCTCAGCACGGAAGAGGAAGAGGCAGAGCGCAGATATGCACGAGCGGTCGTCCGTGAACTCGCGACGGGGAGGATGGAGAGGCGACACATCAATGGAGGTAGTAGGATGAGGTCCTCCCGCCAGCCGCGGCTGGTGCCGAGGGCCACCGCCGCACCGCCTTGCTTGTGCCCTTGTGGCCATCGATGGTTGTGCCGGTCGCTGTCGAGCTCGTCCCGGTCGCCAGCAGGAGGGTCACCGGAAAGGTCGATTGGGGGCCGATTGATTGGGCGTGTAACTAATGCTGATTGGAGGCGATTGATTACTGCGGCGATTGATTGGGCGATTGATTACCGGTGGAAAAAAACCGGTGTGGAGGGACCAAGTGGAAAAAAACTGTGTTGACGAAAATATTTTGGTGGAAGGTTGATGAAGGAACACTTCGTGTTTTTTAGATAGTAGAGATCAGAGGATGACATGTGGGCTGTGGTGAAATTTATGTCCGGTTTGCTTGTCCGGCACCGCCAATAGAGCTTCTAAACTTGGGGGATGGCTTGACGATGTCAGACATAAATTGGGCTGGACAGGAGCTTTCGCGGGGGTGGCGGTGTGACCTTTTTCGTGTCCGACACCCGAATGGGCCTTTGGGGGTGATTTAGGGGGCCTCGGTGGCGGTGGTGGGTGTGAGGGTGACCACTATCGTCAGTGAATCCTAGAGCACAAGAGAAAGAGGAAAGAAGAAAATTGATAAGGGCTGGCCTGCAGGAACGGGTCTGGGGATCTACCTGTGTGTGAATTGTGGCCTTGTAGTAAATGAGACCTAATGTCAGCCAGTAAAGAGATACACAACAAAGTAACCAAAAAACCTTACCAGGAAAACCAAACGGACGACTTAGATCGTAGAAGGTAAAGATCTAATGGCTGGAAATAGCTTTTGGTCAGATGGGCTGAGGAGGCAGGTAATTCAGCCGGGTTAAAGCTTTAGATAATTGTATAACATGTCCACGCGATGCATAATAAATTAGCTAATCCCTCCGATCGGTAATGATTGTCCTGAGTTGTATTGCTATTTCTACTATGCTAGTAGTATCTCCAAGACAACTTTTTCCAACCGGAGGTAGTAGAATTGTTTCCTCTCTTATACAAAGAGGTGAGCTCAAGAACCATAGTAACCACCAGCATCACCACTAATAGAGGTAGTTCTTCACTTCATTTGTACTTTGGGAACATAAGGCTTGATAATAACAACAAACGGTAGATGTATCTTGTGTCAACACCGAATCAACAAACTAATGGTGAAATGGTACGCAAAGGTCTTGTGCAACATGCCTTGCCTACTGGTCATGTTGTCCTTTTGGGGCTTCCTCCCTTTCATAAGTAGTAACTTCCTCTGTAGTCGCGCAAAGATCTTTTTTACCAACAATGGGTATCTAAATGAATTAGTCTGGAAGAGGAAGACTATCATGTTTGGATAAAACCATGTAATCAGTTATACAGATTTCATACCATTGTTAAAAGCTGTCTAATTTGTTGTCCTCCCGTCATGCAATTTCTTCTACCATGGTCATTGATGGTTTTCTGAATAAAACAAAACTGGTTACATATGATTGTTGCCAAGTGTGATGGTGTCACTTTTTCGTAGACAGTAATTCATATGTTAAGAAAATCAGAATTATTAAGCACATGAGGGGTCACTTTGTGCCATGGTGATTCTGGAGTAAATAGCCCGCAAAACTATCCCTTCTACTAAAGCATAGTAGAGTGCAATGAACAGCAAGTTCTAAATAGTTGCAACGTTGTGACATATTGGTCAAAATGATGATATTTTTTTAGACTCTAATTTCGAGTATGGGTTAGGAAATACAACACTGATGACCATTCATTTGAGATTCAACCAAAAATATACGGTAAATAACCTTGAAAGAATACCAGATTCCAGCATATATGAGAAGATGACATTACAATGATCAAACAATCTAAGAGCATCTCCAACAGCAGCGCTAAAAACGCCGCGCGCCCAAGAAACCGCCGATATAGCGCGCGCGCACCCATTTCGGCGTCTCCAGCAGACGCGCTAAAACTCCGTGCGCGGTAAAAAGGGGCCAGCGCGCTGGCCCGAGCGGTACTCTCTGCGCTGAATTTGGGGCGGCCGAGCCAGCGCGCGGTGCGAAAGCAAATTGCGCGCGAGAGAGCAACCGCCACCCGGAAAATTCCCCACTGCTCCCGCCGTCGCCCTCGCTTCGCCTAGCGCGCGGTGCCGCCGGCGGAATTCCGGCGATGGAAGACAAGTCGAGCGTTCCTCCGACCCCGCCCTACGTGCGCGACCCCTCTCCCGTCGGCGCCGCCGCAAACCCTAGCGCGAGCGTGACCAACCCCGCCGCCGGCGCCGCACCAAATCCCGGCGTGGGGCTCGCGCGCGGCCTTTTCACGGCGCCACGGCCGAACTCCGTCGGAGCCGTCGCGCAGGCGCCCGTTGCGCAGCGGCGGAACGTCCTCACGAAGCGCCCGATTGCGGCGGCGACGACGGCGGCGGCCAAGAAGATGAAGAAGGTGGGCGGCGACGACGGCGGCGGCAGCCAAGAAGATGAAGAAGGTGTGCGGCGCCAGCGAACAAGAGGAAGGCGACGCCAGCGCAATTGGCCCCGCCTCCGCCACCGCCACCCGTAGCGCCGGCACCCGCGCCGGAGCCGTCGCTTTTTGCGCCGGAGGATGCAAATAGGGTGCTTGACGAAATGGCCATGAGGTACTTTTCTCCATCTTGCTCGACAATTCGCTTGATTCGTCCCTTTACTTGATTATCTTCAACTTATTTGTAGTGATGACGCATATTTCTCAACAATGGGAGTTGGCTCCAACACTTCACATTGGTCCCAAACCAATGAACTACATGATGACGATCATGAATATGAAGAAGTGGATGAGGATGGAGAGGGTTTGGTTGGTGCTCCGAAAGGAAGGTCGGTCAACTACACCGTGCAAGATGACCTTTTGCTATGCGAGACATACCTAAATGTGTCTTTGGATGCCTCCATCGCAACGGCCCAAACATTCAATGCATATTGGGATAGGATGAAGGAGTACTATGACACGCAAAACAAGAGTGGAATTGGGCGAAGCAATAGATCACTTCGCTCCCAGTGGTCATTGATAAACACCAATTGTCAAAAGTGGGCGGGGGCAATGGCGGCGGTTGATGCCCTAAACCCAAGTGGCACAAATGACATAGATAGGGTAAGTGTCTCATTTGTGTACCTACATCGCGTTGCTCCTTTTCTACTACGTGTTCAAACTTGTTCTTTTCAATGTGTAGCTCAATATTTCACAAAACTTGTTCCGTGGAGAAGATAAGAAGAACAAGAAAGGCAAGGTGAAAAAAGGGAAACCATTTGTGTTGTCCCATTGCTATGAGAAGTTGAAGGATGAAGAGAAATGGAAGAAGCGTGATGTTCTAGAGGTGCCAAGTATTAAAGAAGTGTTGAACTTGGACAGAGAGGAAGCATCAAGCGACGACGGCAAAAGGAGCCCGACCCCTAACTCGGTGAACTATGCAAATCCAAGGAGACCAACGGGTACAAAAATAGCAAAAGAGAGGAAGAAAGGAGGAGGAGGAGATGATGATCTCAAGCACGCAATGGAGGAAATGGTGAAAGCACGAAGGGTGGCAATGGAGGAGAGGAAATTGGCGCAAGAGGCGAAGCAAAAGAAAAGTAGCCTACACGCCGAGACCGAAGCAAGAAAGGTGGCGGCGGAGGAGAGGAGGTTGGCATTGGAGGAGAAGAAGTTGGAAATGGCGGAGCAAGCTAGGATGATGGAGTGGGAGAAATACCTCTTCTTCATGGACACGTCACACTTTGATGAAAAGCAAAAGGAGTACCTCAACATATGCCGTGATGAACTATTGATGAAGAAAAGAATGGAGGGCATGGGAGGCAATGGAGGGATGGGAGTGATGAATGCACCCCCGATGGGCATGGGAGGCATGAGTTTTGGCTCTCTTTTGGGAGGCATGGGACCATATGGAGGGATGGGCGACATGGGAAGACCTCCGATGGGCATGGGTGGACCTCCGATGGGCATGGGAGCACCTCCGATGGGCATGGGAGGCATGGGTGCATCTCCAAACATCTTTGGAGCATATGGTGGGATGGGCATGGGAGGAATGGGTGCACCGCCGGTTAATGCTACCATGGTGTCTCCTATGCCTTCGGATGGTGCATGTGGAAATAGTGCAAGCACCGTCCCCGTCAATGATGAAGATGGGGTTGGACAAGGTGAAGAGGAGGAGGATGAAGAGAAGGAGTAGGAAGAAATTGGATAGAAATAAATTATGCACTTTGGTGAATTTGTGCTACGAATTTGCTATGTTGCTATTTTTGTAAATTATGCACTTTGGTGAATTTGTGCTATGAATTTGCTATGTTGCTATTTTGCTAGGTTGCTATGTTTTATTTTGCTATTTTGCTATCTTGCTATGGCGCTGCTCGCGCGCGCTGCGTTTTAGCGCGACTGCTGAACCGCCACAGCGCCGCGCTGCATTTTAGCGCTTCTGCTAAAGCAAAACAGGCGCTGCGCGCGCAAAATCGCAATTCTGGCGCTGCAAAAAAAATATAGCGCGCCGGCGCGTAGCGCTGCTGTTGGAGATGCTCTAAGTTATGCAAAACTGTACACCGGAAGAGTGGCTATTCCTTGTGTGATTCTAGGAAACTACAACATGGTGGCCATAAACACAAGAAACTATTACCACAATCGTGGATACACGAACATAACCTTCAGCCATTCATATTGCTTCCATGATTCAAAACATCACTTGCTTATTGCACTTCAACCATCCTTGCTCTCTTCTTCCATATAAGCTGAAATGTGCCAAGAAATAACAATATCTTCTGGTAAGTCAAAACGACACAGGCAAGAGAGTATATTGTAAAGTGATGCTATCGTACTACCAAACTGGAGCTGTCAGATCATGAGACAGGAACTCACCTTCATAGTGTTTTCACTAAGGCAGTTGTACTGCTTCAGCAAGCATGCGGAGATGAAGCAAGCTGCGACACCCATTATGGAATTTTACAATTCCATATGGGTTATCAATTATATATGCACATACTCCCCAAGAGAAATTCTCAGCAATTTTTCACTGAAAGTGTCTATTACAATCACAAGCGCTTTTTGAAGAACAAATCTCACATATCCTCCAGGATTCATTTAGATGCTGGGTTTTCCTTCTCAACATGAAAAATCTTTAGTTACATGATATATGTGGACTGTTTTCAATGGCACCCGACCTTACATGCTCATGATATTTTAGATTTTTTTAAAATAGTAAAAACATTATTAAAGAATCTAAAAAACGTTGGAGACAAACATATGTAAGTTGTTCACATTCGTGCAAAGTTTCAAAATCAAAAGATATTGCCTGTGCTCTGTACTAACATCAGTGGTCAAAATAAGATCTAAAACACCTTTTTGAATGCACTGATTTTGTATTTTTTATACAGAGCATAGAAAATGTAATTTGATCTCGAAACTTTGCACGAATATGAAAACTTACATATGTTCATTCCAAAAATATTTAGATTTTTATAATAGTTTACTATTTTTTTTTCGAAAATATGATAATCGTGTGAGTTCGGATGGCAAAACGCCTCTCCCGATCCTCAATATCTTATTTCATGGCGTGTTTTTCTTTTGACGAATATCGCATGTGTTATATGGTAACGAATCATGTGTAACAATCCTGTAAAATCCGGCCAGTACGATTTTGTGCGCCGATCCAACAAGCCGTTTTCCTCCTCGCCAGCGCCGGCGCGCGCCGGCGCACATATCCAACCCCGCGGATCCGGTTCCTTCATCCATGGTTCTCTCCGCGCCTCTCTGCCACGGCGTCCTGCCCTTTCCCGCCGCCGTCAGGGCCTCCTCTGCGTGCTCCGGGACGCGGAGGCTGGTCCTCGCCGCTGGCCGCCGGTCCGGCTCTACCGCTTTCGCGGCGACGGACGCGGCCCTGCTGGCCGATGCCGCCCGCGTCGGCAGGAGGAGGTACTCTTAATTTGCTCTGGTTAGTTTTATTCAAAAGCCGTACCACTACGAAATTACTCCTCTAGGAGACGGCAATGCAGTTGCATTTGTTTTGTTTAGACCAATGCTTTGTTGAAGTGGTTTCTTAATCATTTTGGGCATGAGGTTGCAAGACATCAGTTCAGCACAAACAAATCTGAATTGATGTTCATGCTGTATTTGCAAGATAGCCTGAAATAATTTGTTAAACGATACTTTTGCCGTCTGCATTGCCAACTGAACTGAAGCTGTGAGCATTGCTGTAGCATGGTCACCCTTCTATTACTTGTGTGGTGTTCATCGAGGTGACTGACGCGCCATGTATTCAACAGGTGCGAATTCTTTGATCTCCATCAGCAGGTAGTTCCTTTCGTCGAATCATGGACTAGGCAGAAGTCCATTGTTAAGAGGAGGAAATGGTTGGTAGACAGCAACGAAGATCACTCAGACACCTTAATCGTGCTGCAACATCCACCGGTCTATACATTGGGCACCGGCAGCAGCGAGGAGTACCTCCATTTCGATGTAAAAGATTCTCCTTATGATATTCATCGTATCGACCGTGCTGGGGAGGTGACATATCATGGTCCTGGACAGGTATTTATTGGTTGAATTCGCTGTATCGTGCATCTGTAATTGTAGTTTGCATCGTTGTACCTGTACTCTGGTGGTGCGTTTTTTGACTATCTGTCTATTGCTTCCAATTTAGTTTTCCGCTTCATGGTAGGTAAATATAAAGTAACTAAAGCCTCAAAGGAAAGTAAAAATCAGTCAACAAGGTTTTCCGTAACCTTTTTTTGCTTGATAAATCTATGAATATTTTGAAGTAAGAGTTAAGATATTGATTTTCTATATATTGCACAAAATCTAAGTTATTCATGAAATTATTTGGCAGCTTAATAGTTAATACTCCATATTTTCTTACAATCAATTCCTTTTGCTCCTTAGCTTGTTATATACCCGATTCTCAATTTGCGGTATCACAAGTTGGATCTTCATTGGTACCTCAGGTCACTTGAACATGTGATCATTTGTGCCCTTCAGTCCGCATTTTCTATTAAGGCGTCAACAGTAGAAGGCCTCACTGGTGTTTGGGTTGGTATGTTATTATCCTTTTCGATACTGCAAAGTGTTTGATAATGTTACCACTTATCCTTATTTTTTACTTGTGCACTCTGTTTCCTCACCAGGGGATCAGAAAGTTGCAGCTATTGGAATTAGTTGCTCACGATATATAGTGTATCATGGTCTAGCACTAAATGTCACAACTGACCTAACCCCTTTTGAACGCATCGTTCCCTGTGGCATAAAGGACCGTCGCGTTGGGAGCATTAAGGATATATTACAGAAGACTTCCAACGGAAGAGAACTTAATGATGCAGAACTGATGGATACAGCTTATGAATCGTTGATCAAAGAGTTTGCTGAGTTTTTCGAGCTCTCTTTAGAACCCAGCCCTGATTCATATCTTCAGCCAAGGTAATATTATCAGTTAACTGCAGACTATATTATCGGAGTATTGGAACCACACCTCAGCGAAGAAGTCAGGAACAAATACAAGCATATAGCAGAGGAAGGCTTTATTCAAAGGTGCAAGCTCCTTCGATCCGAGAGTTGAAGAACCAGCGATCAGTGTGCATTACGAATTCAGGCCTTTGCTTCACCTGCAAATTCAGTCACAATAATGTTTCAGCAAATCTGTCGTTTGTTTGTGGCGCTGGACAGATGAGAAATTCAAGCAAAAGCACATGACCTTCTTTGGTGGTCGAAGTCGATCCTTCCACCTCTGCGTCGACGCCCGGCCACGCCTTGCAGGCACAGTGCTTTCCTTTGTCGATGCCATCGTAGACGGCCTTGACGTGTTTGCCGCACCCCTTCCAGGTGAACTTGCCGCATTTGTCACAATCCGCCTTGTAGCACATCCTGTGTTTCCGTCTTCTTCAGATGCTCCCTGAGCCCCCTGTGTTGGCAAGTGTAGTTATGCTGTTCTGGATTGCCTAGTGCCTCCTTTGGGTCTCCATTTATAGGAACAACCAAGTGTGGATAAGTTCTATGTGGTCCAGCGCCATTGGTGGAGGAAACAAAGTCTGGATAAGTTGTGAAAATTTGCAGGCTGTAAAAACTATAGGCATCTTCAATGTTGTGGCAAAAACAAGTCTCTGCTCTTTTCTTGTGTTAATCTTGTCGAAATGATCAAACCAAAGTTTGCAAAACACGTCTCTGCTATCGTGTTAATCCTCTTGCGATGATTAAACCAAAGTTTTGCAAGACAAGTCTTTGCTCTTGTGCGAATCTTGTTGCATTGATCAACCCAAAGTTGCCAATTACTGTGATGTTTTTTTCTTTTTGCGACACTGTGATGCTATCGATATTGCCATGTCTTTTTCACCATTCAAATTTGACCTGGTCCTATGCTGAAATGTTTTTTTTACAGGATCCTGCTGAAATGTTGATGCTAGTGCAAAATGTGTAACTGTACAACAATCTTCATCGTGGAACATTTCAGCCCAACAAAAAAAAATTGTTTAAATTACATTAGTCTACCTGGAGTGTACCAGAGCGACCGTAGCTACGCGAAGCGTGGCATGGAGCCGTTGGTCGACTGCGAGCTCTGGTCGCTGGCCCAGACCTCCTGCACCGACACCGGCGACCGTGCTTTCTTTGCCGCCATGTCCTGGACTGCCACGTCGGCGGGGGCAACGAGGTCCGTCAAGCCGGAATCCGGAGCGGCGTCCCTGATCCGGCACAGCTCGGCGGCCACCTCGCTCATGCACGGTCGGACGTCCTTGACGAAGGCGAGGCACCGGAAGGCGAGCTCGCTGACGTGCCGGACCGACTCCATGACCCACTCCTCGCCGTGGCGGAGGAGCGCCGGGTCGACGATCTCCTCGACCCTCCCCTTGCCGATGCGGTCAAGCGCGAGGGAGGCCAGGTTGACCTCGCTGGGCGGCCGGCCGAAGTCGACGACCCTCATGGCGGTGATGAGCTCGAGCAGCACGACGCCGAAGCTGTAGACGTCGCTCTTGTCGGAGAGGTGGAAGCTCTGGTGGTAGTCCGGGTCGACGTACCCTGGCGTGCCCTGCGGCGCGGTGGAGACGTGCGAGCGCGAGGCGTCCTCGGGGGCGACGCCGCCGCGGGAGAGGCCGAAGTCGGCGAGCTTGGCGCGGAGGTCAGCGCCGAGGAGGATGTTGCCGGACTTGACGTCGCGGTGGAAGATGGGCGGGCGCGCGGCGTGCAGGTACGCCACGGCCGCGGCCGTGCCCGCCGCGACGCCGAGCCGCGCGCGCCACGGCAGCGTGGCCCCGCCGTCGCGGCGGTGGAGGTGTTGCGCGAGCGTGCCGTTGGGGACGAGCTCGTAGACGAGGATGTGCTCGCCGCGGTCGAGGCAGCAGCCGAGGAGGCGGACCAGGTTGGGGTGGCTCAGGGACGAGATGAGCCGGATCTCGTTGAGGAGCAGCGCCACGGCCCTGCCGTCGTCGTCGTCGTGGCGGCAACGGAGGCGCTTGATGGCCACGAGCGGCGCCGTCGAACTGGCCGGGAGCCGGCCGACGTAGACCGTGCCGTAGGCGCCCGTGCCGAGGCGGTGCGTGTGGGAGAAGGAGTTGGTCGCGCGCGCCACCTCGCTGTACGAGTACACCGGCACCCCGCTCGACGACGCCGCCTCCGACAGAAGCCGCATCGCCGCGAGCCGGCTTGAGCCGGACCGGCCCTTGCCGCCGGAGTGCTGCTGTCTTCGTCGCACCATGCAGAGCAGGATGAGCACGCCGGTCGCCGCCGCCACGCCAAGGAGGACACCTGCTATCAACGCACGGCAACAACGCAAGATAGTTAAAGATTAGTGTTGAACATCTGGTTTACTAGACAAAGTTATGAAGTTAATTTTGTTCTAATCTTTCTTGTTAGAGAAGTACTAACAAAATAGTTTTCCAAATGCAGTTAGCTACTGAATCTGAATCATGTCATGGTCAAAAGAAGCATAGAATTATCTGAAGCAACTTTTCTTTCACATTTTCCCTCCCAACTTTTCTAACTGTCTCAAGCTAGCCAGGTCAGCAGTCAAGCATGCATGCAGGCTATTCCATGCATGGGACGACCAACGGTCTTGACTCTTCAGTCTTCTACGGTTCTACCCCACACGGTGTCTGTCGTACACGTAACTGCAAAAGGACCAGGTCGGGAAACATTTTTACCTCCAAGTATGAAAGCCACATTCTTCTTCGAATCCGGCTTAGCTGCAAACACACACACAAAAAAAAAAGATCCATCATCAGATGAGTAGTATGTAGCTATCATAATAATGTTCATGGTCAAGGAGTTCGGAATCGGGTGCAGCCATTTATTTCCCTGGGGTTTCCTGTTTGTCAAAACTCAAACCCATGCATGTCACCATCTTCGAAATCTCGTTTTCTTTTTGCAAGCAAAATCTCATGTTTAAAGCTCTGAAAAAGTCTATCGATGTGGCGGGCCAGTTGTATACTCCTGCAGTCTGAACGTGTACGGTGTATTTTGATTGTCAAAGTGTATGCTCTGATCAAGACTTGATCCATTATGACCTGGGAGCGTCTACGTCGGAGTAATCCACGAATTAACTAAATGACGATCAATTTTACAAAAATATTAAGCAAATCTAGGAAGATGTTCAACATTTATAAAAAAAATGCTATTCATCTAGGAGTAGTACAATAGACTTATAGCTGGATCAGCGACGCATCGATTGAGATTTGAGTAATTCTGGGATGTCCAAAAATTAGTAAATCCACTCAATATTTGTAAGCAAGTTCCTGAGCCAAAATGTATACATCTGGATTTCTATACAATATTTTCTATAGTTGCCTTTGAACTATAGACAAAATATCACACAAGAAATTTTAGAAAAAAAACACCTATGGAGTTTCAACAATCAAAATGCATCTTATGTATTCTGACAATGGGAGGATGAACTTTCGTATAATTCTACGGATTTCTCAAATTTCACCCAACTTAAGCGCCTTCTTATGTTGACTGATTCTGAGAACAAAACGTATTGTATATATGTTTGACTGTTTGTTTAAATAAATTGGCTAATTCCTAGCCGTTTAGTTTTTATAAGTCAAATCACATGAACTTAATCAATAGGCCTAAAATAAGACATTTGGAAAATGATAAAGCATTTCTTGGTTTATGTGTTACAATTACAATAGGGGTGGCCTGTATATGATGATGGTTGAATTTTGATCCAAAGACCGAAAATATGACGAAATTTTTACGAAAATTTTAAGAACATATAAGTAGACAGCCTTTTTAAAGTAGAGTTTATTTTTAAGAAAGTACTAGCATTCTACTTGTGTTTTTTAAGGGAGCCCTCCACTTTTTTTTGACAGTCAAGTTGCCCAAGTGTGAACAAAAATATTGGTTAAGCTGCCCATGATTGACCGCAACGGACGACTTGCGAGTACCGCTGACGTGGCCTACTAAGCACCTGGCCCCACCCACAAACAAACCCCACGAGATCACTTGCGGCCTGAACCGTGTGGCGTGCAGGCGCACAATTTTTGGAAGCGCTGGCTGAATCGCTGATGGCGACTCACCTTTGAGGTAGCATCCGTCGCCGCCGGTGAAGCCGTCGCCGTCCATCCCCGCCACGCACGCGCACCGGTGACCTGCCGTCCCGCTCGGAGTTTGTACGTCGGAGCACGTCGCGTTCGCCGCGCACCCTTCGCCGCCGCCGGCGGCGCACGTCCCGTTGAGCCACCATCCCAGCTCCGCCAGGCCGAACTGCAGCGACACCGTCCCATCCGGCGTGTCCCCTAACACCGCGGAGGTCAGAACGTCGTCGCACTTTGTAATCTCCGCCTTCTCCCACTGCAGAAAACCGCCCGCGGCCGTGGCGTTTGGTGCAGCGGAAGCGACGCACGCCACAGCGCCGGCGGCCGATGCCGAGGCCGTGCCGTTGACGCCGCACTGCGCCGTGCGGAGCAGCCTGGACATGACGGCCGGCGGCACGCTGCATACGGTCGAGTTGGTGTCGCGGCATCTGCCGCGGAGGAACAGGCCGGTGCGGGACGAGACGCCGTAGTTGGTGCCGGAGAGCGCCTTCTTGGCGTCGGGGACGCTGCGGCTGCACGACGACTCGAGAGCGACGACGACGGTGGAGGTGGTAGAGTTGAAGGACACGACACGGTACGACGAACTGTTGTCGGCTCCTCTGGATGGGAGAAGCGACACGGATGCGTTGGTGTCGCAGGACAGGGCGATGGGGCAGCCCGGGGAGAAGCCCAAAGGGTAGGGGAAGGTGGCGCCGCCGCACCGGCGTTGGCAAGGGTCGACGCCGCCGGAAGCTGCGGCGGCGGAGTAGCTGGTTTCATGGGGAAGCAAGACAAGGAGCAGGACGACGAATAGACGGTGCATCTCTTGATACGTAGTACTTGGAGATTGTACTACGACGAGAGGGAGCGAGAGCCGAGAGGAAGAGAGATTTTGGTTGGTGTGAAGTTGCCTGATGAAATGAGCCCGTTGTAGGTGGGCATGATTAGTCAGGACAAAATAGTCAAAGGGAAACAGTATTGCATACTGTTTATTTTTCTTTCCTTTTTTTTTCCCTGAAATTTATTTTGAGTTGATGTCCTTTTGACTATCATCACTTGCACTCCATGTTGTGTGGGCCTTGTATTACGTATTTATTCTATAATAGAGAAAGGTTTCTTTCTAGGATGTGGACGATCTCAATTGTTGATTTTAATCCAATATAAATTGGATAGTTGGGCCTTTTAGTAGTTGTGTGCACAGCTAGAAAGTAATAGTTTTCGAACTCAAATTTGTGGCACCCGGGCAGCAATGTGCTCGGGTGCAAAACAAATTTGAAAATTTTAAATTCAGTTCGAAAAAATAATATTTTTTCGTTGGATACATATGCATGTTTTCTACGTATATGCATATTTTTGTTGCAAAAACAATTGCATTGCGAGCTACATAAAAATTGTGTGTGTGAAGAATGGTAAATAGCAGATCCCCACCCCCACCCACGAAATTTCTCTTATTGTTGTAGCTCAAAATACGGGTTTTTTCAAAACTGCTGACATACGTACAATATTGTTTTCGTTTTTTTTTTCATTACCGTCAGGAGTGTGCTAGGGAGCCACTACAACTTTCCGCTAGTTTTGAGGCAACTTAGAAAATAGTAATTCACATTTGAGCACACAATGCAATTTCTAAAGCCTCTTTTGGGCTATTTTTAAGCCCGTGAGTTGTGGTATCGCGCATGAGTTGTGTAGCCAGTTGGCATCAAATATTTTCTTAGGGCATTGTTATATTTGTTCATATATGCACCAAAAATCCATCACATTTAGTGAGATTTCATATGCAAGCTTAGAGCATCTCCACGGGGAGTGCCTAAATTGTGTCCGGCACATTTCCATTGGAGGCCCAATTGGAGGGTGCCGGATAGTTGTCCGGTTCTTTTTTTTTTCGTCCCACACCGGCACCCACTAAACGACCGGACCCCAATTGATCACCATTTGCAAAACGAAGCCGATTTCATTGCATTCCGACGATTTCATTTGTAAAAGAGGCGTTACAACTAAAATTTAAACTAAAACTACTAGTCTACGGCGGAGGTGGCACGCTAGGGCCAGCCTCGTCGTCGTTCGCCCCCTCGTCGAAAGAGGGGGAGCCAGGCATGGGCACGCAAGCGCCTCGCCGCCCTGGCCGCTCTGGCCTCCACCATCTGCCGGTGCTGCTCCGCCGCTTGGTTGCGCTCCCGCGCACGCCGACGCCTCATCGCATATCCCAAGCTCTCCGCCGTCCGTCGGGCCTGCTCCGCCTGCAGCTCCCTCTCCGCCTCAGCCGCCTGCTCCGCCTGCTCCGCCTGCAGCTCCCTTGCCGCGAACGCCCGGTCCTCCCGCGCGTCGTGCGCCGCGGCCTCCCGGCTCATCATCTCCAGCTCCCATGCTTCGGCCGCCCGGCGGAAGGTCTCAACCTCCAGGAGGCTGTGAGCGAGCGCCCTCACCGTGTTCAGCTCCTCGTGCGCCGCGGCCTGGGCTTCGGCGAAGGAGCGGGCGTACTCGTCGGTGACGAGCGTCTGGAGCGACAGTCCTTCGCGCGCTCCTCCGCCGCATCGTTCGTGGCCATGACGAAGTACCGAAACTCACGGCGCCGTACTCCTCGCGCGTCGTGACGAAGGAGTAATATGCCGCGTGCTGGTCCGGCCAGAGAGGCGGCTCCTGCTCCTGCTCCTCCTCCGGCTCCTCCTCCTCCTCCTGCTCCTCCTCCTCCTCCTCCTCCTCCTCCTCCTCCTCCTCCTCCGGCTCCTCCTCCTCCTGCTCCTCCTCCGGCACCGGCACCTCCTCCTCCTCCTGCACTGGCACCGGCTCCTCCAAAGGGTCCTCCTCACCCTCCTCCTCCCACTCGAAGTCCAGGGCCTCGTCGTCGTCTGCCGGCGGAGGAGGAGGAGGAGGGGGAGGAGGAGCTCCCCCCCTCCGCCGCGTAACGCCGGCGTCCCGTCTGGGTGAGGGTGGCCCATAGGAGGGTGCGTGTCATGTTGGTGGGTGGGGCGGAGGTGTGCTTCTGTTCTCTACGGCGAGGTGTGAGCACGGCGAGGTGTGAGCACGGCGAGATGTGAGCAAGGTTTTTATAGCCGGCGAGAAGCGGCGGGAAAGCAAGGCGGAAAGCGGCGAGAAGTGTCGGAAAGCAAGGCGGGAAACGACAGGTGGGTGGTGAGGCGACACGCCGGTTTAATGCTAGCTATACATCTCCGCTGCGTCGGCTGCCGCGCTGCTTCGTAAGGCTGCTCCGCCATTAAACCCTCGGAAGGGACGGGTGTGAGGATGACAGGCGGGCCAAGACTGTCAGTGGACATGCCCGGACAGTGTCCGACACCGCGAAGGAAGCCCCCAAAGTTGAGACCCTGTCGCGGTGCCAGACGGATTTTGGGTCGGACAAAGGCTTTGCGACCCCCCGGTGTGGCCTGTTTTTCTGTCCAGCGCCCCAATTGAGCTTTACGGCCCCTTTTACGACCCCCCCCCCCCCCCCCCCCCGCGGAGATGGTCTTAGCCCATAAATAGGTTCTTGGGTTCATGCACCTTGGTTCTTCATATCTCCCACATATTTATCTTCTAGTGGGAAACTCAATTGGGTAGAAAGTTGAAAGGATAATACTTAAGTACTTGCTACCAAATCCTATCAGGATTTTCTCAAAGTCCATACCATTTTTTCTTCCTACTCCATTGCTTAAAAAAGTAGGCATAGAAATTTAGTCAAATTCAATATTTTCTATAGCTGCACCATAAAATTATTTTCATTTCATTCGCTATAATAAGTTTATTTCCTCATATATATATTTGGTCAAACTTAGTAAGATTTAACTTATAACTAAATCTATGTGCCTCTTATCACTAAATTCACACCTTACGGTATGTCCCTTCCATAGTCGCTTTAGATGCTCCAACATCTCGCCATCTATAACTCTTCGTTAGCTTTTCGCTCTATTTTATCATTGGAGCCAAGCGGCTGTCGTAGCCTCGTAGGACATCAATGTATTTCGACCATGTTGCAAGCTGGTTGTTTAACTCTCGTTTTTATAGTGGTGTTCTAGAAAATCACATGAATTAGGTTTGTATATATGTAATCGTAGCTCCCATCATGAATATCACGATCCATCTTGCAAGTCAATCCTGGTCAATGAGATACTGCTCTATGCTTGATGATGTCAATTGAATAACTCGCATCCACCATAATTCAAATGTCCATGCTATAATGCGGGGTTGCCTAATTTTTTTTCGACAAAGGGAATATATTAACATAAAAATATACTAATTACATCCAAGTCTCAGTACCAACATAATGTTAAAAACTAATCAAAACATCAAGAATGCACACCGACAAAAAGGAAGAAAAAAAAGACCCTGCTCCTTCAGGAAAAAAAAAGACCTTGCCATGATCAGTCACTAGCTCACATACACATGTGCGGTACGGATAGGAATATCGTCCTGCAGCCATACCCACACAAGAGCCTGTGAGTCTTCGTCGCATCCAAGACTCCGCACCCGCCCACATTGGTCATCCAATCACAACGTCGACATGTCCCACGGTGTCGCGCCATCAGGCAGGGTCTTCGACGCCACCAGGCAGGGTCGCGACCGAGATCCACCTCCAGGGGCACCGCGCCGCCAAAACACCAACTAATGGAGAGAGTAGACCCCCGCCGCGTCGTCGGTGACACGGGCTTTGCCCGGTCGCATCTGCCGGCGGTGGCGAGAGAGAGCGGGAGGCCGGCTGCGCCGCGAGTTCAGGTCCTCGTATTGTTCAATGCATGCGGACTAGTTTCTACTTACTCCCTCCGTTCCATAATATAAGATGTTTTAGGACTTTTTCACATTCACATTTGTACCACATGTATCTAGATACTCCCTCCGTTCCATAATGTAAGCCTTTTTAGCATTTCTCTTTCCATCCGTATCTAGACATGTTTTAGTGCAAGATTCATTTGAACCTTACATGTAGTATGTTTTAGTGTATATGTTCATCCACTTTCCATTCTTTTAGTCCGAATCTAGACAACATGTGAAATATCTAAAACATCTTATATTATATTATGGAACGGAGGGAGTACGATGTAGAGTTTGAATTTTCAGTGTCGGTCAATTCTACCATATACGAATAGAAAACCGGAGTGCGGAAAACAAATGGCACGATCAGTGAGCAATGCCGCCCAATGATGGAGAGGGCACACTCATCTGGTAAAGGCGTTTAGCAATGATCGAAATAGCCAAAGTAACGTCCTATACCGATGATCGAGAGGAACTCGATCGTCTGCTTGCTTCTTGACACATTCGATGTTTCCCTGTCACTGATGGAAAACCATTCGCTAGCTGGGGTAGTGACTAGTGAGTGCTAATTGCGTCGGACCGTTTACCCTGAATTGTACCCCACTAGAAGTCCTGATCAGTTTTAGGTTGTGACGTAGACCTGCCGGAAGCTTTGAAGGCACCCATATATACGAGTCCATGACGTATGTTGGAAACTAGAAAAGCATCAGCGACTGCTCTGATCTGATCAAGACTCCCTTGCCCCTCCTTGCAACTACTAATGATTATCACTTCATTGCGTTACCCTTTTTCTGCTGGCTTTGCCTCTAATAAAGTATAAACTTTGAAACTTTTCTGTGTTCATACGCCCCGCTTGGGTATGGTGTATGGACAAACCAAAGTATTTAGGCTCAAAGGAAGGATTGACTGACATGCAAAGCAACTTTCACTTCATCATGGGTCTCGAAGGGCAGGGCTGACTGAACATAATGGAACACTCGTCATGGTTAACGAGCTGATACTTTTGGAATTGGCATTAGTGTTGGTCACTTGATGCATTAGCGGAGCCCTTCAACAAACTTTGATTGACTAGATTTGATGCTTCTCCATCTCTCGTTACGATGATATTGTGCGAAACCTAGACATTGCATCGTTTTCCGACAAAACCTTCAATTCACCCTAATGTGAGCCTCTGATAAGTCAATATCGATAACCGATGTAGACCGGGGGTAGCTGCGGACTATCCGCCTTCTATCCACGGAAAAGCAAACTCAAGCGAAATTTGGGCTGGAAATGGGTCGCCGCGTTGATCCGTTGTTTATGTTTGTGCGAACAAAAATGGATGCGAGTGGACGAAATGGTTCGTCTCGTTGGAGTTGTCCTAAGCCCATGAATATCTCATATATATCTTTTTCACTCAAGTGAGAAAAAAAGATATGTAGTTGTTGCCGATTACTTTTTCGAAATGTTTCGACTTTTTGAAATATGCATTTTGGTAAAGGGAGCATATATATATGCACCTAGGAGCCAGCGTAAACTTCTGATATGTATTTTAGTCATTCCTAATACTCGCAATAATAAAAATTCCTGCGTCTTATCATGATGTGATCGACCCTGCAAGAATTCTCCGTGGCCGATAGTATACTTCTCAACACTAGTTAGTGTCAACCGGGTGACGCACGTACTAATCAGTCACGGGTGCTGAAGGCATTTAGCAATGATCGAGAGATCCAAAGTAACGTCCCATCCAACATACATGGTGCGCGCAAGCTACGTGCGTAGTGCTCCTAATCTTTTATCATTTTTATGTAGCTTATAAAATATAAAGTATTTGAAGTTGAGTTTTTGTAAGTTCATGAGATACACCATTGGCAACAACTCGGATTTGTTTTTCAATATTTGTTGAAACTTAAAAAAAAAGGGAAAAGGACAAAAGCAAAATGTCAAAATTTAGAGTGGCAAAAGTAAAATGGGCAAAAATTAGTGTGGCAAAAACAAATTTTTCCCTAAAAAAATCAGGAGGATCATTGGAGCTCGGAAGCACCAACTCTGCACTCGTCGCATCGACTTTGTATACGTACAAACTCAGCTGCCTGACGTTGCTGATGTGGCCAATGAAATGGCGCATGCACCATTATTCCATCGTGTAGAATCTCTTTGGTTCGAAGAAATTTACATGAACTTCAAATAAGACTGTTCAAGTGTGGTTGGCCGTTGCTGCTTTCCTTGCTATGACACCGTGGTCCCACCTGTCCGGCAAGCTCCTCGCCGTCTCGGCCGGGCCCCACCATCCTGGGCCCCACGCCTTAAAACGCCCCCACCCAGGGCCGGTGGGCCACCACCGCTCCATTCCAGTTCGCCATCCATCCCATCCCGTCCCGTCCTTGGTGTTCGAGAACCTTCTAGAAGCCACCCCCTCCCTTCACCTCTCCCCGCGGCGGGGGCGCGCGATGGCGCGGGGGACGAATGCGCCGCCGGTTGCGGCGGAGGAGCGGGAGGTGGAGCTGTTGTTGGGGCTGGCGTTCGGGGACGGGACCGAGCAGCACTACTTCGTCGACCCCGCGGAGGCGGCGGCCGTGCTGCGCGGGTACGCCGTCCCGGCCCGCGTCTTCCGCTCCAGGCGCGTCTTCGACATGGTCGCGGAGTACGTCGAGAAGCACGCGGACCACCGCGACCGCGGCTCCGAGGCCGAGCCCGACATCCACGGCTGGGACCGCGGCTTCATGGCGCAGGTCGACGACACCGACACCCTCTACGACCTCTTGCGGGTTCGTTCGTCATTCATCCCGACCCACCCTCCATCCCCATCCGCCACTTCTGAGCTGGTACTTCAGATTGATCGATTGTGTCCACACGCGCGCGCCATGGTTGAGGAAAACAGTGGTTATTACGACACCAGGTGAAATAGCTGCTTTTTCTTCTCTTCCTCCCCTCGACCTATTGAAGTTGTCGACGATTTTGTTCTTACTCTTACAGACAAATAATATAAGCTGTGGTTCGTTGGTTCAGTCAGTTCTCAGTTGGATCTTCTGTTTGTGAAAGGGGAGCCATCGATCGACGAGCGCTGCCGATTCTCGTGCACAAAGTTTACTGAACCTGCAGGTTTTAGTTTGCATTACTAGATTTTGTTGGTTAGTCTCTGTCATCCACATTGCCAAGTGCGAACCAAAGGTCTGCATCCGATTTCAGTTCAATCTGTCGATGTAAACACTGCGCAACCTGCAGGCCTCCTCTACCTAGTAGTACCAAATGGATAACAAAACACCGGCCGGCCAAAGTTCCGTGCAACTGAGAATCGACTGCACATACAGTGATATATAGATTCTTCTTGCATAGTTCGACTCCAGGGTCATGGTGTGATCACCGATCTGATCTGGGTGTGCGTGCAACGCAAGAACTTTATGTGCTCATTTATCGACTATAGTTACCAGCAAAATCGTCACTAATGTAGTATATTTTATTGATCATCTGAACTGATCTGTCTGCTGCTGCTCGTGCATTTACATGCATACTTGCAGGCGGCGGAAACGCTGGAGGACGGCGGGCTGATGGACCTGTGCGCGCGGAAGGCGGCGGACATGGTCAGGGGCGGCACCGTGGAGGAGATCAGGTCCCTGCTCGGCATCGCCGACGACGATGTCAGGCCGGAGCAGGACCAAGTGGCGCAGGACGACCACGACCGCCTGCTCCGCATCATCCTCTAGCTCCAATCGAGCCGATCGCGACATGCCTAGCTTGGTGCAAGCTCAAGTAGTTTCCACCGGTCGTCTAATCCTCGATCGTTCGTTCGTGGTCTCCTAGTTGCTACAATAGCTTGACAAAGACTGCATGGTTGTTTCGAGTACGCGGACTGCTCAAAGCGTCAGGGTCACCATCGATCGCCCAGCCAGACCGGAACCCACTCGTTGCACCATTGTAGAATTTTGCATAGACATGGGCGGCTGTTCACTCATCTCAAGTAACCTGAACATAGTGTAAGTTGGGACAATTTCACAATGTATTACTCGGGTGCATACCACACGTATATATGGAGTACAACGGTGGACCAAGACAATACGCAAACCATCATAGGACGGTGGCGTACCAAAGAGAAGATGGTGAGGTGCGAAATTCCAACGTGGGCGGCATGGACGAATGTTAAGGAGCAGTGAGGCAGTAGCGAGTGCATCCGGCCAGAAACGAGCTGGTACATGGGCATGGAACAGGAGCGTGCGAACACAGTCGTTCAGAGTGCGAAGAACTCGCTCGGCGCGACTGTTCTGCTGGGAAGTATACAGGCATGTGAGGCGAAAAACGGTGTCGTGATGTGACAAAAAGGTGCGGAATGCAAGATTGTCGAACTCTTTACCGTTGTCCGTCTGAAGAGCAAGAATGGGACGCCCAAACTGCGTGCGGACATAAGAGTAAAAGGCCGTCAAGGTGGAGAGTGCATCCGACTTTCGTTGCAGAGGAAAGGTCCACACATAGTGAGAATAATCATCAAGAATAACCAGATAATATAAGTAGCCCGAATTACTAGGAACTGGAGAGGTCCACACATCGCTATGAATCAACTGAAAAGGAAAAGAGGCTATGGTGGTGGAGTCATTAAACGGAAGGCGAACATGTTTACCAACACGACAGGCATGACAAGTGTGATCCTCTATCTTATTACAACTGAAACTGAAACTCCTGAGAATGTGGCGAAGTGTGACGGGGTTGTGATGACCCAAGCGAGCATGCCAGAGGTCGATGCCAACGGAGAGGGCGACCGGTGCGGTGGTCGTGGAGGAAGGCGGATGCACCGGATAAAGCTCATCGGGGCTGTCACATCGGTGGAGCACCATCCTGGTTCGAGCGTCCTTGACACAAAAACCAAGACCGTCAAATTCAACAGTAATAGGATTTTCACGAGTGAGAGATTTAACAGAAACAAGATTCTTAATAAGATGAGGAGACACAAGTATGCTAGACATAGATATAGGCATGGAATTAGAAGGAAAAGAAGTGTGCCCGACATGTGTGATGGGAAGTGTGGAACCGTCGCCGACAATGATGCGACGATCGGTGGTGACTGGAGTGGAAGAGGCAAGATTACCAGGATGAGCAAACATGTGAGCCGTGGCTCCGGTGTCCATGTACCAGTCGCCACCGCCAGTGTAGTTTGTCGGTGTAGGGGCGGCGTGCAGCGCGGCGAGGAGCGCAGGATCCCAAGGCGTCGGGGCAGCACCGGCGATGGTGACGGGGCCGCCATCAGGAAGGCACCGCTCGGCTGCGGTGGTGGGTACCCTCCATAGGGCTGCGGAGCTGCATAGTATGCCTGATGCGCCGGCAGACGCGGCACTGGAAGAGTCGGTGCAGGAGCTCGGGGGACCGGCATGGTGTAGGCATGAACGACACCGGTCCACGGGTTATACCCGGAGGCCCACGGAGGAGGCACCTGAGGCTGCTGCGGCTGCTGCTGCGGCCGCTATTGGCCGCCGTGCCGGCCACCACGCCGGCCTCCGCGGCGCCGATCGGCGGGAGGCGCGGGAGGGGCGGGAGGCCCGTATGGCAGGGGCAGCAGCCCCGACTGCTGCTGGGGTTGGTGGCGCGGCAGAGGGGGCGTGGTCGGGGCAGCGGGAGGCCCGCCACGAGTAGTGCCGGCGGTGAGGGCGATGTGGATGGCCTGCGCCTTCACCTGCTTCATCCGCCGCTCCTCCAGCCGAAGGTACGCGACGAACTTGGTGAAGGATGGCACGGGAATGAGCGAGAGGTTCGCCGCGTCGCTGCTGAAGTCCTCATTGAGCCCGGTGGTGAGCGTGCTAAGAAGGGTGTCATCATCGATCGTGGCGCCAATATCGCGGAGCTCGTCAGCGAGAGTCTTGAGGCGGCGACAATAGTCGTCGACGGAGGAGTTGTCCTGGTGGCACCCAAAAAACTCTTGCTGCAAAAAAACACGGCGTTGGAGGCGATTGTCGGTGAAGAGCCCGTTCAGCTTAGTCCACACGGCGTGAGCGTCATCACCGCCCTGCACGACCGTCTAAAAGAGGTCGGGCGAGATGGTGAGGAAGAACCAGCGGATGATCGTGGTGTCGATGGTGGACCAGTCGTGGAAGTCGGGGACGAGGCTGGAGTCGACGGAGCCATCCACATGATCGACGAGGTGGTACTCCCGGAGCACGAGGGAGAAATAGGTCTTCCACGTGTAGTAGGAGGAGTCCGTCTGGGAGAGACGAACCGGAACCCGCTCGTGGATGTTGAGGTTGCGGATGGTGTTGACGTCGGGCGGGTTGGCGTCGGCTAACGGGTTGGAGTTGGTGGAGCCCGAGGTGATGGAAGACATGAGGATGGGCGGCGGCGTCGGGTGTCTAGGGTTAGGGCTGGGAGCGGCGGTGGCTGTAAGGGGGCAGCGGCGGCGGCTTCGGGTGGGGAGGGGGAGGTCGCGGCGGTGGGGGGAGGGGGCTGCGGCGACAGGAGGTAGGGCGGCGGCGCACGTGGGAAGGCGGCGGCTGCGGGTCGGCGATCGGGGGGGAGCCGAGACGCGGAGGGAGCAGCGGCGTCCGGAAAGAGGTGGGCGCGGCGGCGGTAGGGGAAGGTAGCGGCGGCTGCGGCGCGACGGGGGGAGGCGCGGTGGCGGCGGCTGGAGCGGCGGCGGCGCAAGGAGGGAGGCGCGGCGGCGGCGGGGCGGAAGCTAGGGTTGGAACCTAAAAACTGATACCATGTAAGTTGGGACAATTTCACAATGTATTACTCGGGTGCATACCGCACGTATATATGGAGTACAACGGTGGACCAAGACCTCAACTATACACAACTAGGAGGTGGGCCCAATACACAAATATACATAACACATATATACTCAACACATAGAAACCACCATACTGTCCGGGCCATCGATTTGTTGGAGATTCGTTTTTTTGTTTTCGAAGAGGGGATGGAACCCCAGGCTCTGCATCAAGTGATACTTGATGTACACAAACTTTTATTACTACAACGTTCAGAAGTTTCAAGTTTTACGAAGGAAAACGCTTACGATCATTCGACCGATCGCGCGTTCGGATCGGTCGCTTCGCCTCGCTAGCTAGCGCTACTTCCTTTATTTGCTCCCGCACGCATGTTGGTATCAGGTATACATCTCGCTGACGCTCTCTCTCCTTGATCCCACCAATGCATCGTTGCTGTCTCAAATTTTTCCACCGCATGTGGACAAAAACTACAGTTCAAAAGCTTATTTGCTGCAGCTTTTTTTACCCGGTGGCCTATGAGGCAAATGCCCATGTATCTTAATATATAGTAAATACATGTGTTTTTATGGTCACCCCGCTACTCTTTGCCGCATGTAGTGGGAAGAGATAGGATCACTCCATTCATTAATTACATGGTGCTAAATAAATAGATTAGTAACTTAGTCTGGCCGTCCGGACATGCCGACGAGCACTCCGACAAAGCCCACACCTACCTTACTTGAAGATGAGCTCTCCGACGTTACACCTGCTATGTCGTTCGATCTCTTTGATGGCCACAACTGCGACTATTCTTGTGGGGGGGGGGGGGGGGGGGGGGGGGGGGACGATGGCGTAGTGGAACCGTTCCGAGGTCTCCGGATCTAGCGCCGATGGGGCTTCGGCAAGCTGAATTTGAGGCGGACGATATCGAATTGGTGATCGGCCTCCATGATTTTGTGGCTCCCGGTATTGAATTTGTGGCCGATGGTACAACTAAGTATTTTTCGTGATTTTTTTCAATGTTGCATGTGCCTTTTAAATTTGTAACAGAGCCGCACGAATTTTGTTGAGAAAGCATACGTGGGATGTTGCAAAGGTTTTCTGGACGTTGCTACAAATTTGTGTTTATCCGTGATATTTGGATGTTGCATATGAGATTCCTATTTGTAACGAACTCATATGCATTTTGTTGCTATAACACAAGCTAGATGTTGCAATGTTTCTGCATGTAACCGGTTTTTTTTTGTGTTTTTCGGATTTTTGCAAAATGTTATTTTACGTGTTTTTTTGTTGCTGAAACATATGGGTTTTTGTTGTAATAGTTTGTGATTTTTTTTGAATACTCGCTAATTTTTGTTGCAAATAAACGTGCAGAAAAAATTGTTACTTAACCACTTTTTTAACTTGCTACAAACACACAATTTTTTTGTTGCAACAGTTAGTGATTTTTGTTACAAACAAATCGACAGGAAAAAAATGGTTGCTTACCCACTTTTTTAAAAAGTTGTAAACATATGGTTTTTTGTTGTAATAGTTTGTGATGTTCATTTAAAAAAGTTGGCATTTTTTTTGCTGGGAGCCAATCTAGAACTATATTATATTTAATAACTATTTTTATGTACCATTATTTTTTTAAATGTTGTGATAATTTGTTATAATACTATATTTTTTGTACACCTGAATAGATTTAGAGTGAGGAGTAAAAATATTTTGGTCACCTAGCCAATAACCAGATGAATCAAGACCGGTGCATAGAGCTAGTAGCCCAGAGTAGTGCGATAACCCGAAATTTTTGTGTCATTAATTAATCCGAGAAAAATAATATGCAGCTTTAATTATCTTGATTTTGATAAATCTCTAGTGTTTAGTGTTGGATGTTCATATGCGCATGAAATATAAAAATATATTAGTGAAGTTAATCCAAGTGAACCTGATTTTGGTTGCATGTGAATTAGTAGACTTACTTTTGCATGTCGATGGAGCTAATAGCTGAAAGTAGTACTACCGTGGTATAGCAAGGATCCTCAATGATTAAGGAGCTATGTGGCTTGATTTGGAGAGGTCATGCATGCATGACTATCACTAGCAACGTGAACTGATCAACCATGAATACGTGACGTGCCTTGTTACTAGAGGTTCATCTTTGATGGGTCGGCAGATATTTTCTATACATGGGCCATCTACATGCAGTGTTGGCGGCGTCCTAGTGGCTGGGTCATAGACTTCTCTTACGTGGACATCATGCATGGAAGACATCACGTAAGTCAAGTTCTAGGAGCTTGGTCGGCAAGCGGCGAGATATTTCGGGTCAGATATTTTGCCCAGCGCCAATCACCGCTCCCTATAAATACCTAGAGCTGCTGCTACGACGAGCACGCCGAGCAGTACTAGTCGGATTCTATAAAATCCATTGAGAGAGAGAAGGAGAGGTCGATAGGCCGGCGAGGAGGTGCGTGCATGTCGGAAGAGATACGGACGGCGACGCAGAGATGCCGTGGAGTAGCCGAGTCATACATGTAGAATATCTGCATGTATTTCAAGGCGGACATGATCGATCGATCGGAGTATTGACGTGGATTATAATCTCATTATCGAGGCAAGTAGCTACTCTACTAAATCCCTTATATATCCTTGCAAGTAGTTACCTTGCTAATCCCTTGATTTCTGCAAGTAGCTGTTTTACTAATCTCTAAATCTCCGTGAGTAGCATCTCTGCTACTTACAATATATATCTTGTTGTTTCGTTGATGTGCATGTACTGCTACATGCATTATACTCTTATTGATCTTCTTATTGATCATTGTGGTATTGGAGAGATACGATGTTTTCTCAATATTGATTGCACCGGCATGATCTGCCAGAGGCTCTTGCGGAGGCATGAGCACATCTTATTGGCTGAGCATTCCAGCAATTATATCATTGATGTATATCTCTTTCTCTCTTTGTCCTATTTTCCGTATTGGTGTCACGACGGTAAACATATTGTACCAGTCACACTTCAGGTATGGGACTGTCTGAGTTCTCCGCGAGGGGCGCGGCCCTTGAATGGAAAGTGTCGGTGATGGATCCGTAGGAGCGATCGACATGAGTAGGCCAAGGTGCCCGGTGTCTTAGCGGGTGCAAGAGCTCTGCTCTTCTGGGGCACATGTGGTTCTGGTCGAGGCTGTCGATGTCGGAGTACCCCTCTTAAGAGTGTAAAAGTGTGAATATTCACCCCTGTGATTCCCGGGTAGGGAACCTTGCTATCATGTGTGATACCGATACCAGGTTGTTCACCATCCTTAACTCTTTATCTTCATCGGTGAATGATTTATTCCTTCAAATCAAGCTTCCCTAATATTTTATTTATCGCTTCTGTGGATATCTTGCTTATTTCCTTTAAATACAGTTAATTCATATTACTGTATTTAATCATTGTAATGTCCCGGGGTTTTCTACAAATTAGATTTTGTTTGTTTTTGTTTTTGCATCATCATGACATCAGCATCATGCGCATCGCATAATTTTTGGCAACAAAACTATTTTTATTGAACCCTATTTTTATTTTGCTAAAATTGTCGGAAAAGTTTTATCGAGACGGTCGTCTCCGTTTTATAAAATTAATTGCCAAATCATTTTGCAAAAGAAAATAAAAGTTTCTAGATGCGAGAGAGTAGCCCAAACCGGCCCAAACCCACATAACCTCCAAACCCTAGGGTTTTCCCCTGGCTCTTTTCCTTTCCCACCCCCGCACCTTGCAGCCACCCTCCTCCCTTCTCCTCTTTTTGTTTTCAGGTCCTTCCACCTGCATCTAGGTCCTTTTCTTTTACTTCTGGGTCCCTGGACTTTTTCCCCTCTCCTCCCTCACTCTCCTTTTCTTCCTCTCACCCTTCCGCACGCTCTCCTCCTTCCTTCCCCTTCTCCCCGCACGCGCCCTCCACCAGCACCCGCACCTGCGCCTCTCCCTCCCGGGCTCCGGCCGAGCCACCATCGCCGCCTCCCTTCCTTGGCCGTCGTCCTCTCCCAGCGCCACCGGCCCGCCTCCGCCAGCCACACCCGTCCCCGCCTCCAGCCGCGGCGGCCGCGCCTCGGACGTCCTCGACCAGGCCGCCGCCCCGCGCACGTCCTCTCCCACGCCCCGCCTTCCTCCTCTTCGGCCCGACCCCGAGCACCTCCCTCTGCTGCACCCCGCCTCGCGCTGTCGTCTTTCCTCACCGGCCGCCTCGACCCCAGCTTCCTCCCTCCTCCCCCCTCGTCACCGAGCTCCTCCGGCCTGAGCTAACCACCTCCTGGTCGCCTCGCCTCGCTCTCCCGCTCCTGCAGCACGCCGCTCCTCTCTCCCCCCGACAACCACAGGCCGCTGCGCCTCCTCATCCCCGACCAGCACCTCCGCTGCTGTCCCCGACGGCCACGTCTGGCTCCGCGCTCGTGCTGCATGTCCCCATCGCCGTGTCGTGTTAGCTTCCGTGTTTCCCGTCCCCGACTTCTCCCGTTCCAGGTACGGCCTCCCCGACGTTTCCCGTTTCCGTCTCCGTGCGTGCATGTTCCCGTCGTGAAACCGGTTCCCGACAAGTTCCCCGATGTTTCCCGACGAGAAGCCGCTTCTCGACGCCAAGGTCTCTGTCCTTGTACGACTCCGTGAACTCGATGTCCGTGAACCCCGAAGACTGAGTACCCGGAACGCCAAGGTCCGCGACGACTACGACCCTAGTACGACTACTTCCACGACGTCGACTACCTCGACTACTTCAACTCCGGACGAACGACTACTTCGACTACTTCGACGACGTCGACTACTTCCTCTCCGAATCCGTAGATCCCCTGATCCGATGTGTGACCCCAACCCTAACCTTATACCATATATGCGTAACTTAAATAAAATCATGCATCATTAATTAACCTCGCACCTTTATCCATTTAGTCGAATTAAATCAACTACCTTTAAATGGGGTTTTGTCTAGTGCATCTATATTATGCATCGATCCCATTTAAAATGTTTTGCCATGTGTTAGGAATAAAATTGAATCACTTTAATTTGTCATGCATTCATGTCATCAACATGCCGCTTCTTTTGCCGTAGTGTAAAATGCATCTTTTCCGTTGCCCAGTGTTCGTTGCTTCTTCGGGAATAGGACGATGAGATGATGTGAGCAACGACAGGTTCTGCTACATCTTGGGGCGTTGCTCACATCAACTCATCGTTCTATTCTCGAAGAAGCAACGAAAAGTGGGCAACGGAAAAGATGCATTTTACACTACGGCAAAAGAAGCGGCATGTTGATGATATGAATGCATGACAAATTAAAGGGATTCAATTTTATTCCCTAACACATGGCAAAACATTTTAAATGGGATCGGTGCATATTATAGATGCACCGGACAAACCCCATAATTTAGTTGATTTAATTCGACTAAATGGATAAAGGTGCGAGGTTAATTAATGATGCATGATTTTATTTAAGATACACATATATGGTATAAGGTTAGGCTTGGGGTCACACATCGGATCAGGGGATCTTCGGATTCGGAGAGGAAGTAGTCGACATCGTCGAAGTAGTTGAAGTAGTCGTTCATCCGGAGTCGAAGTAGTCGAGGTAGTCGACGTCGTGGAAGTAGTCGTACTCGGGTCGTAGTCGTGGCGGACCTTGGCGTTCCGGGTACTCGGTCTTCAGGGTTCACGGACATCGAGTTCATGGAGTCATACACGGACGGAAACCTTGGCGTCGAGAAGCAGCTTCTCATCGGGAAACATCGGGGAACTTGTCGGGAACCGGTCTCACGAAGGGAACATGCACGCACGGAAACGGAAATGGGAAACGTCGGGGAGGCCGTACCGGGAACAGGAGACGTCGGCGACGGGAAACACGAAAGCTAACACGACACGGCGACGGGGACGTGCAGCACGAGCACGGAGCCAAACGTGGCCGTCGGGGACAGCTGCAGAGGTGCTGGTCGGGGATGAGGAGGCGCAGCGGCCTATGGTTGTCGGGGGGGGGGGCGAGGAGCGGCGAGCTGCAGGAGCGGGAGAGCGAGGCAAGGCAACCAGGAGGTGGTGAGCTTAGGTCGGAGGAGCTCGGTGACGAGGGGGGAGGAGGGAGGAAGCTGGGGTCGAGGCGGCCGGTGAGGGGAGACGGCAACGCGAGGCGGGGCGCAGCAAAGGGAGGTGCTCAGTGTCGGGCCGAAGAGGAGGAAGGCGGGGCGCGGGAGAGGACGTGCGCGGGGCGGCGGCCGGGTCGAGGACGTCCGAGGAGCGGCCGCCGCGGCTGGAGGCGAGGACGGGTGTGGCTGGCGGAGGCGGGCCGGCGGCGTGATACATGTCAAACGTATCTATAATTTTTTATTGATCCATGCTAGCTTTGTGATGTTGTCACATGTTTCTATTATCATATTACATCATTATTATGCATTTTGTCGGACTAACCTATTGACAAGATGCCCAGTGCCAGTTTCGTGTTTTTGCTGTTTTGTATTTCAGAAAATCCACCACAGGAAATATCGTCGGATTGAGCTCAAAATTTACGGAGATTTTTTATGCGATGGAAGACACTAGAAGACCGAAGGGGCACCTGGGGGGCCACAGGCGGGTGCCTGCCGCGGCCCCCCTAGGACCTGCGGGTGGGGCCCGCCCCTGCCCCCTCCGACGCCTACAAAATCCCTTTTAACCTAAAAACGACGGGGCAGCCATTATTTTCAAGAGACGTCATCCCGACGTGCCGTCATCTCAAACCCTAGTTCGGGGTGATTTTGAAGCAGTTCCCGGCACCCTGCCGGAGGGGAGATCGATCCCGGAGGGCTCTTCATCGCCATGCTGTTGCTACTAAGGGTAAAACAGCGGTGTTAATGTCTCTTTTGATATTAGTATTGCTTACTTCATGCATTTTACTTAATGCAAATGTCTGTTGCTTGCAACTTAATACCGATGGGTGACAGGCTGGATAGCGATCCCACGGTGGACTTTTTAGACAAAGATGCAGTTGGACTCAACGGTCTTTGTTCCTTGTCGTGATGCCTACTTAAATATTATCATGTTCTCTTTGTCATAACTAGATTAAGTTTGTGTTATAATCTTGTCAATTGCCCAGCTGTAATTTGTTTACCCATCATATGATTGTTCTATTTACTTGAGAGACTCCACTAGTGAACCCATTGCCCCCGGTCCATCTTTTTACATTGATTGCAACTTTTATTCACCACTTTTCATCATCATTACTCTACTGGTCCATTTTCATAATTCGTCTATTTCACTATACAATTAACCGCTTTGTTTTCTGCGAGAACGGAAAGATTGACAACCTTTCCGCCGTTGGGGGCAAAGTATTTTGGTTGAGTGTGTGCAGGTCCACGTCTGTTGAAGATTAAGTGTCAGAGATTTTCAACATTCAATTTGTTGTTGAATTCAAGGTCCTACTGGTTCGATAAACCTCGGTTCGTTATGGAGGGAAAACTGCTGCTTGCTACATCCACGCCTTCGCTTGGGGCACCACCCAACTCTTCATCAGTAGCAATCAAGCTCTTTTATGGCGCCGTTGCCGGGGATCTTGGAGCTACAGCAAGGGGAGTCTCATACTCTCAATCACTTTACTTTGTTTTTGTCTTGCTCGTTTTATTTCTCGTTAGCTTATTTTTCTTGTTGCAAAATTTTAAAACCCAAAAAATTAGCGTAGTCTTTATTCATGTTTTGTTATTTTATCTTATCATTATGTCTAGTTCTTTCCCTGTTGTTGAGACACCCGAGTCCGAAGTCCTCACCTTCAAACAAAGAGGTGGGTAGAGTTTGAAAGATGCTTGGTATAGGATTAATAATGCTCGTCATTGGTCCACCAAAAAGCCTTTGGCCACTGTTCTCCTTAGAAATTTTAATGTTGACATTACAAGTTGGTATAGGTATGTCCTAGACACTATCACAGGTGGAAACTTCCTAGGGATTAATGCTTTGGAAGCTTTTAATGCTATAGAGGGTCTTGTGGGTATCCCACCAACTAATGAGGGTAAAATTAAAATCACTTTGGAACATGTTATGCAAAGGTTAGAAGTTATAGAAGATAATGTACCAAGTGTGGACATGATAAGGGAAATAGATAAGGGAATTCTTGATGATATTAACAAGCTTGATGGGTGTCTAAAAGATATTGCTAAGAGTATTAAGTCCCTTGAACCTACAAAAGCTAGTAATCAAACTATAAGAATTGATAAATTGGAGGAAATAATTGATACCTTAGGAACCACTTTTTCTTCACTCAAATCTAAAAAGAAAGTGGCTTCGGCTTCTAAAATGCCTAAATTCGTATTTGTGCCAAGGAATACTACTAAAGTTAATACATCGTCTGCAGGAAAAGAGGATTTGAAGGATGGTAAAGGAAGCCCCAATTTTCAAGGATTCAAGGGGAGGATCCCCAGTGGGTAAAACTACTTTTACCCCACCAATTGTTGCTACTAATAGTATTTCTGGAGGTCCTTTTCCAAGTTCCACAATTCATGAACTTGATAAGAATGATGATGCCCTCGATTTTGAAAAAACTTGATATTTGGCATTACGTCTAGCTAAAAGGCATTAAAGAAAAGCGCTTGTTGGGAGGCAACCCATCTTTTACTTTCAGTTTGTTTTTTTGCTTTTCTTGAGTCTTGAAGTTGTTTCCTCTGTAGCAACTTCATTGTATCATTTTATTTACGTTTTTTGTGCCAAGTTTAGCCTCTAATGCATTCAAAGTGCGAGGTGTTGTTTTGCTGTCCAGAAACAGATTTCTGTCCTTCACTGTTCGAAAATCCAAAAATTCTCTGAATTTTATCTTTTTCTAAAATTTTAGACAGCAAGCCTGATACTTTTATCTATCTTTCGTTAGTTTTGACTATTCTGATTCGAGCTACAGAAGTGCCTCGAAAAATTCGATCTTTACAAACTGTTCAGATTTTGACAGATTCTGCTTTCATTTTGCATTCGTCTCTTTACCATCGTCAAATGTGATACTCTAGGGGTGGAGTGCCAAATTGAGGCTTAGTAAACTGTAGCTAATGCCTAATAAAGTTGTTTTCAATTTGTCTTGAGTTGAACACATGTGCATTTTTAATTTATGAGCACTAACCCTCTAATCAGTTTATGATATGTTTTGTGTGAAGCGAGTTTTTAAGTTCCAAAGGAGAGGATAATGAAGAAATTGAAGATGGATCAGAGCTCAAGCTTGGGGATGCCCCCATGGCATCCCCTCTGAATATCAAGAACCATCAAGCGTCAAAGCTTGGGGATGCCCAAGGCATCCCCTCTTCTTCATCAACTATCATGAGGTCGTCTTCGTTGAACTAAGTTTTTATCACTTTACATATTATGTTCTATGCTTGGAGCGTCTTTTTGCTTTCAGTTTTGTTTGTTTGTTTGCTGGTCATATGCTTGTTGGATCCTTACTTTGTTTGTGTGGGAGAGAGACACGCTCCGCTTTTTTATTTGAATACTCCTTTGCTTCGCTTATATCTTGTTGAGTATTCTTAGCTACTGTTTGTTTGCTACTAAGCTTTCGCTTTTATCTTTTATCTTATTTAGAGCTGCTAGTAGTTGGTGTTAAACTCTCTTGTTCTTCACTTATATTTGTTAGAGAGTTGTCTTGGTTGCTTGGTTGATGTGTTAGAACGGAAAAATGCTATGCATGTGGTAGTGGTATGAAATAGAAAAAACCTGCATAGTCTTGTAGATCACTATGTGGATAATTTGATACTCTTCAATTGTTTTGAGGCATTTAAATAACTAATGGTTAAAATGTGTTGGTTAATGGTGTTAGAGCTGATTAGTGGAGATGTGTTAGTAAAGCGTGGAGCCGTACTTTTCTGAACTAAACAACCTAAGTCAACAATGCTAATGTGTCATGAATTCTGCTCAGTTGAAAAGAAGTTCCTAGTGGGTAGTTACTGCAACGGCCGGGGAAGCCAACGGGGCACTTCTGTCGCCGCCACGATCCCTCTCGGGGTGTTTCTAACCATTTGTGGAACATTGCAATTGCTAGTTGTTTGCAATATACGAAATGCATTGTTGAGTTTTGGTTTTTGGCACTTCCACTTCCATATTTTGCTAGCCTCTTCGGTGCTGCGCAATGCCCTCTCTCACATCGAGATTGGTGCATACTTCGCCAGTACATCCAACCCCGTGGGAGAACTTCATCCTGTTCTCCTACACATAAGCCAATTATCTCCCTCAAAACAGCCACCATACCTACCTATCACGGCATTTCCATAGCCGTTCCGAGATACATTGCCATGCAACATCCATCATTACATCATGACTTGATGTCATTCTTCATTGCCATATAGTTTGCTTGATCATTGAGTTAGTGTGTCGCGTGGCTTGCCACATGTTCTACATATTTTCCACACTACGCTCGATCATGCATACCTTCTTTTATACATCATGTATTATTCTTATGAGTTATGAGTACCAAAAAGTGTGATGATCCATTTGTAATATAGAGTGTTGCTCCTATAGTGAGGTAAAAAATAAAAAATAAAATAGCCCAAAAAGAGGCCAAATGAGAGAGCATTTAAAAGAGCCAAGGAGGCCACCAAAATCCAAAAAATAGAAAAAGAGAGAGGGAGCAGCACTACTATCCTTTTTACCACACTTGTGCTAGTAGCACCTACACTTCATTATAGATAGTTCTCATGTTGTTTAGTAGAATAACAATGTGGGGAATTAACGTTATAGAACTTGGCTTGTATATTCCAAGGATGAGCCTCCTCAAGTGGGCTCTAGGTCTTCATGAGCAAGCAAGTTGGATGAACCCCCACTAGTTCCATTGGAGATCTTTCATATACTTATAGCTCTATGTGCATTCGTTGCATGGCAATCACTACTCCTCATACAGTGTCAACTACGGGACTTCCTTTTGTCTTGTGGTTACCTTCTCCACTGTTTGAGCCTTTCTTTTTGGCCTTCCAAACCTCCATTATTGTTCTCTTTGCCATAACATTTTGGTGTCAAAACCACTTCTTACTTGCACTAGTTGAGTAGACTTCGAAACAGTTGATTTGTGAAGGAGATGGATTAGGACACCTGACTCGAGCTTGGCTATTTTCATGAATAACTACTTAGATGCTTTGAAGAATGATTGATGCTTTACATTGGAGACATAATTTGCAATTCTTCTTTCTAAACCTTATGTATAGTTCCATGTCTCCAACGCACTTATACATGAAAAGTTTCTAGCATTTGTTAGCTAGCGTATGTTAATCATTGTTTGCTTAATGTCAACTATAGACAACTGTTTTGGATCACTTTATTCACATCTTGTGATGTGCATTACTATCTTGATCAAGATTATGTTGGTTGCATGTCTCATCAAAAATTATTTTGTTATCACTTACCTACTCGAGGACGAGTAGGAGTTAAGCTTGGGGATGCTGATACGTGTCAAATGTATCTATAATTTTTTATTGATTCATGTTAGTTTTGTGATGTTGTCACATGTTTCTATTATCATATTACATAATTTTTATGCATTTTGTCGGACTAACATATTGACAAGATGCACAGTGCCAGTTTCCTGTTTTTGCTGTTTTGTATTTCAGAAAATCCACCACAGGAAATATCGTCGGATTGAGCTCAAAATTTACGGAGATTTTTTATGCGACGGAAGACACCAGAAGACCGAAGGGGCACCTGGGGGGCCACCCAGGGGCCACAGGCGGGTGCCTGTCGCGGCCCCCTGGGACCCGTGGGTGGGGCCCGCCCCTGCCCCCTCTGATGCCTACAAAATCCCTTTTAACCTAAAAACAACGGGGCGGCCATTATTTTCCAGAGAAGTCATCCCGACGCACCGTCATCTCAAACCCTAGTTCGGGGTGATTCTGAAGCAGTTCCCGGCACCCTGCCGGAGGGGAGATCGATCCCGGAGGCCTCTTCATCGCCATGCCTTCCTCCGGGATGATTTGTGAGTAGTCCCACCTTGGACCTTGGGTCCATGGCAGTAGCTAGATGGTAGTCTCTCTCTCTTGTGCTTCATGTCTTATGATCTTGTGAGCTGCCTAACATGATCAAGATCGATTATTGTAATGCTATGTGATGTGTTTGCTGGGATCCAATGGATTATAAAGTTATGATCAGATTGTGCATGATTCTTATATGTTGATTTATGTTCTTGCATGCTCTCCGATGTGCGTAGTTACTTTGGCCAAGTGATTGTGTGTATCTCCAAGAGAGAGTATTTATGCTAGATTGTGGGTTCATGCCCCCTCTTGTTCCTGGGCACGAGTGACAGAAACGTCTAAGGGTGAGGGTGTGCTGTTGGTACTAAGGGTAAAACATCGGTGTTAATGTCTCTTTTGATATTAGTATTGCTTACTTCATGCAATTTACTTAATGCAAATGTCTGTTGCTTGCAACTTAATACCGATGGGTGACAAGCTAGATATCGATCCCACGGTGGACTTTTTAGACAAAGATGCAGTTGGACTCAACGGTCTTTGTTCCTTGTCGTGATGCCTACTTAAATATTATCATGTTCTCTTTGTTATAGCTAGATTAAGTTTGTGTTATAATCTTGTCAATTGCCCAGTTGTAATTTGTTTACCCATCATATGATTGTTCTATTTACTTGAGAGACTCCACTAGTGAACCCATGGCCCCCGGTCCATCCTTTTACATTGATTGCAACTTTTATTCATCACTTTTCATCATCATTACTCCACTGGTCCATTTTCATAATTCATCTATTTCACTATACAATTAACCGTTTTGTTTTCTGCGAGACCGGAAAGATTGACAACCTTTCCGCAGTTGGTGGCAAAGTATTTTGGTTGAATCTGTGCAGGTCCACGTCTATTGAAGATTAAGCGCCAGAGATTTTCAACATTCACTTTGTTGTTGAATTCAAGGTCCTACTGGTTCGATAAACCTCGGTTCGTTATCGAGGGAAAACTGTTGCTTGCTACATCCACGCCTTCGCTTGGGGCACCACCCAACTCTTCATCAGTAGCAATCACGGCGCTGGGAGAGGACGACGGCCGACGAAGGGAGGCGGCGACGGCAGCTCAGCCGGAGTTCGGGAGGGAGAGGCGCAGGTGCGGGTGCTGGTGGAGGGCGCGTGCGGGAAGAAGGGGAAGGAAGGAGGAGAGCGTGCGGAAGGGAGAGAGGAAGAAAAGGAGAGTGAGGGAGGAGAGGGGAAAAAGTCCAAGGACCCAGAAGTAACAGAAAAAGGACCTAGATGCAGGTGGAAGGACCTGAAAACAAAAAGAGGAGAAGGGAGGAGGGTGGCTGCAAGGTGCAGGGGGTGGGAAAGGAAAAGAGCCAGGGGAAAACCCTAGGGTTTGGAGGTTATGTGGGTTTGGGCCGGTTTGGGCTACTCTCTCGCATCTCGAAACTTTTATTTTCTTTTGCAAAATGATTTGGCAATTAATTTTAGAAAACGGAGACGACCGTCTCGATAAAACTTTTCCAACAATTTTAGCAAAATAAAAATAGGGTTTAATAAAAATAGTTTTGTTGCCAAAAGTTATGTGATGCGCATGATGCTGATGTCATGATGATGCAAAAACAAAAACAAACAAAATCTAATTTGGGGAAAACCCCGGGACATTACAATTTAATCCTACTTTGTTCTTCCATTGTATAGTAAAGTATTTACTTGCTGAGTATGATTTATCGTACTCATCCTTGCCTCCTATCTTTTTTTATGTCATCAGAGTTCGCAGCGGATCCGAAGAGTAGGCTGACCAGCAGGATGGGGAATGCTTAGAGAATTTATTTATTCTTGTAAATGTAATAATCTTGTAAAATGAGTTAGTGAGCTGTTTGAGATCCACTGTGCTGGTTTATGCCTGCTTTTCTAGCCTTGCGCGCGTATAGGCTTTCGGGTCTATAGGCGCGCGGCGGCTGTCATTCTACCGGGCCGGGACTCGGGGCGTGACAAGTAGAGTATGGGCGGAGAGTCAAATTAGAGCCAACACATGGTGGGCTCCACCTAGTTGGCCAATAGCACCACAGGACTAGGCCTGGAATTCGAGCCGAGCCGACTCGGCTCGACTCGCTCAAACTCGGTAAACTGACGAGCTACTCGAACTCGGCTCGTTCAATGAAACGAGTCCAAAAGTTGAGCTTGGCTCGACTCGCTGAACTCGCGAGCTACTCGTGAGTAGCTTGGTAAAACAGATAATGAGCGAACGAGTTGTGACAGACGCCGACGATGCGGCTTAGAGGCGGACTTCTTCCCCTTGCCCTTGGTGCGGTGGTCGGAGGGGACGGCGGTGGGCTCTTGCTGGCGAGGAACAAGTGGCCGGAGGGGACGGCGGCGGGGACTATGGGCTATGGCCAACCGAAGGCGACGCTCGGTAAACAGACCTAGTGGCCGGCGGGCTATGGCTGGCGGTGGCTGACGGGAACGGGGGTGATGGCAGACAGTGACCGTCGGAAAGCAGGGATGGGAACAGGGAACGGGGGCGTCGCTCCGCCGCCGGACCGCCGGGCTGCAGGGACGGGGAACAAAAGGGACGGGGACAGGAGTACAGGACACAGATCGATTGGTTTGGGGAATCGATAGTTTTTTTTAGGGAAGGGGATGGGCATGCGCTGAAAAGATTGCTAGTTGGGCCGTTTTGGGCTAGATTAGACGTAGGAGGCAGCAGAGTTCTCATTTTAAGCGAGCTAAATGAGTTAAACGAGTACTCACTAGTTCGGCTCGTTTAGTTCGAACTCGTTTAGTGAAAAATATAGAAGCTCGGCTCATTTATTTCTGAGTTCAAGTCGAGGCGAGTCGAGTTACGACTTGCTCGTTTAACTCGCGAGTTTCGAGTTTTAATTCCAGGCCTACACAGGACCATCACATGCAAAAGGCAGCAGCGTTGAAAAGGAGCAGCAGCTAATGCCAGGGAGTGACAGCGACGTGAGGGAAAGGAAACTGCTTTCCCACCATACGATCTTGATCAAATGGTGCCTGGAACGACCGATCCGCGCGCGGCGATCAGCCGACCGACACCTTTCGCGGGCCTTTTACAAATCACGTATGACATATGTTGAAACAGAATGAACTAATGAAAAATGACATAATAACACAACTAGGTATCCTGTAGTCGTGTAATATGATGCCACTCAGCCCGGCTAAAAAAATATCCCGAGCAGCCATAGGAGTCGAGCACACCCAATAACTGGAAGTTCCGCTGATCTTGTGAGAGAAGGAATGCGCATAGCTGGATCCATTGGACCACCATGTTGATAACCTTTAGAACATGATAGTTTGTCGTTCTATTAAAGGCAATACTATTTCTACTGTTCCAACTTGAGCAAACCAAGGCTGACACTCCGATACGAATTCTAGCCTCAGTCTTTTTGTCAATCCCATTCAGACAATTGCTAAACATATTACTTATATTGCAGATTAATACTGGCAATCAGGGATGGATACAAGAATTTAATTTTGGGTGTTCAAATTCCAACCAAAACAAATCATATAGGTGAAAGGTTGAAAATGGTTCATGACTTCCCACTAATAAAAGTATAATTTTGATGTTTGACCTTGATTTGGACTTGAAAAGCGGCGTATAGATGCTAAGAAATACCACAAAATTATGCATCTGTCCACTATACGCTACCTATGATTGTTTTTGCAGAACATTTTGGGTGTTCATATTTACACCCTTGACCAACTATGTATCTGCAATGTTTTAAAAAGGTTCTCCCACCTCAGTCCAGCCAATCCATTGCTTTTTAAACATGCCCCTTATCTTTCTTGATATTACATGTTATTGTTTCTTTTAAAACCATTTTTTTACCCAGATTTCGATTCCAGGATGGAACCCATATTTTTTTGCACTTTAATACGAAATTGATAAGGTCATTATAGATTCATCAATGTTTCATCCATTTTTGTACAAGGTTACAAGATGTTTCGAAGGGAGGATTTTTGGAAACTAACTAGGAAACAAGCAAACATTCAAAATGGTTTATTTTTTCAAAAACAAATATTGGTTTTATCACTGGTTTACCATCATCTCCTGGAAAAAAATCTGGAGCATTTTGTGTTCATCAGAGAAATCGTCATGGTCTATAAAAGATTCAACGTCTTTTTGGTAAAGAATCTTGACAGAATAATGCAAATTTCGCACACTTTTCACAAGGATTTTTACAAGGCAACATTATTAGATTCATACAAGATCCAGTGCAGTTCCATATACACAAGTTTCTCACATAGTTTCATAGGATCCATAGAGGTGACAAGATTATACAGAAATATATAGTTTCATATGATCAAAAAAAATCTCAGTTTCTTGATATGACCTCATTCTATCATCATCACTTCCATTTGTTGTTTATCGACAACTTCTTAACCAATTTTTTTCAAAGAAGTAATGAAGAGGCGACAGTAAAATCACACTGACATAACCGATGAACACGAATAACTGACCAACAAGCAAGTACAAATAAGACACTAATCTCCCAATTAAACGGATCACTCTTCTTCAGTGCGCTATGTACGTATCAAGGACATCACTGTACTCACAATAACAATCATAGCTTAATTATGACGTTCATCTCAACTCGAACGTGTAAACAGACCAAAAGTTCATCTCAGGATCACCTCCCCTAGGAAGGTGACCAATCCGGTGGGGGAGCTCTTCCATGAGCTTGCTGGCATGATGTCGGGATAACGAGCGACGCGGCTGCCGCTTGACCCGAGAAGAGTTTATGCAGGAGGTGCATGTGGAGCTTCCGCAGACAGTGACAGGGGAGGCGATCTCTCGACAGGAGATGCTCGACGGTGCGTCCTGTGAGGGGGGGGGGGGGCACGTCGACATGGAGGAAGAGGCCGAGAGGGATGATGGGGAGATGCAACAGATGGTGTCAAGCCTGGCAGACCTGGGAGAGCAGGTGGTGCTGAACGACGAGGAGGTGAGCATCGACGACCCCGGGGCGGTTCCCGTCCCACTCACCGATCAGCGTGTGGTCGGGCAGCAGTTCGAGAAGGACGTCCTTATGCCGGCGCAAGCTGGCTTTGGAAAGCAGGACCTAGTGATGGGTGCACCTCAGTGCCCCTTGTCGGGCTTCCTTGCCCGGGTCATGGCGCCGATCGAGGTCTCAGTTTTGGGCACGCCGGCCACGACGCTGGTCCACGAGAAGGAGGTGGAGGCGGCGTCTGTGTGGAGGAGTGGTAGGATCGCCAAGCTTCACCCGGAAGGTGCCAACATGGAGCAGCTGTCCATGGAGGCCGTGGCGCGAGCGCGACGTCTCGGCCCGCGGCCTGAGGAGGCCAACTCCTCAGAGCGCATGCGGCTGGACTACTTGGCTCTGTGGGGTGGCCAATCCCTCATGGACCCGGCGGTGGCGGCCATTGATGACCTCGTCCTCTCCGTGAAGAAACCCAAGAAGAAGAAGGTGTCTAGGACCGGGGTGGCGCGATAGAGGCCGCCGGAGATTGCCTAGATGACAATGGCTAGCGGAGCCATCATCCTCTGGGGATATGGAAGGAGAGGAACCGGAGGTTTTTCTGCAGCGCGGAGATCCCTTCAACGGAGTTGGCAGATTTGGTGCGGGAAGAGATGACGTCGCGGGCTTTTGCCCACACGCAGAATCCGGGAGACTTAATTTAATATTTTTGTCTGTAAAGGGATGTTTCCCTAGCACTAAATTGTGTAAAAAAAACATTCTCTTCTCACTAATCGGAAGGCAAACGACTGCCATTTACCTCGGAAAAAAGGATCTTTGAACATAAGATGTTGCTTTTTTCAAAATGGAGGTTAAAACTCCAGCCTCTGCATCAAAATGATGCATAAAGATTTTTTAGTTAAATTATTTAATATAGATCTAGAAAAAATATACATCAAGAAACCCGAAGCCACCACTCCACACGTACAAATTTGACAATGGGGGGATCATGCCATCGCACAACAACATTCCACCATCTAGATCTAGGGGCATCACCGAGCCGCCCGTATAGCGTCGGGAGCACACATTCGGTCCAACAGAGTCCCACCATATATGCAGCCAAAAGTTATGCATAACATTTTAGTAAAATTCTACCGTCACTACGGGAATCTGCATAGACGCCGACGGCCGGAAACCGTCGGCGTAGACCTGAAGGCCGTCGGCGTAGCCATAGCCCGACGGTGGCCGTCGGCGTAGCGCCGTCGGCGTAGCAGCCCGTAGGCGTAGCAGCCCGGCCGTCGGCGTACGTGGACCCCGTCGGCGTACGTGGTGGTGGGACCCACAAGACGGCATCCGGCCGTTCCGTCACTCCACCATCCGCCGACAGCAATGCCATCGGCGTACACATCCCGATAAAGTAAAAAAAAAGCTGAGCCACCGCCGCCGGAGCACCGGCCGCCCGAGCCTACCACCTCACCGATAGAGGCCATGGTAAGGGAGGCCACGGCCAGCACAGGCCACGGGCAGAGCGGCGGGCAGCAGAGCACCAAAATCACGACACGGTGAGGTCGATGAAGATCACCGCGAGATCGATGACGAGCACGGCGAGGTCGAGGCCGCGGCTCCTCGCGGCGTTGGTGGACGACGGCCCTCCGTCGCTTGCACACGATGCGCCGGAGCCATGGGAGCCTCGCGTTGGTGCTGGCCGGCGGCGGGAGGGAGCAGGGCCGCGCCGTGGTCCCGCAGGAGCTCCGCGACGGCCGCCTCGGCCTCCCTCGGATCTCCGTGAGCGGAGGAGAGGGAGGAGGCGTGTGCGGACGGGGTGGTCGTGGCGCGGCGACGGTGCGGGAGGAGGCCGAGGCAGAGGTGGAGAGGGGAGCCGGGTCGGTGGCGTGCTGTGGATTGGGGAGAGAGACGAGGAGAGGTCGCGTGGGGGAGAGACGAGGAGAGGGAGCGAGTCACGGGTGCGTGGGTGCGTGGGTCGTTTCCTTTCTTTTATCCGTTCCTCATTTTCCGTGCGTGGGTGGGTGCGTTTGTGTTTCTTCTGAATGATTCCTGGACGTTGGATCTTGATCAAGGGTTAGATCGTTGGCTGATCCGTGGGAGTTGGCTTCCTCTCTTCTGATTGGCTTATCAGTTTGACCACGGTTTCATCTAGTTTTAGTCTCGGAAGCGTACATCATCGAATCATAGCTAAGTTGGTATAGACGCAGCGGTATAATGGGCGCGTCCCAGGTTCGAATCCTCTTGGCCGCGATTAATTTTTCGGTACGCCGACGGCCTGAGGTTAGACGTCCGTTTGAACCGGGCTGAGGTTAACAGTTCGGTCCATCCAAAGACATACGCCGACGGGAGTTTGTACACCGTCGGCGTATGAATGTCTACGCCGACGGGTTTCATACGCCGACGGCCCGTTCGTCGGCTTCCCAAACTCTACTTGTACGCCGACGGCCCCGACATTTGGCCGTCGGCGTATAAGACGGCCGTCGGCGACTTGTCTGTTTCCCGTAGTGCGTGGACAGATGGACAAACTAGCCAGAGGCAGATTAAGAAATATTTAGCATGCAAGCAACAAATAACAAACTATACTGATCATTCATCACTTCAAGCTGCCCTTTATCGACAATTGCAGCATCTTAACCACAACCAGATTCAATGACGCAACAAAGAGACCAGTGAAGGCAGCTAAAAGATGGAGAAGCAAGCCACAAGTCACATACTGAACAAATAACTTACAATGTTTACTGGCCATTCATCATATGGTCTCAGAGCATCTCTAGCTAGCAGTACCCTATAAGTCCCTCGTCCTCCCGGAAAAGTCTGGCCGATGTGCGGGGCGAATCAAATTTCTGGCCCAACCCGAAAATTTTATCGGGGCCTTCGGATAAGCGGTGGCTCCGGTGATATATATTTCGGCAGGAGGGCTAGATAGGGTACCAGTTCCGGAACCCTCCGTCGTTTTTCCTCTACCCTCCCCGAGTGCAGATCGATGGCGGGATCCTCTATGCGTGGCCCCGGTGGGTGCGACAGAGGCGACGGAGGCCGCGAGCCACCAGAAGATGAGGATTAGAGGGCCGCACGAGACCGCTCGGAAGGCCGCACGCAAGCAGGGCTCCTACAGGGTTCGCCGGTGGGTGGGGCTCGTCCCGGCGAGGGCGCACGATGCGGAGGCCGGAAGTTCGGTCCGTGGTCAGAGGAGGAGGAGGGTGCCGGATCCGGAGGAGGATGAGTACCGCCTGCCGCCCGTGATGCTGATTCCGCCAGGCGGGTGCGTCGTCACCCTCGGCGGCCGCGGCTTCGGTGCGTGCAGCATGGGACACCCTCATCGACAACGTGATGCCTACATGGAAGCGCACCGACGACGCCGATGCCAAACACAAGGCCGCAATGGAGGCGTTTGACGCAGGCACTCCCGGTGCCGTCCAGCGCCTGCAAGCGGTGGCGGACGAGCACGACCTCGCTTGGGCCGTGCGCTACATGGTCGAGAAGGACGACCTCGGTATCGACAAGTAGATCGCCACCTGAAGTAGTTTAATATCTATTTGTAGTTGTAGTTGGCTGTAAAATTAACGCGTGAAGAACTAATTTCCTTTCCGTTTGAATATCCAGTATCAGTTTCCTAGATCTGTTCTATCCAGCTCATCTCATACCGGATAATCATTTTCCTGCTTACGGGATACAATTTATCCGGTACGAAATTTTAGGGTATCTGCCAGTAATGCTCTCATTATGAGTTCATGTTATCGCGTATCGGCAATTGCTTGCAACATCTTAACGCACAGCCAGATTCAGTGATGCAGCAAAGTATAATCCCTTAACCTGATGACTAAGCACATCACACTGTACTCATCGACAATTGCATGTTAACGCATTCACTGATATGCAGCAAAGAGACAGTGCCTTAGAGCATCCCAACGGACAATTTTTTTTTTTAGAAATGGGTGTTACCCCAGCCTCTGCACCTCCAACGGACAATGGACGCTGCAAAAGAAGCGCCCGCGGAAAAGACGGTTGTTTTAGCGTGCCGCGGGGCATTTCGCGCGCTCCAACGGACACGCTAAAGTCCCACGCGTGGGAAAACAGATAGCGTGCGCGCGTAAAAGCGGCAGCCCGCGTTGGCTATATAGCACACCGCTTCCAGCGCGCTGGGCAGTTCATGCGCCGCGCAACCGTTTCCGCTCCCTCCCGCGCTCACCATGACAGTTTCTCTCCCCACTCTCCGCGCGCTCCCCCCGCCGCCATGCCTCTGCGCCGTCGCAGCTCCTCCGGCTACTGCGGCGTCCGCGCCCGCCCCAATGGCACATTCTACGCCGAGATCCTCTCCGGCGACGAGCGTCTTTCTCTCGGCACCTACGACACCGCGCACGAGGCCGCCCGCGCCTGGGATGCGGCGGCATGGCGGCTCGGCCGCCCGCCCCGTCTGATGAACTTCCAGGACGTGCGCACCGCGCAGCAGGCGCAGGACCTTGCGCCACCACCGCTTCATCGACGAGGAGCGCCACGCCCACCGCTAGAGCCATGTCCGCTTCCTCTGCGCGGATAGGGACGAGCGCGCCGTGGCGGATTGGCGTGCGCACCACCCGGAGGATGCCGCCACCGAGGAGGAGTTCTGGGCGAGTAGGGCGGCCCAGGCGCTAGAGAGAAAGGCGGAGCGCGAGGAGTGGATGGAGGAGAAGCGGGCGCGCAAGGCCGCGGCACTTGCCGCGTACGACATTGCAGACGCCGGCGTCTACTACAGCTGGGACGACGAGGATCCCAGGTGGTAGGACGTCTGGACCAACACGGACATCGACACCTCCTCCTCCGACGAGGATTAGATCAAGAAAACATGTTTTGTAAAAGTGTTTGATGTAATAAAATTTTAGTTTCAGTCTATTATATTTTCCTGTATTTGCAAAAATTTGTTTACGGCTCGCTATTTTAACACGCCTAGAAAAGCGATATCTTCGCGTGCAATATTTTACCGCCCCTTGGAAAGCAGCTACCCTCCCACGCGCGCGTAAAAACCTTATTTCGGCGGTGGAATTAGTGCGCCGCGCAACGGCGTCTGTTGGAGATGCTCTTAAGAGCAAGTATAATAGTGGGCTTATAGCCCGCCTACGTGGCATTTTATCCTATGTGGAGGAGAGAGACATGGAAAAGTAGAGGGAGTGGGCTCTCATGCAAAAGCCTAGCTATACGCGGACTCCTATGCAGATTCAATAAATATGAGGAGGGAGATAGAGAGAAGGTTATACAAACTAATAACCTAATAGCCAACCTTAGGCTGGTGCCACCTGTGATAGCGCTGCCACGTCAGTTTTTCCCCCACTCTCACCCCACTCTCACCACACTCTCACCCCACGGTGCCAGTGCACGGGCTGTAGTGTCAGCTCTCACTTCTCTCTCCTCCGCATCAGCATTTCTTTTTCAGATTAAGTTATTTCACTCGCTTTTGTTTAGACATTGAAAATAATGCAAGGAAATTATTTTATTCAACTAAAAATGTTACCGATTACATAATAATTAATAAAATTGCATAATAAATTTAAAATTTACATAATAAATAGAAAATAAATTCTAATTCTCCTCCTCCTCAAACGGCTAGCTGATGTGGATGAATCAGAGCTCGCCACGTCAGCTAGCCGTTGCCACACCGCGTTGTCGCCCCGCTCCCGCCTCCCTATCGCCGCCCTACCGCCGCCAACGCGGGCGAGAGCGGGGCGGTAGCGCCCGCTACCGCCCGGCGACGGATCCGTCGCCCGGCGCTCCCGTCTCGCCCGCCTCCCGCCTCGCTCCCGCCCGACGGCGGGCGGTACCGCCCGCCCTACCGCCCGCACTGGCACCAGCCTTAGAGCCCACCTTATTATATGAGTCAATTCTAATATTGGCTATAGATGACATGGCGACAACTTATACCCAGCTGTTGGCTATACTATTAACCATGCTCTAACCAGTGAAGGCAACTAAAAGAGGACTCAACAAGCAATCACAAGTCACAACGTACTAAACCTCCTTATTAAACGGATCACGGTTCTTCAACACATTACTGTACTCCCAACAATCAATCAATCAAACCTTTGCTCTGAACTCCGAAGACCGAACCAGAACAAATCTGCGTTGGATCATTCGATTTCTGTGCTGAGGTGCACGAACTTCCGGAGGCTCTGGTTGATGCTGAGGAGCGTGAACTTGTGCAGCGCCGCGTGCGCCTCCGTGGTGGCGTGCGCGATGCCGTGGCGACGGGCGCTATACGCCAGCTCGACGGTCGCCAGCACCTGGGTCGTGTCCATGAGCGCCTTGACGAGCTCGAGCTCGGCCTTGCCGGCCCGGAAGTCGAAGAGCGTCAGGGTGTGCAGGCGGTGGGCCACGCCCTCGAGGCCGCCGTAGAGGTTGAGGTGGCCGTGCGTGTGGGCGTCGTCCCGGGAGGCCATCCCTTCTTCCTGGGGCACGTCGTCCTTGCGCTGCATTCATTGCAAGAACAGGGAAGACGATCGATCAGATGAGAGGCGCGCGCAAGATCGAAATCGATTTTCCAAGATCGTCGTACTCGCGCGTACCTCGATGGTGAGGTGGTCGACGCTAGGGAAACGCATCAGCATCTGCTGCACCATGCGCGGCACCATGTGCTCCTCCATGCCGCGGAGCGCCGTGTAGTTCAGGGCTAGCCATAGTCTGCGGACAGACGGCATCTGCGGCTCCGGCGCCTGCCTACCAACCTGATGATGAACATGGAATCCGAACAATTTGAGGAATTAATTGGTATCGATCGAGCATTCAATAGATTGCCACCACCCATGAGTGCAGTGCAGTTCGTGGATCATCATACATACGTACCGTGATCTCGGCGCCATCGATCTCGAGCGTGGTGTCGGGGAGGTTGAGGCCCACGAGGCATGTCAGACACGGCGCGCCCTTGATGCTGAGCGCGGCCGCGGAGCCGGGGATCAGCTCGTGGAGGAGCGGGGCGTCGTCCACGGTGAGGCTATGCGAGACGGTGCGGAGCATCGAGAGGCGCGAGAGGTTGGGCGCCGATCTGACGACGACGGAGTCCATCGCTCCGTCATGGACCGAGAGCTCCTGCAGGTCCCCGCACGCGGCGACGACGCCCTCGACGACGCCGGTGCGGCACGCGCAGCCGTGGAGCCCGAGGGCGGTGGTTCGGGTGAGCGCGTCGAGCTCCCCGGCCTCGACGGTGAAGAAGGCGAGGTCGAGGACCCTGAGGGTGGTGCAACCAAGTAGGCGAGGCGGGACGCGGACGAGCATCGGCGGCTGGTCACCGGAGGAGCCGCGGTTGCACAGGACCACCTCGACCACCTTGCCCCTCCGGAGCGCCGCGCACCAGCGCGCGGCGTGGTCGGGGCCCCACTCCGTGGTCTCGACGCGGAAGGAGTGGACGAGCCTGTCTACCTCCCCGGCGCCTTCGCCGTCGAGGTACTCTTCGAGCACGTTGGCGATGGCGTTGGCGACCTCGGAGCGCGGGATGGGAAGGCTCGCGAACTGCTTGTCGTGGAGGCAGAGCGGGTCGAAGCGCCAGACGTCACGCCAGAGGGGTGTGAAGAGGTAGCCGAGGCGGACGAGGTCGGGCACGGGGAGGTGGCGGAAGAGCGGGGCGAGGACGAACCCGGGGAGAGCCCGCCAGTGGGCGTGGCTGGCGGCGGCGGGGCGGCGGAGGCGGTTGATGGGGCGGTCGAGCGAGAGCGTGGCCCGGGGTGGCGGACTGAGGACGTTCCGCACGAGGTCGGAGACGATGTCCCCCGGCGTCCACGCCATCGCCGCCGACGCCGCCGCGAGTTGGGGTCTGGGGAATTAATGGAAAGCCGTTACGTTTGGTTTCTTCTTCTTCACGCGCGGCGAGGTGGAGTGGGATTGGAATGGTGAGCTGGCGCCGGCCGGGTGGGGGATTTTATAGCCAGCTGGCAGAAGAAAGCGATGTGCGGCAGCAGTTGATACTGGCCGTCGGATCGGATAAGAGGAGGAGAGGATGGCGTCAGCATGGCCATAAGATCATCAAAGTTTCTTGATGGCCAAATGCACATGAGCATGAAGATCATCACTTCCCGGGAACAAATAAAACAACAAAACTCTATCATATAGTGATCTCAGCGAGCATTGAAACAAAAAACAACATCAGTTTCAGATTTCTTTTTCGAGTGTAAGCAGCAGGTTCAGATTTCTAACCACAACATACTAGTAGCATATAGTGATGCTGCACGCAATCATCATCATCATCATCATGCATAATTCAGATCACTGGACCTCTGACCGGCTGGCCATCAGAGGTTGACCGCATCAACCGCAATGTCAGCTGTGCAGATGCCTCCCTGAGACTGCTCGCCACATCCTCTTTAAGTGTAGATACTCAAAGTGCATCTGGAGGGCGGCCGCCGGTTGGCTCTCTTGCCCGTTCGCTGCTCACGTGCTTGGGCTCTGATCGCCCCACTGTCCTTCACTATTGGCAGGCCATCCTTAAGGCCCCCTGCAGCTCCCCTAAGGGGTTGAAGACGGCTACTATCCTCATCTCATGGGAAATCTGGAAGGAGAGAAATGCAAGGGTCTTTAACAACAGGTCGACGACGCCTATGGAGCTCATGTAAAAGATTAAAGACGAATGAAGCAACTAGATCTTCGCCGGTGCTAAAAAGCTTAGAGAGATTACGGTGCACTAATCTGCTGTTTTTCCTTTTTTCCATGGCTACCCAGGCCTAGGCCTTGTACTTTACTCCTCCTATACTAATATAAACGGCAAATTTTTTGCCTCGTTTCAAAAAAAAAAAAAATTCAGATCACACCAGGATAGAAAACGGCGCCCAGCTGAATGTTGCTGTCGAAACCCAAGGATTTACAAGTGCCATTCTCAAGAAAGCATAACAAGCAGAAGCAGCAGCTGCGACAGAATCTCCTGCATATTTTCCCTCTAAGAGCTAGTTAGAGCATGTCTAACAGACCCCTCAAAAGGCCCAACCCCGTAAAATAACTGCCGATATACGGGGTTGGGCTCTACCCGGCCGTCTAACAGACCCCCTAAATCGGGCACCCCGGACGGATTTTTACAAGTTTCGTTACGGGGCGGCTCGTCGCCCCCTACTTGTGCGGGGTGAGGCGCGGAATACAGGCCCAACCCCTCTTCCTCCCCTCCACTGCGCGCGAAGCAATTCAGCGAGCCCAACCGCCGCCGCCGCCGCCCGATCTCCTCCGCCCCGCCCTCCCCGGCCACCACGCGGCCCGATCTCGCCGGAATGGACCTTCCGCAAGCACCTCCGACCACCGGCGATGCATCACCGTCGTCAGGGGTGGTGAATGTCACCGTCGGCGTCGTGGAGGATCAGCCGAGCAACGGCGACGTCTCGGCCATCATCTCCGCCACCATCCCATCGAAGAGGAAGCGGATCCCGAAGGTCCCCTTCCCAGAGGCGGCGGCCGGTGCTGCGCCGGCTGCGACCCCTGCGGCAGCCGCGAAAGGAGGCCGGAAGAAGACGGCGTCGGCGGGGCCGAGGGGTGCCCAGCCGAAGGCGAAGAAGCCAACCACCCGCGTCGGCCTCGCCCCCCCACCGTCCAACGCCGCCGCCCGTCCTGCTGCTGCTGCTGCTGCCGTTCCGCCCGCGCCGACGCCACCCGTCGCCGACGCCCACCAGGTGCTCGACCATGAGCCCACCACAAGCTACATGGATATGCTCAACGCTGGAACGGTGGACCTGGACGCCGGCATTGGTGCGTTCGATGAAGGGTCCAACTACGACTATGGCGACTACGAGGAGGGTGACGAAGAGGTCGACGACGACGTTGTTGAGGTCGACCCGGCTGCTGCCGGTTCGTCCGCGCCGAAGCAACGCACGTCCAACTACACCGAGATTGAAGACGTGACATTGGTCCGTGCGTGGGGTAAGGTGGGAATGGATGCGTGCACCGGCACAGACCAAACCGGCAAGTGTTATTGGCAGCGCATTGAGGATGTTTACCACCAGCTTAAGCCTCGCACGAAGAGTATGGCGGATCGATCCTACCGCTCCCTTGAAGGCCGGTGGAACACGATCAAACCTGCTTGTTCTCGTTGGAGCGCTGCCATGGACCAAGTGGCGGATAATCCACCAAGTGGATGCGTTCAGGAGGACTATGTGAGTTTTCTAAACTATGTGTTATTGATGTGCAAATTAGTTCTTGTGCAAACTATGTGTTATTGATGTGCAAACATCACACTATATTGTTGTGATGTGCAGCCCAAGTATGCTCAACTGCGGTACAAAGACATGGCCGGCTCCAAGAATAAGGAATTTCAGTTTCAGCATTGCTTTGCATTGCTTCAACACCTTCCCAAGTGGCAGTTGAGGGACCAAGAACCAAAGTGCAAGAAGGAGGCAATGCTCAGCATGGATGATGAAGAGGAAGACATGAATGGTAGAAACAAAGGCAAGCCCGAGGGCACCAAGAAAGCGAAGGAGAGGCAGAGGTTAGAAGCCGAGGCAACTAGCTTCAAGGAGAAGATGGATCAACTCATGAAGTCAAAGGAGGCATTAGCATTGAAGACATTGGAGACCAAGCTAATCATCACCGAGAAGAAGAAGGAGGTGAAGCTTGCCAAGGTGGAAGCTAGGCGGGAAGATGCAAAGCGCAAGGCCGAATTGGATGCTAGGATATTGGCACTCAAAGAAACCAAGGCGATGAAGGAGCTCTTGGCCGAGGAGAAGGAGATCATGATGATGAACACCAAGGACATGGACGAGGATCAGCTGGCGTGGTGGAAGGAGACCAAGGCCGACATCATGACGAGGAAGTTGCAGGCGCGTCAAGCTCGTGCGGCAAGCGATTGATGGTGTATCGCGTTGATCGCGTTGGTGGTGGCAACACTTTTAGGAACCTCCATGGCTAGAACATAACTAATGATCGTTGTGATGTAGAAACTATGAATTAAGCATCGCATGTTTTGCATTTGCCATGTTTGATCGGAAAATAGTTGTCAAAATAGGTGTGCAAAACCCTGTTTTTACGGGCCGAAAACTCGTCCGAGCTAGCAGACCCCGTATCCCCACCCCGTAAAACAGAATATTCTGTTTTACGGGGTGGGGATACGGGGTCTGCTAGCTCGGACGAGTTTTCGGCCGGTGGAAAGTGAATACAGGGCCCTGTACTCGCGTTATAAGGGGCAGAAAAATAGGGGGTCTGTTAGACATGCTCTTAGTACTATCAACTTGTTCTGGAAACTGAGGCTGGCAGACACAAACAAGTTTCAGATCTCTACCAAGGGCTAGAGTGTCGATGTACTACGATGCTGTTCAGTACATGAACCTCCAGCAAGGTCACTACTTCTGCTGCCTCTAAAAATCCTGGGGAATTGCCGCATCCCCTGCCCGCATGATAATCACAATCGTTGCTCGCAGGCACAGGTTTAGCAGGGCATCATCTCCCAGCTGAATTGCAGCCTGCAATAGCACAATGTTGTTAGTCACATAGTCAGAGCACATAAATTAAAGTAAGGGATGATAGGAAATTGTTGCCTAAACAATTTTTTTCTAAGGTATCAACTATCAACCGAGTTACATATGATGGAGATAAATAAGAAATCAAAGACATATTTGCCAAAACTGGTAGATGCACATCAGACAGACAGACAGACAGCCAGACGTAATTGCCACATTCTCAAGAATGATAGCCATCATGGAACCATGGACACACATGTATCAAAAATAATGTCCACATCTATAATTCAAATAGGAAATATAGAACAACCAAAGGGGGAGATTTAGGTTAGCTTTGAGTTGAATTGAGATCATGTCATATAGTTTGTCTGAAGACACCATTGCTTTAGCATATCTGAATATTTACATTTGCATTCTAGTAAATCCGTGCTAAATCTGTGGTCTAAACATCTTATCACCTTGTTGCGACCTACAATCATAAAAGAGATAGGAAGTACAAAATATCCAGAGTGAAAACATGTCATAGACAGTAAGTAACCAAGTTATAATCCACATTCTGCTTTTCAGATCGGAAATAATGAGCGAGCCTGCACATTTTTATTACTGAAAAACAAATCCATGTGTATGGTATGGTTCATATAATAGGCACAAACAACTTGGGCATTCACAAACATGTACATGTAGAATAGGGTATGAGAGCACTGCCTTTCGTTAAGAGGACTAAAATAAATAATTACAGCGGAACATGAAAAAAAAACATGTTTGTACTAATCGTTCTACTACACTATACTCTCGACAGCTGTGCTAAAAGCGACATCGGTAATTTCCTCAAAAGCGAGATCAGCAACCTCCACATAAGTTAGACCTTTCCCTCTGAAGATGTGACAGTTTTGCACCTCAAACTTTACTATCCAACGTAATATTGCTATCAGATTGAATAGCAAATCACTTAATCTGCCAAGTGGACCAAACATCTCGAGGAGGGGAAAATGTGGTTTACCCCTCCCCAGCCCAAATAAGACATGTAAACCACCAATACCGGCAGGCGTAAACACGTGCTAACTAATTAAGTTACTGTGATTAAGCACTTGCAAAGTATCAGTTGAGCAGCCAGAGGCCCAAAATCCATAGCTCATTTTCCACATATATATATAGCATCAACGCCACCATAGCGTATTAACCATTCAACCACTACCAAGCTAGTTATGCCAAATTATAATCTGCTATGATAACTAGGACCTGTGACTACACTGATCAAAATATAGTCGAATGCGAAAAATAGCTGGTCAGTATTCAAGCACAATGACCTTAGTTTTTGCTGCTTTCGGATCAGAAATAAGGAGTGAGCATGCACATTTTGAGCTCTTCAAATTTAGGTGAATTATAGTACGTGCCTAACTAACATGGGCCAGCTGACTAGCTTCTGATGATACAAGACTGCGTAATAATGCACTAATTTGTACAGTAGTACAATGTGCAAATACTTTCAAGTACAGTATCACATTAAAGATTGAAGCCCCCGAAACTACCTTAAAGGACATGAATGAAATTTCCATACAGAAACAGGAAACCCTCTAGTATATATATCGCATTAAGAATTGTAAACCACCACTGCAGGCAAGCATAAGTAAACACATGTTAACTAAATTACTGCTCTCTCAAGCCTCAGTTCACGATGCCTACATGGCTACATCAGTCCACTTCACCATAAACCAAAGACAGTAAAAATGTGAAATCAAGAATGGCCACCCGATACTCTAGTCATTACTCACCACATAGTTAGCTGATCAAACACATGCACATTATTCTAAACCTCACCACATACTGCTCATCCAGACCCAGTAGTTAGTACGTGCCTCCAGCTAGTGTTACTACATATATACATACACGAATTCGTCGCATCATCTGACCAAATAAGAGAACAGAACACAGAACATATGCAAATCCTACAATCTCGAGAGGGATATGCATATGTCGTAGCAGCAATCTCAGCACTGGTAAAATTGATAGCGATCGAGCGACGCAGCAACCCAACCCATATGGGAGATCGACCAATCGACCGCCACGAATCACACGGACCCACGCAACGATGCATACTAGTAGTAGCTGTGGGCCTGTGGCTTACCGAGACGACGCGAGTGAGGAAATCGAGGCCGCCGAGGCCGATGATCTCTATGAGGCGGTTCTCCACCACCGGGTCGGTGTGCCTGCCGGTGGCCTCGAACTGGCGGTACGCGCTGATGAGCTTGAAGATGGCGAAGTTGCCGATGGCGGGGACGCGCAAGGCGCGGTCCTGGAAGAGTGCCGCTAGCCTCCGCGCGTCCACCTCGAACACCTCCCCATCGCCGCCGCGCATACGCAAGGTGCGCCCGGCATGCTCCATCGCGCGCGTGCTCTCTCGCCGGAGATCGACTGAGGAGAGGAGGAGGAAGGGGGTCGGTGAGGTGAGGTGTGGTGTTGGAGTTGTGCGGCCGTGCTGGGTGAAATGCTCGGGTGGGTTTTGCGTTTCTTCTTCCGGAAGGAAAAAGTGGTAGGGAGGAGCAGGAGATTCGTGCTGACAGGTGGCCGCCGTGATTGTGGGGACCATCTGCCAGTGGGTTATGCTGGGCCCAGGCGAGTGGGACGAATTTGTCCCAAATGATTCCCGGCGCGCGTGCGCTATCTCGTTTCCTTGGCGCACGCGGCTGTCGGAACGGCAGCCAGCGGGGGTCGACGCAAACGACGATACACACACGCTGACAGGTGGACCAGAAGGTGGGCCAGTTTTTTGTAGCGCTGACGAAGGGTGTGCCTGGTATATTTGAATTTCGGGAGACGCGCTGTGTGGTTTCTTCCCCGTCCGTTTCTCCCCCAAATCTCTTTTCCCCATTTCTCCCGGCGATAAGCTAGGGTTTGGCATCGTCGCGTCGATTTGCCCCAGCTCGGCGAGAGGAGGCAGGTGCGGGACCTCGCGTCGGGCGGTGTTCTCGTGTCGGCGGCGAGTTTTTGCGGCTTCGATCCATGGATGCGGACGGCGCGGGCGGGAATCTCGTCCCGGCGAAGCGGCGGGAGCGGCGAAAGGGGGGCGCGACGAGTGGGGGCGGCGCCGTGGTCTTCGCGCTGCCGGCGGGAGCCCGCGCTGCCATGGATGCGGACAGGGCAGAGGTCCTCTCTGACCCGGACGGGAATCTCGTCCCGGCGAAGCGGCGAAAGGGGGGCGCGACGAGTGGGGGCGGCGCCGTGGTCTTCGCGCTGCCGGCGGGAGCCCCTGCTGCCATGGATGCGGACAGGGCAGAGGACCTCTCTGACCCGGACGGGAATCTCGTCCCGGCGAAGCGGCGGGAGCGGCGAAAGGGGGCCGCGCCGAGCGGGAGCGGCGCCGCGGTCTCTGCGCTGGTGGTGTGGAACGCCGCAGGGCCCGGTGAAGCTGGCAGGGACATCGGCCTGGCGAATCGGGGAGAACGGCGTCAGGAGGCCGAGGTGCAGCCGCGGATGTCCACGGCAACAGAAGCTGGAGCCGTTGCTCATGGTTTGGCGGGGAAGGCTCTCACCGACGCGCGAGAGGGAGAGCCCCCCCGCCATGGCCCAGCCATCGTGAAGAGGAAACGGGGAGCAATTTCTCGGCCTCGCGCGCCTAGCTCGATGGAGGAGCATCCAATCCAGACCGATGCGTCCATGGCTTCTCAAGGTCTGCCTCTGGTAAGTGTTCTCTACCAAAAACAGCTACAGATTTGCAGATTTTGGGGAGATTTTCGCGAATGAATAGGAGTACATGATCTGGTCTGGTAGCATTATGAGTATTTGCTTTGGGTAGCCCACATGGGGATTGGAGGATTTTGTGTTGGGAGTTTCTGGCCATGATTATGGTCATAATGTAATGGAGTAGGAGTACATGATCTGGTCTAGTAGCATGTTTTTTTGTGTGTGCATTTCTCTGAAAATGAAGTAGGAGCACATGATCTGGTCTAGTAGCATTAGGGAGTACTTTTGCTAGATATATATGTACTGGTTTAAGCAACTAAGACATTGGGATGTTGCTTTTTGGTTTGGTTGTATCGAGCAAGTTTCAATTTCGAACTATACTATGCGGTTCATGTACTGTAGATAAGTAGTTACTGGTTAAGCAACTGAGACCTTCAGTTGTTGCTTTTTGATTCAGTTGCATTGAGCTAGTTTCAATTTCGAAATAAACTATGCAGTTCATGTGCTGCAGTTAAGTAGTTACTGGTGAAGCAACTGAGACCTTGAGTTTGTTGCTTTTTTGAAATCAGTTGCATTGAACAAGTTCTTTTTTTTGGAAAAAACTATGCAATTCATGTGCTGCAGATTTGTAGTTACTGGTACATGTAGCGTTTTGTTTTTATCTTTAATGACCTATCATCTAAGATGTTTTTGTGTTTTACCTTTTTTGTGTGTGTACAAAACAGCCGATGGTATCTGATGTCACACGAAGAGTGCCCGCTGCACAGCAACCCCGTGCTGCGCAACGACCTGATGCTCAACCTCGCAAACAACAACCACCTGCTGCGCAACAACCATCTGATGCACGACAAACTCGCACCTCACCTCGCAAACAACAACCACCCGCTGCGCAACAACCATCTGATGCACGACAAACTCGCACCTCACCTCGCAAACAACAACCACCCGCTGCGCAACAACCATCTGGTGCACGACAAACTCGCACCTCACCTCGCAAACAACAACCACCCGCTGCGCAACAACCATCTGGTGCACGACAAACTCGCACCTCACCTCGCAAACAACAACCACCCGCTGCGCAACAACCATCTGGTGCTCAACCAGACGCACATCAACCGCCCGCTGCACAACGACCATCTGATCAACCTCGCAAACAACAACAACCGGCCGTTGCACGACCTGCTAAGGTTGGTATCAGGAGAACCAGGGGGAGGAACCGCGCTTCACCAGCGAGGCTTGTCAAATTAAACAAAACCCTAACCCCCGATCAGAAAAATGTGATCAGGGCTGCAGGTTTTGGTGGTTTGTTGCTACTCAAATGCACCAAAATGCCAGCAAAGTTCAGCAAGTGGGTGCTGAGGTGCTATGATCACAATAAGTCGGAGATAGTTATAAGAGGGAGGGGCAGAATAGTTGTTGATGAGGATAGTGTACGTAGAATTCTCGGGCTGCCTGATGACGGGTATGCAGTCAGCTATGAGTTGGACCAAGATGCCACAACATTCATCATTGAGCAGTACGGATTGGGCTCAGCACCAGAAATCACAGCACTGTGTGACGCAATCAAGGCTATGAACGGCGCAACGGATGAGAAGTTCTTACGTGCTTGGCTTATACTAGCTATAAGCACTTTCCTGTGCCCGACCACCGGGTTGTGTGTAAGTCCTCGATGCTACAAGGCTCTGATGAACCTGGAAGACGTCCCTCACTCCAATTGGTGCCGGTTTGTAGTTGAGCAACTAATGGCTGCTGCAATGATCTCAAACAAAGACTCATTCTGTGCTTGCATTTACCATTTGATGGTAAGTTCTTCGTGCAGGTGTTAGAGAAACCAATTTGATTTTTTTTTTAAATATGACATGTGAACTCATATATCTGTTCCTCTTTTGTGTGTAGGTTTTATACCTAGATTCCGTTGAAGTGGACCTGGAGGTTAGTCAGTCCGCAATACGGGCTGAGGCATGGACTGGTCCGCTCATTGCAGCCGTGTTGCGGAAGGATACGAAGGATGATGGAGATTATGGGAAATTACGTGTAAGCCTTTATTTTTTTTCCTAGATATTTTTTTGATTAGGACTACATATTGTTCCTCTCTTTTTTAAGCATAAGCAATTCTTTTTTGTGTTTTTCTCCCCTGTGTTAACTTGTTTTCTACCTACCTTTTTTCTCCATCTTTTATGGTACAGCTCAAAGATGGGGTGGGGCAATTGTGAGGGACAGGTTGTTTGGCGGTCTGTCGGTTGCAGAAGCATTTGTTGCAACAATGGTTCCACCAGCTTACCATCATGAGGTAAACAAAACAGCACTAAAAGTTGCTTTTTCACGAAAACAGGAAAATATTATAGAGAAGCAACTTATGCATATGCAAACCTGCTTTTCTAAGCTCATCAAGGAAGCAACATCATTTTTATTTCTATACTTGCTTTTTCCCCTGTGTCTTCCTTCACACCAAAACTGTGCTTGCTCAGTATATTGTAGAGAAACAACTAAGCATCAGTCAAACTGCTTTTCAAAGATCATCCAGGAAGCAACATCAATAGTCTATAGTTGCTTTTTGTTTTGTCTGTCAACATTATTACATGCTTATTTCTGCTTTCATGATTTTTATCTTTTATGAGCCCTCCAATTAACATTTCTTTTTTTTCTTTTTCTTTTTTGTCTTGTCTGCAGAAAAAAAGGAAGCTTGCAGTTTTGGTGAACGATATGTGCTCAGACTTTACAAAAAAATTGGTAAACATGGTACAGGGGATCATTAAGTTGGACGAGGATGACCTGGCGGCTAGCATGGGTATGAGACAGAGGACGAAGCGGAGGCGCTGTACAGAAATGCCTCCGAGAAACAGCAAACAACATGGCAGCGAGAGTGACGATGAGGAGGATGCTGACGACGAGGAAGATGGCGAGGACGAAAAAGATGCTGATTATGAGGACGGGAATGACAGTGGAGAAGATGGTGATGACGAAGTGGAAAACAGCGGGGGTGGCGGTGCTGAAGATGGCGAAGATGGTGAAAACGAGGAGGGTAGTGATGATGATGGAGAGGGCGATGATGAGGGAGAGGGCGATGATGAGGAAGAGGGTGATGACGAGGAAGAGGGCGATGACCCAGGAAGAGCAGGCCATGACGACGAAGAGGTTGATGACAAGGAAGATGGTGACAGCGACGAGGCTGCTGGCGTTGACGTGCTAAACCTCCGGGAACCAATGATTGGTGTAGGCAGCACAGACCAACTATGGAGTCCAACGAGAGAAGACGGACTCGACAGTGATGTACAAGTCGAAGAGGAAATTATGGAGTCCAGAAGCGAATCCGACGAGGGGTTGACAATGAGTCGGTGGCTACGACCTGACAGTGCCTTTAAGCAAGCCAGTCACAGCGATGAATAGCCACGGGTTTCCAAAATGACGGAGGAACACAGGAAGACGCTATTCAGTATAGTTAGTACGGAAACAACATCAAGCAAGTACTCACTGATAGAGGTACCTGAAATCGTCGACCTGGAACAGGGATGGTTGAAGACATTTGTACTAGAGCAAGTATTGAGAAAAGAGCAACCAAGTTTGGCTGGCATCATCATGGAGGAAATGTGCCCAAGATCTTTACGAAGCAAATTATTTAGAGAAATGACAGGGTTTGATGCATTAAGGAAGAAGCAAAGGAGTGTAATACCAAACACAGTGGATGCAATACCCATATCAGTGTTGCCTCATGGGCTGCCAGTGGGGCAACCACCCAGTGCTGTGTTGCCTGGTGGAGTGATCTCCACAGAAAAACAACAGACAGCAGCAGTGTTGCCTCATGGGCTGCCAGTGGGGCAACCACCCAGTGCTGTGTTGCCTGGTGGAGTTCCAAGCACTCAGAACATTTTTTTACCGGCAAAGTTGCATTGTCTCCCACCACTAAGTCGCAAGGTAACACACACACAGACAACTGCGATGCATGAGGGAAGCACACAATCAGGTCTGGAAAGAACAACATCAGCAGATAACATTGCCACAGCTTCTTGCGGGAATGGTAGAATAGATGTAGATGCAAAACCCATGCGAAAGAGCTATTCTGCCTCAGATGTTGGAGCATCAGTGCTGGTTGATGACTGGGAAGACATTTGGGACCCTGCAGAAGTCGACAGAGTTTATAAGGAAGCAGAAGAGATGGCTGCAATGAGGAAGGCAAAAGAAAAAGGTGTAGCTGACGCTTTCCGTACTCCTGCAAAAGGAACCGCAGCAGCAAATCCAATCACCATCGGATCATCAAGCGGCACAGTGAGCACACCTATGCAACAGCCACACCAAAGGAGGATCTTGAAGCTTCCAGCATGCAAGAGGTCACCTTTTGTCGACTACAACAGCAAGACCACTTTTGCATGTTCTAGGGAAGCAACTGAAGCTTATGATGCTGTTTTGTCGATTGGACGAGGGACGTCCAGAGCTAGGAGTACTGATAAAAGGTCAGACCTTCTTCATATAATGTAGTTACATATTGATTGCTACTTTTTTTGCTTCTTCACATGTGTCATTTTTCTATAAATCACAGTCCAACAATCGTCGACCATACAAACTACTGGGTCACAGCAACTGAGCTTGCTCAGTCAATGAAGCCAAGAGGGGAGCTCAAGGACACCGTCGTCGAGATAGGGATACAAACAATAATGCACAACATGCCCCCCGGCTCGAGGAAGATAGTGATGCCTTTACGAATAGGGGTAAGAGCAATACACAAAAAGCAACTATATACCCTGAGTTGTTGCATATATGTCTGTGCTGGTTAAGCAATTTATACCCTGAGTTGTTGCATATCTATGAGTTTCACCTTTTTTTGAACAGATTTGGCTACTAAAGAAGGAATGGTTCAGGAATGAAGTCAGGAAGGTGTTTGATAAGAACACGATGCGCTTGGACCGCCAAGATATGGTAAGAATTTTTGTTGCCTTTTTTGTATGAAAGGTTTTTTCCTTTTGTTATTAGTTGCACTACATCCCACCGTTGCACATTTTTTGTTTTCCATGAAAAAAAAAAACAGATCATGTTCCCAATTCTACAAGAACTAACTGAAGCAACAAATGGAGCAAAAGCAGTCAACCACTACTTCATCGTTAACCTGAATATCAGGGACAGAAGGTTCGAAGTTTTGGACTCACTAAGGACACTGGAAGACAAATCATTGGAAAAATGCGCAAAGGAGGTTATCGCTGGGATCACCCTATACTGGGAAACGCAATACCAGTTTCAAATAGATCAATTCAAACTCATGGACATCGAAGTGCCTAAACAAGATAACTCGTAAGCAGAGAATCCTGCTTTTTTTTTGCTTTTCTGTCTGTATACTCTGTTGTTGTTTCCCTAACATTTTTTAATTGTTGCTCTTTCTAATCTATTTCCTTTTTTTTCTAATAGCGATGATTGCGGGGTGTACACTCTCCAGAATGCATTAATGTGGCAAGGAAGGTTGCTGCTAGCATATGGACCAGCAAACATCCCAAACATCCGAAAGCTTCAGACACACTCGTTCTTGAAGTGCGAAAGGAATAAGATAAATTGGAAGGACATCCTCAAGATCAAATAGAGGAGAACGGTAAGCGTCCCTTTTTTTTCTCGTACATTAACGTCTCTGTGTATTCTCAGGGTATCTCTGGTAGAACATTTGTTGCCTAGTTTGCAAGGTATGAAAACACAGAAAAGCCAACGCTTTTTCTCAGATCTCAAGATTCCAATCCACAAAGAAAAGCAACAAATCATTTGTTTAAGCAACTATAACAGCATAAAGTTGCTTCTCTGGATGAGCAACTTCAATTCAACTCTTCAGTTTTCTCCCCACTAAACAATAAGCATAAAGGGAAAACAAAAAAGTTTCCTAACACAGCTTACAACCATGTTTGCACACAAATGCCTGTATCACTGATCAAACAACCGGACCCATTTGGAGTGCACTGCCAGCCAAACGTTTCTTGCAAGTTGAAATGTTGTGACCTTCTTCACCACAAAAGCCACATATAATTGACCGTTTAGGCTGCAGTTCTAACCCAGAAGGGTATCTCTGCTTTCTAGGTCCTTTTGTTGATGATCTCGGTGGGTTACCAAGTATCAACAGATTTCTTGACGAGCCAGCAGCTGGGGCAGCAGGGTTGTGTGGCAAGGGAACTTCAGAACCATCAGTTGGTTGTTGCATCGTACGAGTAGCACCTGCAGCACGGGCAACAGGTGGGGGACCACTAGACTGTGTTGAACTAGGCATCCCAGCAGCCACCGCAGGCATTAAGCTTGGACCTGCCCCAGAACCAACATCACCCCGGAGACGACCTTGGCCTGCAGCTTTTTTTCTCATTGTTTTGTTGAACTGGTTAATCTCAGTTTGCATTGCCTTTAGATGTCGATCAACAATCCCGCCTAAAGCCTCTGATCTGCTAGCCTGTCTGCCAATTTTGGAAAACGTGTTAGACCAATTAGCAAGTTTGATTTGCTTTCTTGCTTCTGCGGGTAGCACATCACCACGCCCCTGTTGCCCTTGCTGGTTCTGCTGTTCCGGGCCACCATTTTCTTCTGGAATAGCAGACTGCGTCCACTGTGGTAATATGTACCGATCCGATATCCTATCAATGCCAATGTGTGTAAAAACTTTCAGCACATGACAACAGAGAAGGCCATCTCTGGTGAATTTGCAGCACTCACATCTGTATTCACTTTCTCCCACCGCAGCAAAAACAACATACTCCCTCGAACCATAAACAGGGCACCACAAGTTGTTAGGAACCAGGGTGTACAAGTTGTTGCCTTCCGGGCGCACGTTGTACCTACCTATCCTTTCGAACTCATGCCTAAACCTGTAGTAAATGTCGCGAGTGTACACTTCAAGTGCTTGCTTCTCGATGGGGTAGGGCGACCAAGTCCTACATTCAAGAACATCCGTGCGGTAATCATTACCCCCTTCCTTGACAAGGATGTGGACCTGAATCTTCTGGTACTGTTTGACAAAGTTTAGGATAGAGTTGTGGGGATTCACATATCTCTTGAGAACCGCATTGAAACCCTCGCTGCGTTGAGTGGACTGTAAGAAGGGGAAAAAGCAACTTTGGAAATAGCACGGAACCCATGTTTTCCTAATGGCGTACAGCGCTGCCAGCTCTTTATGCCCTGCAACATCATACTTTTCCAGCATTGCTGCCCATTTTGCTTCAAACTCCTGCGGTGTCAAACTGAAATCGATAATGTAGTTCAATTCCTGTGTCAGTTCCGGGTTCCTGGCCAGGAACCCACCCATGTGCTTCTGCGCATTCTGCATGATGTGCCACCGGCAGTTGCGATGGATAGTAGTGGCGAAAATCGCAGAGATTGAAGCCCTCATGGCAAAATCTTGATCAGTGATTATGCAAGTGGGAGCTAGACCATCCATTGCGTCAAGAAAAGTCTGAAGCAGCCAATCAAAACTAGTTGCTTTCTCATCCCTCATGAAACCACACCCAAGCATAAATGATTGCCCATGACGGTTGATTCCAATGAACGGAGCAAAAGGCATGCTATACACATTCGTCAAGAATGTCGTGTCAAACGATATGCAATCATGATATGCTGACTTGTAAGCTTTTCTTGCTAAGCCATCAACCCAAAACAGATTCTCGACCCTTTCCTCGCTGTCCAACTTCAAGCGAAAAAAGAAGTCAGGGTCATCCTTTCGAATCTCACAGAAGTAGGCAAGCGTTTCAGTCATGTCACTATCTCTTGTTTCTGATCGCCACTCAGTTCGCTTGTTGCTTATTGCTTTTGCCGTGTAAGGGACAAACATCTCAGTCCCATAAAACGACGACATGACCTGCATCATTCTACCAGTTTCTATGTTGCAATCATGCAACACTCGCAGGAAATCCTCTTCTTCCTTTGGTATCCCCTGGTGTGACCTAAGGTATTTCTTCAGTGAAGGTTTGACTACCATAGGATGGTTGTGATCGCCAATGTAGTACTTGACTACCCATTTTCCATTCTCATGTTTTACGACCATTCGAGCCCTGCACTTTGTTTGCTTTATCACCTCCCTTCTTCTCTTTTTCTTTGCGGATTTGCTCGACTTGATAGAACCCGACCGCCTGCTGCCTGATTTTGATTCATCATCTCCACCATCCTGGTCACCACCCTCACTATCATCATCAGCACTGCAGCAGTTGCTTGACAATTTTTCCACCGGAACCTCGTCTTCCGCCGGTTTCTTGAACCTGTTGCACACAAACTGTTGCTTTTCCAATTCTTTTGTGAAAGTATTCCTTCTGTTTGTGTTTGCCTTGATGGAGAACCCCACCTTGAGAGCATATTCATTATAGTGGCTTCTGGCATGGATCAACGAATCGAACTTCATCCCAACATAAGGCTCCTCGGGGTCATACAACAGGTCTTGCTCACTAGGGTCGACGTCCCCATCATGCACATTAGCATCAGGAATCCCCAAACCTGCAATACCACCATCCGCACCACCAGCACTTGCATTGCCATCAACAAAATCTGGATCTGGCGACTCATCAATAACCTCAACATTCTCCAATGGTGCATTGCCATCATCCATATCAAACGGCAACTCGTTAAGGTCAATACCAGCCATCCTGCATGACTAAAACACAAAGAACAGTAAGCAACAAGTTTGGCAATCTGCACAAAGAACAGTAAACACAAAGAACACAGCGCCGTGGTCTTCGCGCTGCCGGCGGGAGCCCCTGCTGCCATGGATGCGGACAGGGCAGAGGACCTCTCTGACCCGGACGGGAATCTCGTCCCGGTGAAGCGGCGGGAGCGGCGAAAGGGGGCCGCGCCGAGCGGGAGCGGCGCCGCGGTCTCTGCGCTGGTGGTGTGGAACGCCGCAGGGCCCGGTGAAGCTGGCAGGGACATCGGCCTGGCGAATCGGGGAGAACGGCGTCAGGAGGCCGAGGTGCAGCCGCGGATGTCCACGGCAACAGAAGCTGGAGCCGTTACTCATGGTTTGGCGGGGAAGGCTCTCACCGACGCGCGAGAGGGAGAGCACCCCCGCCATGGCCCAGTCATCGTGAAGAGGAAACGGGGAGCAATTTCTCGACCTCACGCGCCTAGCTCGATGGAGGAGCATCCAATCCAGACCGATGCGTCCATGGCTTCTCAAGGTCTGCCTCTGGTAAGTGTTCTCTACCAAAAACAGCTACAGATTTGCAGATTTTGGGGAGATTTTCGCGAATGAATAGGAGTACATGATCTGGTCTGGTAGCATTATGAGTATTTGCTTTGGGTAGCCCACATGGGGATTGGAGGATTTTGTGTTGGGAGTTTCTGGCCATGATTATGGTCATAATGTAATGGAGTAGGAGTACATGATCTGGTCTAGTAGCATGTTTTTTTGTGTGTGCATTTCTCTGAAAATGAAGTAGGAGCACATGATCTGGTCTAGTAGCATTAGGGAGTACTTTTGCTAGATATATATGTACTGGTTTAAGCAACTAAGACATTGGGATGTTGCTTTTTGGTTTGGTTGTATCGAGCAAGTTTCAATTTCGAACTATACTATGCGGTTCATGTACTGTAGATAAGTAGTTACTGGTTAAGCAACTGAGACCTTCAGTTGTTGCTTTTTGATTCAGTTGCATTGAGCTAGTTTCAATTTCGAAATAAACTATGCAGTTCATGTGCTGCAGTTAAGTAGTTACTGGTGAAGCAACTGAGACCTTGAGTTTGTTGCTTTTTTGAAATCAGTTGCATTGAACAAGTTCTTTTTTTCGGAAAAAACTATGCAATTCATGTGCTGCAGATTTGTAGTTACTGGTACATGTAGCTTTTTGTTTTTTATCTTTAATGACCTATCATCTAAGATGTTTTTGTGTTTTACCTTTTTTTTGTGTTTACAAAACAGCCGATGGTATCTGATGTCACACGGAGAGTGCCCGCTGCACAGCAACCCCGTGCTGCGCAACGACCTGATGCTCAACCTCGCAAACAACAACCACCTGCTGCGCAACAACCATCTGATGCACGACAAACTCGCACCTCACCTCGCAAACAACAACCACCCGCTGCGCAACAACCATCTGATGCACGACAAACTCGCACCTCACCTCGCAAACAACAACCACCCGCTGCGCAACAACCATCTGGTGCACGACAAACTCGCACCTCACCTCGCAAACAACAACCACCCGCTGCGCAACAACCATCTGATGCACGACAAACTCGCACCTCACCTCGCAAACAACAACCACCCGCTGCGCAACAACCATCTGGTGCTCAACCAGACGCACATCAACCGCCTGCTGCACAACGACCATCTGATCAACCTCGCGAACAACAACAACCGGCCGTTGCACGACCTGCTAAGGTTGGTATCAGGAGAACCAGGGGGAGGAACCGCGCTTCACCAGCGAGGCTTGTCAAATTAAACAAAACCCTAACCCCCGATCAGAAAAATGTGATCAGGGCTGCAGGTTTTGGTGGTTTGTTGCTACTCAAATGCACCAAAATGCCAGCAAAGTTCAGCAAGTGGGTGCTGAGGTGCTATGATCACAATAAGTCGGAGATAGTTATAAGAGGGAGGGGCAGAATAGTTGTTGATGAGGATAGTGTACGTAGAATTCTCGGGCTGCCTGATGACGGGTATGCAGTCAGCTATGAGTTGGACCAAGATGCCACAACATTCATCATTGAGCAGTACGGATTGGGCTCAGCACCAGAAATCACAGCACTGTGTGACGCAATCAAGGCTATGAATGGCGCAACGGATGAGAAGTTCTTACGTGCTTGGCTTATACTAGCTATAAGCACTTTCCTGTGCCCGACCACCGGGTTGTGTGTAAGTCCTCGATGCTACAAGGCTCTGATGAACCTGGAAGACGTCCCTCACTCCAATTGGTGCCGGTTTGTAGTTGAGCAACTAATGGCTGCTGCAATGATCTCAAACAAAGACTCATTCTGTGCTTGCATTTACCATTTGATGGTAAGTTCTTCGTGCAGGTGTTAGAGAAACCAATTTGATTTTTTTTTTTAAATATGACATGTGAACTCATATATCTGTTCCTCTTTTGTGTGTAGGTTTTATACCTAGATTCCGTTGAAGTGGACCTGGAGGTTAGTCAGTCCGCAATACGGGCTGAGGCATGGACTGGTCCGCTCATTGCAGCCGTGTTGCGGAAGGATACGAAGGATGATGGAGATTATGGGAAATTACGTGTAAGCCTTTATTTTTTTTCCTAGATATTTTTTTGATTAGGACTACATATTGTTCCTCTCTTTTTTAAGCATAAGCAATTCTTTTTTGTGTTTTTCTCCCCTGTGTTAACTTGTTTTCTACCTACCTTTTTTCTCCATCTTTTATGGTACAGCTCAAAGATGGGGTGGGGGCAATTGTGAGGGACAGGTTGTTTGGCGGTCTGTCGGTTGCAGAAGCATTTGTTGCAACAATGGTTCCACCAGCTTACCATCATGAGGTAAACAAAACAGCACTAAAAGTTGCTTTTTCACGAAAACAGGAAAATATTATAGAGAAGCAACTTATGCATATGCAAACCTGCTTTTCTAAGATCATCAAGGAAGCAACATCATTTTTATTTCTATACTTGCTTTTTCCCCTGTGTCTTCCTTCACACCAAAACTGTGCTTGCTCAGTATATTGTAGAGAAACAACTAAGCATCAGTCAAACTGCTTTTCAAAGATCATCCAGGAAGCAACATCAATAGTCTATAGTTGCTTTTTGTTTTGTCTGTCAACATTATTACATGCTTATTTCTGCTTTCATGATTTTTATCTTTTTATGAGCCCTCCAATTAACATTTCTTTTTTTTCTTTTTCTTTTTTGTCTTGTCTGCAGAAAAAAAGGAAGCTTGCAGTTTTGGTGAACGATATGTGCTCAGACTTTACAAAAAATATGGTAAACATGGTACAGGGGATCATTAAGTTGGACGAGGATGACCTGGCGGCTAGCATGGGTATGAGACAGAGGACGAAGCGGAGGCGCTGTACAGAAATGCCTCCGAGAAATAGCAAACAACATGGCAGCGAGAGTGACGATGAGGAGGATGCTGACGACGAGGAAGATGGCGAGGACGAAAAAGATGCTGATTATGAGGACGGGAATGACAGTGGAGAAGATGGTGATGACGAAGTGGAAAACAGCGGGGGTGGCGGTGCTGAAGATGGCGAAGATGGTGAAAACGAGGAGGGTAGTGATGATGATGGAGAGGGCGATGATGAGGGAGAGGGCGATGATGAGGAAGAGGGTGATGACGAGGAAGAGGGCGATGACCCAGGAAGAGCAGGCCATGACGACGAAGAGGTTGATGACAAGGAAGATGGTGACAGCGACGAGGCTGCTGGCGTTGACGTGCTAAACCTCCGGGAACCAATGATTGGTGTAGGCAGCACAGACCAACTATGGAGTCCAACGAGAGAAGACGGACTCGACAGTGATGTACAAGTCGAAGAGGAAATTATGGAGTCCAGAAGCGAATCCGACGAGGGGTTGACAATGAGTCAGTGGCTACGACCTGACAGTGCCTTTAAGCAAGCCAGTCACAGCGATGAACAGCCACGGGTTTCCAAAATGACGGAGGAACACAGGAAGACGCTATTCAGTATAGTTAGTACGGAAACAACATCAAGCAAGTACTCACTGATAGAGGTACCTGAAATCGTCGACCTGGAACAGGGATGGTTGAAGACATTTGTACTAGAGCAAGTATTGAGAAAAGAGCAACCAAGTTTGGCTGGCATCATCATGGAGGAAATGTGCCCAAGATCTTTACGAAGCAAATTATTTAGAGAAATGACAGGGTTTGATGCATTAAGGAAGAAGCAAAGGAGTGTAATACCAAACACAGTGGATGCAATACCCATATCAGTGTTGCCTCATGGGCTGTCAGTGGGGCAACCACCCAGTGCTGTGTTGCCTGGTGGAGTGATCTCCACCGAAAAACAACAGACAGCAGCAGTGTTGCCTCATGGGCTGCCAGTGGGGCAACCACCCAGTGCTGTGTTGCCTGGTGGAGTGATCTCCATAGAAAAACAACAGACAGCAGCAGTGTTGCCTCATGGGCTGCCAGTGGGGCAACCACCCAGTGCTACGTTGCCTGGTGGAGTGATCTCCACAGAAAAACAACAGACAGCAGCAGTGTTGCCTCATGGGCTGCCAGTGGGGCAACCACCCAGTGCTGTGTTGCCTGGTGGAGTTCCAAGCACTCAGAACATTTTTTTACCGGCAAAGTTGCATTGTCTCCCACCACTAAGTCGCAAGGTAACACACACACAGACAACTGCGATGCATGAGGGAAGCACACAATCAGGTCTGGAAAGAACAACATCAGCAGATAACATTGCCACAGCTTCTTGCGGGAATGGCAGAATAGATGTAGATGCAAAACCCATGCGAAAGAGCTATTCTGCCTCAGATGTTGGAGCATCAGTGCTGGTTGATGACTGGGAAGACATTTGGGACCCTGCAGAAGTCGACAGAGTTTATAAGGAAGCAGAAGAGATGGCTGCAATGAGGAAGGCAAAAGAAAAAGGTGTAGCTGACGCTTTCCGTACTCCTGCAAAAGGAACCGCAGCAGCAAATCCAATCACCATCGGATCATCAAGCGGCACAGTGAGCACACCTATGCAACAGCCACACCAAAGGAGGATCTTGAAGCTTCCAGCATGCAAGAGGTCACCTTTTGTCGACTACAACAGCAAGACCACTTTTGCATGTTCTAGGGAAGCAACTGAAGCTTATGATGCTGTTTTGTCGATTGGACGAGGGACGTCCAGAGCTAGGAGTACTGATAAAAGGTCAGACCTTCTTCATATAATGTAGTTACATATTGATTGCTACTTTTTTGCTTCTTCACATGTGTCATTTTTCTATAAATCACAGTCCAACAATCGTCAACCATACAAACTACTGGGTCACAGCAACTGAGCTTGCTCAGTCAATGAAGCCAAGAGGGGAGCTCAAGGACACCGTCGTCGAGATAGGGATACAAACAATAATGCACAACATGCCCCCTGGCTCGAGGAAGATAGTGATGCCTTTACGAATAGGGGTAAGAGCAATACACAAAAAGCAACTTATACCCTGAGTTGTTGCATATATGTCTGTGCTAGTTAAGCAATTTATACCCTGAGTTGTTGCATATCTATGAGTTTCACCTTTTTTTGAACAGATTTGGCTACTAAAGAAGGAATGGTTCAGGAATGAAGTCAGGAAGGTGTTTGATAAGAACACAATGCGCTTGGACCGCCAAGATATGGTAAGAATTTTTGTTGCCTTTTTTGTATGAAAGGTTTTTCCTTTTGTTATTAGTTGCACTACATCTCACCGTTGCACATTTTTTGTTTTCCATGAAAAAAAACAGATCATGTTCCCAATTCTACAAGAACTAACTGAAGCAACAAATGGAGCAAAAGCAGTCAACCACTACTTCATCGTTAACCTGAATATCAGGGACAGAAGGTTCGAAGTTTTGGACTCACTATGGACTCTGGAAGACAAATCATTGGAAAAATGCGCAAAGGAGGTTATCGCTGGGATCACCCTATACTGGGAAACGCAATACCAGTTGCAAATAGATCAATTCAAACTCATGGACATTGAAGTGCCTAAACAAGATAACTCGTAAGCAGAAAATCCTGCTTTTTTTTTGCTTTTCTGTCTGTATACTCTGTTGTTGTTTCCCTAACATTTTTTAATTGTTGCTCTTTCTAATCTATTTCCTTTTTTTTCTAATAGCGATGATTGCGGGGTGTACACTCTCCAGAATGCATTAATGTGGCAAGGAAGGTTGCTGCTAGCATATGGACCAGCAAACATCCCAAACATCCGAAAGCTTCAGACACACTCGTTCTTGAAGTGCGAAAGGAATAAGATAGATTGGAAGGACATCCTCAAGATCAAATAGAGGAGAACGGTAAGCGTCCTTTTTTTTCTCGTACATTAACGTCTCTGTGTATTCTCAGGGTATCTCTGGTAGAACATTTGTTGCCTAGTTTGCAAGGTATGAAAACACAGAAAAGCCAACGCTTTTTCTCAGATCTCAAGATTCCAATCCACAAAGAAAAGCAACAAATCATTTGTTTAAGCAACTATAACAGCATAAAGTTGCTTCTCTGGATGAGCAACTTCAATTCAACTCTTCAGTTTTCTCCCCACTAAACAATAAGCATAAAGGGAAAACAAAAAAGTTTCCTAACACAGCTTACAACCATGTTTGCACACAAATGCCTGTATCACTGATCAAACAACCGGACCCATTTGGAGTGCACTGCCAGCCAAACGTTTCTTGCAAGTTGAAATGTTGTGACCTTCTTCACCACAAAAGCCACATATAATTGACCGTTTAGGCTGCAGTTCTAACCCAGAAGGGTATCTCTGCTTTCTAGGTCCTTTTGTTGATGATCTCGGTGGGTTACCAAGTATCAACAGATTTCTTGACGAGCCAGCAGCTGGGGCAGCAGGGTTGTGTGGCAAGGGAACTTCAGAACCATCAGTTGGTTGTTGCATCGTACGAGTAGCACCTGCAGCACGGGCAACAGGTGGGGGACCACTAGACTGTGTTGAACTAGGCATCCCAGCAGCCACCGCAGGCATTAAGCTTGGACCTGCCCCAGAACCAACATCACCCCGGAGACGACCTTGGCCTGCAGCTTTTTTTTTTTCTCATTGTTTGTTGAACTGGTTAATCTCAGTTTGCATTGCCTTTAGATGTCGATCAACAATCCCGCCTAAAGCCTCTGATCTACTAGCCTGTCTGCCAATTTTGGAAAACATGTTAGACCAATTAGCAAGTTTGATTTGCTTTCTTGCTTCTGCGGGTAGCACATCACCACGCCCCTGTTGCCCTTGCTGGTTCTGCTGTTCCGGGCCACCATTTTCTTCTGGAACAGCAGACTGCGTCCACCGTGGTAATATGTACCGATCCGGTATCCTATCAATGCCAATGTGTGTAAAAACTTTCAGCACATGACAACAGAGAAGGCCATCTCTGGTGAATTTGCAGCACTCACATCTGTATTCACTTTCTCCCACCGCAGCAAAAACAACATACTCCCTCGAACCATAAACAGGGCACCACAAGTTGTTAGGAACCAGGGTGTACAAGTTGTTGCCTTCCGGGCGCACGTTGTACCTACCTATCCTTTCGAACTCATGCCTAAACCTGTAGTAAATGTCGCGAGTGTACACTTCAAGTGCTTGCTTCTCGATGGGGTAGGGCGACCAAGTCCTACATTCAAGAACATCCGTGCGGTAATCATTACCCCCTTCCTTGACAAGGATGTGGACCTGAATCTTCTGGTACTGTTTGACAAAGTTTAGGATAGAGTTGTGGGGATTCACATATCTCTTGAGAACCGCATTGAAACCCTCGCTGCGTTGAGTGGACTGTAAGAAGGGGAAAAAGCAACTTTGGAAATAGCACGGAACCCATGTTTTCCTAATGGCGTACAGCGCTGCCAGCTCTTTATGCCCTGCAACATCATACTTTTCCAGCATTGCTGCCCATTTTGCTTCAAACTCCTGCGGTGTCAAACTGAAATCGATAATGTAGTTCAATTCCTGTGTCAGTTCCGGGTTCCTGGCCAGGAACCCACCCATGTGCTTCTGCGCATTCTGCATGATGTGCCACCGGCAGTTGCGATGGATAGTAGTGGCGAAAATCGCAGAGATTGAAGCCCTCATGGCAAAATCTTGATCAGTGATTATGCAAGTGGGAGCTAGACCATCCATTGCGTCAAGAAAAGTCTGAAGCAGCCAATCAAAACTAGTTGCTTTCTCATCCCTCATGAAACCACACCCAAGCATAAATGATTGCCCATGACGGTTGATTCCAATGAACGGAGCAAAAGGCATGCTATACACATTCGTCAAGAATGTCGTGTCAAACGATATGCAATCATGATATGCTGACTTGTAAGCTTTTCTTGCTAAGCCATCAACCCAAAACAGATTCTCGACCCTTTCCTCGCTGTCCAGCTTCAAGCGAAAAAAGAAGTCAGGGTCATCCTTTCGAATCTCACAGAAGTAGGCAAGCGTTTCAGTCATGTCACTATCTCTTGTTTCTGATCGCCACTCAGTTCGCTTGTTGCTTATTGCTTTTGCCGTGTAAGGGACAAACATCTCAGTCCCATAAAACGACGACATGACCTGCATCATTCTACCAGTTTCTATGTTGCAATCATGCAACACTCGCAGGAAATCCTCTTCTTCCTTTGGTATCCCCTGGTGTGACCTAAGGTATTTCTTCAGTGAAGGTTTGACTACCATAGGATGGTGGTGATCGCCAATGTAGTACTTGACTACCCATTTTCCATTCTCATGTTTTACGACCATTCGAGCCCTGCACTTTGTTTGCTTTATCACCTCCCTTCTTCTCTTTTTCTTTGCGGATTTGCTCGACTTGCTAGAACCCGACCGCCTGCTGCCTGATTTTGATTCATCATCTCCACCATCCTGGTCACCACCCTCACTATCATCATCAGCACTGCAGCAGTTGCTTGACAATTTTTCCACCGGAACCTCGTCTTCCGCCGGTTTCTTGAACCTGTTGCACACAAACTGTTGCTTTTCCAATTCTTTTGTGAAAGTATTCCTTCTGTTTGTGTTTGCCTTGATGGAGAACCCCACCTTGAGAGCATATTCATTATAGTGACTTCTGGCATGGATCAACGAATCGAACTTCATCCCAACATAAGGCTCCTCGGGGTCATACAACAGGTCTTGCTCACTAGGGTCGACGTCCCCATCATGCACATTAGCATCAGGAATCCCCAAACCTGCAATACCACCATCCGCACCACCAGCACTTGCATTGCCATCAACAAAATCTGGATCTGGCGACTCATCAATAACCTCAACATTCTCCAATGGTGCATTGCCATCATCCATATCAAACGGCAACTCGTTAAGGTCAATACCAGCCATCCTGCATGACGAAAACACAAAGAACAGTAAGCAACAAGTTTGGCAATCTGCACAGCTAGAAAGCAACAAATAAACATGATTGCATTTTCAGTTTTTTCGAATTTTGGAACTTGCTCAATACAACCAAGAAAATAAGCAACAAATTAGGGTATAAGTTGCTTTAACCAACAGACACATGTATTACACGAATATATACATGCTGTTCAATAAAAACTTGCTCACCACAACCAACTAAAAGGCAACATATCATGGTCTTAGTTGCTTTTTTTTACATTTTTTGTGAGTGCTGCACTTGCTTACCACAGCCAACAAAAAGGCAACAAAACATGTTTTTAGTTGCTTTTTTTTCCACAGATGTGAGTGCTACAGTTGAATCAAAACCTGCTCATGACAACAACCACAAAAGCAACAGTTCATGGTCTTAGTTGCTTTTCATTTGGTTTCTTCAAAACACTATTTTAGTTTCTGCTTCTCCCACACAGTTGTTCTGCTATTTACATCTACTGTTTGTTGATTTCTGCAGGAAGAACAGCAAAGGAGGTGGGCGAAAAAAGGACAGAAGAGGGGGATGGAGTCCACAGTCCCATCAGATCAAGATCTCCTCCAGGCCAAGGCTTTTTTTCATGTCACGTGCTTGGAAGATCCAGTAGTCTAGAAACCAGATTTGAAGAAGAAAAAGAGAAAACAATGCAAGAAACTGAGAAAAGAGATCCAGGGGATGTAGTCTTGTGATTTTTTTACCTGACTATGGTGTTGATCGTCCTCTTCTTTTGGTTCTTTAGTTGGATTGATAAATCGCCCTGGCCATGGAGCCGTCCTCTCTTTGCTTTTGTTGGGTTTAGATCTGGAGCAGGTAAGGATCTGTGGTGGGTGTTGTTTCTGGACTGGGGTTGTTTCTTGCAGGAAAAGGAGTCGGACGAGCCCCGCGTCCTGCGCGTCCTCGCACGGCGCACGTGGGCTGTCGGACGCTTTCCGTTTTCGGACACGCCGTGCGTTCGGGGTTGGTTCGGTGGCGCTCGGGTGGCGTGCGCCCGGGGTTGGTTCGGTGGCGCTCGTGCGCCACCAAGTCGCGTCCCGAATTTGTTGGTTCTCGCGTCCAGAAGAATTTGGTTTGTCGAATTGCATTTGGTAGAGTTAGAGCAACTCTAACAGGTGTTGCAAAATGCAACACCAAAAAAGCAGTTTTGCTGCAGCTGGTTGCCGATTTGCAACACCGAAACTGCGGGCACTTTACCAGCTGCTGCAGATGCAGCGCGCGTTGCTCCAGCGGCTGCCGCATTTTGCAACACCTCGGCTGCGCCAGAAATTCACATTTTGCATACATTTCAAGTTGCATAGTATAGTAGTTCAATCAAACATTAAATAACATCAGTTCCATGTTTCATGTTGCATAGCATAGCATAGTAGTTCAATCAAACTAAATTTGGGACAAGGTCTCATAATTTCAAACATAATAGATAAACAGCCCATGATCAAACATAATAGATAAACAGCCCATGATCAAACATAATCAACGAAAAAAATAGCACGCTATTTCCCGGTTAATAGCACGATATAGCGTATTTGGAGAGGCTACGCTATATTTAGCCTAAAGTTGACGCTACGGCGCTATTTGCGTTTTATACGTGCCAAATCACACTAAATGTGGTAATGTTATAGCTACACTAACAAAAAGCCTAGAAATAAAGTTAGGTAATGATCATGGCGGGCAATCTGTTGGTTCTTCTAGTTATTCTGAAGACGATGTTAATGATTCTGATTAAAGTTTAAAACTGTTTATATTTTAGTTAATTAATTTTCATGGTTTAAGCCTCATATTTGTATTTGTGCTATTGATTTGGCATTGGCATTTGAATATGGTTACCTGGTTATGCATGTATTGCTTCTGGACAAATTTTTAGTGCTGAAATCCTTTATATTTGGACTATTTCTTGCATTTTTTCATCACGCTATTTTACATGTAACTTCGCTATATCACGCTATATCTTGTATACCTTCTGGAGGAGGGTCACGATATGTTTGATAGCACGCTATTTTTTTCCTTGAACATAATAGATAAACATAGTAGAGGCAATATAGGCTTGATCACTCCTCATTGCATATTGGCGTTTGCATTGGTAGTGTCAACAACCTCGTGTTGTTGCACGTTGCCATCATCATGAGTCATGCCACCACCATTGCCTCCGCCATTGCCTCCACCATTGCCTCCTCCCATGCAGTAAAAACACATATATTAACCACTATTTGCATATGCAATTCGTTGGTAAAAAGAGTGGAGGGCAATACCTTTGTGACATTTCGTCGAGCACGTCTTGCGCGGGCACGAACGGCGGAGGCAGATTCTCGGAGACTGGTGGCGGTGGTGGTGGAACGAATGGAGGAGGTGGCATCTCCCTATCCGTGGCCGGCCTCCCACGACTCTGGACGGCCTTCTGTTTCTTCGCCCTCCCGCCGGTGGCCGCGGTGGCAGCAGGGGGAGGCCGCTTCGATGCACTGGCGGAGGCGGCGGCGGACTTCCTCCCCTTCGTTGGCGCCTTCCCGGTGACGCCCTGGCTCGAATTCGGTGGGGCGCCGGTCGGCCTGGGCGGCGCGAAGTTCTGGCGACGGAGGGGCGGCGCACTAGCGTTCGGCGGTCCGGCGGAGGAGGCGGCCGAGGCTGCGGGAGCCATCGAATCGGCTGCGGGCGCCGTGGGGGAGGAAGATCGGGCTCCGACGGGGCCGTCCATGGCGCTCCTGTCGCCGGCGGCGGGCGCGGAAGGTCGGACGTCGGGGCGGCGCGCAGAGGGGCGGGAAATTTCCGAGCGATGGTTGGAGAGCGCGCGCGAGTGGGTGGAGATATGCGGCAGAGGCCTAGGCGTGGCAAATTTGCATCGCGAGGGAGCCGTGCTGCAAAAAATATGCGGCACCAACCGGTGATGCAGCAGCTGTTGGAGAGCTTTTTTTTCTCCAACGTGCCCCATTTGACAGGTTATTTGGGGCATGCCCCATTTGCAACACCTGTTAGAGTTGCTCTTAATTTCACAGTTGGTACATCAACTCGCTGGCGCATAACACAACCATCCTCGTGGTTGAGAAATGCTACAATACGGTTCCCATACATGAAAATACGTAACATATACGGTCCTATATACAGTCCTGAATACGCTAGGCCTCTGAGGTGCTGCCACGTACCAGCATCTTGGTCCTGACAGGATTTTGGTAAATGGCCCCTGGATTTTTTTTGTATTCGCGTCGCGCTCCATACAACACAGACGGTCGAGTCACAGTTTTTCTTAATCGCGTCTCCAGGCATGCAACAGAGACGGTCAAGCCACACACACTTAATCACTTAATGCATGTACGGTCAGCACGTGCGTGCCAATCCTAACGTAACAGCCACACAGTTTTTTTAGTGAATCATCCCTGCACCTACATGGTACCTAGGGGTGTAAACGGATAGGATAATTTTCGTACCAAATCCTATTCTGAAACCGTTTTAAGCAATCCATATCCGGTTTGAAGAAATCCGACGGATAAGGATATCCGATTCCGAATTTGACACCGGATACGGTATAGGTTATGGTATGAAAAATAGCCCTGAATATGGATTATCCGAAAATTAAATAGGATTATCCGATGATTTTAATCCGAATAATCTGATTTTCTACCGAAACATCTAACCTAATAGAACACAATTAGTAGTTAGTGAGTTGTAAATTTCATCCATTAAATAAAAATTCACTTACATAGTGATTGTTACGACTATAGAATACAACTTTGTTATGATATTAGCATATTAAACTATTATTTTTGGTTGTATGGTTCGCCGATGTACTTACACGCGTACATATCCGATTAAATTTTTTCCATCCCGAATCCGCTCCGTTCCCGCCCCCGAAACCATTATATGATATATCCGACCCCGAATCCGCAACCGGTCATTATCCGCTCCGCTCCGAATCCGATGAAAAAATATGGTATAGGATATGGTAACGACAAAATCCGATCCGATCCGATCCGTTTACATCCCTAATGGTACCACGGCAGCAGGGTATGCTGAGTGCATATTTTGTCCATGATAAAATTGTATAATGATAGCAGATCGTTTGTGTACGTTTTCTGTCACGCGCGGCACAATTAACCTACTAAATCATTGTCTACAACTTCGGGGCAGCGGGCGAACGAGGGGCGTTGGTGCTGGTGACGGTGCAATGGACGGTGAGCCGGAGCTGGAGCTGGAGACTTTGCTCGAGGCCTCGGCCTACATCCTCGATGCGGCGGACGACAACATCGTGTACAACCTAGGTAGGCAGGTCGACGATGCCACGCTGGAGGTGCGCAGAATCAGCAGCGACGCTACCGACATGAGGCAGTTCAGCGAGTTCGACGCGTAGGTGCGCGCCATCGCCAAGCTCTGGCACGGCAAGTAGGCCATGTTGAAAATAATTTTGTTATTAATGTTAAGTGCGTAGGATTAGGTAATATTTATTTGAGTTGCATGGCATTAAGTTGTATCAATAGTCATTTGTTTAATTAGTGATCGGGCTAATTGGTGCATGCATCGAAGATGTGACATGCATGCACAACTATTAGTCGCAGGCTACATGGGATTCGCTCAAAAAAGAAAAAAACTATGTGGCCGTGCATGCATGTGCTGGTCTTGCATGCAGAAAGCAGATAAGCTGATGACCGTGCATGCATGTGCTGGCCATCTACGTTGCATCCATGGAGCGCGACGTGATTAAGAAAAACTCCAGGGGCGATTTAGAAAATTCCCGACAAGACAGCAGGTTGGGTACGTGGCAGCACCTTGGAGGCCCAGCGTATACAGAACCGTATGTAGGACTGTATGTGTTACGTATTTTCATGTATGAGGATTGTATTGTAGCATTTCTCAACCACGAGGATGGTTGTGTTATGCGCCAACGAGTTGATGTACCAAGTACTCCCTCCGTATCAAAATATAAGATGTTTTAGCATTTCTCTTTTCATCCGTATCTAGACATGTTTTAGTGCGAGGTTCAAATGAATCTTACACTAAAACATGTCTACATACGGATGGAAAGAGAAATGCTAAAACATCTTATATTTTGATACGGAGGGAGTATGAAATTAACTCCATTTGGTACATGCAACAAACAAACACGATATGAATTTTGGCTAGTTAAAATTAGAAGATGCACAGACAAATACTATACAAAAAGAAAAGAAACAAGCAGAAGTGAACCATGTTAAGTTTTTTTTTTTGAACAAGGGAAGGGCCATGAGGACCTCCGGAGCTGCATTACATGATAACACGTGGCGCGGGTATAATTTGTAGAAAAGCCCTTTTACAACACTTGTCCTACAAAATCTAAAATTTGAAGATAAGGCCACTGTAATTACAAAAAACACCCTATAAGTAAAAGGAAAGAAGCAATCACGTCCTAGGGCGCCTCCACCACCAGTCCTCGGCAACCTCCAGACACAGGCAGCGCAGAGACAGAGAGGGGGACGCTCGGAAGCTCTCCTCCGGCAATGAAACCTCTGACGCCGTCCAACTCGAAATAGCCGGGACAAACAAATTGGCTACTCCGAGGCGTCGAGCTCCGGCACAGGGTTCGGTAGACCTCCACGAGGGAGGAGCAGAAAGGGCCGCCATGCCGGCCGAAGATCACGGAGGCAGACACGGCCTCCGCATGTGTTGCACAAAGCTGCAGCAAGAGAACAGGCCACCACCCTGCAGAAGACAAAGAACAGTCGCAGCATCTCTTCCACCTCTCGCCACCACGGCCGGTCGGATGAAGAAACACCACCAGCTCCAAACTCCTCTTGCCTACAGCAATAGAGTAATCTTTCTCCCCTCGCTCGCCACCATGGCCGGCCGAGAGGCAGAAAATCACTCCGCCGAAGCTGAAGAACAGGGGGTGCCGACGCTTGAAGATTAGGTGGACACATAGCTCACGAACATCACCCTCCCACCACAGGAACTGTAGGGGTCGTTGCATAGAAAACAAAAAAATTCCTACGAAACAAGCGGAAGAAATCCCATGATCTAGATCTATTAGATGCAAGTAGCGAAGTGGAGATCCAATCTCTTACCCTTGAAGATCGAGAAAACTTTTTGTCGGTGCAGGGGTTGGTTAGTCGATCCCCGCAACTAGACTCGTCTAGTCGCGAGGAGATGTATTATCCTCGAGATCCAATCCGTCGAAGAGCCGCACGAGCATCACCTCCGCGGTATCCACACGTTCAGCTTGATGAAGACTTCCTCTCCTTGATCCCACAAGCGAGGAGGAAGTGGCTAGATGAATTTCAGCAGCATGACGGTATGGTGGTGGTGATGGTGGAGGTGTTCCCGCGGGCAGGGCTTCGCCAAGCCACACGCGAGGGAGAGAGAGAAGGAGCAGGGGGTGGTGCGGCCAGGGCTTGGAGGATCAACTCCTTGTGCCGCACCCCCCCCCTTTATATAGGTGGAGGGCAAGGAGCAAGGGGAGGGGGCGGCGCCCCAACCCTAGGGCCGGCCGGCCTGGGAGTCCTTGCCCCCAAGGCACCTCCCTTCTAGAAGGGGTGTGGCGGCCAAGGGGGGTGGGACTTGGCCCCCATGCCAAGTCCCTTAGGGATTCGGGCCCCTTCCTTGTGTGGCCACGTGGGCCTCTAGGGCTGGTGCGGCTAGCCCAGTGTTGGCTGCTGCACCACCCTCTTGGTCCAGGTGGACCCCACACGACAGGTGGGCCCCACCCTAGAACATTCCGGAACCTACCGGAAACTTCTGGTACCCTGCCAGAAAATTCTCGAACCTTTCCGACACCTCCGGAAACCACTTTCCTTATATGAATTTTATTCTCCAGACTCTTCCGGAGCTCCCCGTGAAGTCTAGGATCTCATCCGAGACTCCGAATCACCATTCGTTCATTCCATCATTTATTTCATCACTAACCCTAGCTTCATCGGAGCGTTAAGTGTGTGATCCTACGGGTTCGAGAATGTGCAGACATGATCCAATCAATAATGAATAGCGGGACCGGGATGTCCATATTGATTCCTACACAATCAACGAAGTTCTTTACCGATTGAACCACGATATCAGATATTCAATTAATCTCGTATACGATTCCCTTTGTCTCATCGATATTTAACTTTCCCGAGATTTGATTGTCGATATCACCATATCTAGTTTAATCTCGTTACCTGGCAAGTTCTCTTTACTCGTCCATAATATAGGATCTCCGTGATTACCAGTTAATCACATGTTTGCAAACTTTCTGATGCTATATTACCGAGAAGGCCCAGAGATATCTTCTCCGTCACAAGGAGGGACAAATCCCACTCTTGATTCATGTCACCCAACAAGTACCATCGGAGATACCTGAAAGCCACCTTTATAATCACCCAGTTATGAAGCGACGTTTGATCTCCACTGATGACCCACAAGTGTAGGGGATCGCAACAGTCTTCGCGGGTAGTATAACCCTAATTTATTGATTCGACACAAGGGGAGCCAAAGAATATTTATTAGCCTTAGCAGTTGAGTTGTCAATTCAACCACACCTGAAAAGGATTTCTCTCGAAGCAATTTATCAGTAGTAACAGTAAATTGTTGGCAGCAGTAGAACAGTAACAGTAGTAATAAAATAAAGGCAGCAATGGTGACAGCAGAAATATTGATTGTAAATAACAGGATTAAAAACACCGTAGACATAGGGACAGATAGATGGGCGTTGCATGAATAAGATAGCTCATGAAATAAACATAACTAGGCACGAAGCAAAATAAATATAGCATCCAAGTATTAAACAATCATAGGCATGTATTCCTAATTTAGCCGTACGTGCTTGCAATAAGAACTTGCACGGCATCTTTTGTCCTGCCATCCGGTTTCAGCCGGGCCAATTAAGGAACAAATGGCAATTAAGGTATTCCTTTTAATAGAACACCAGAGCAAAGCATTAACACACAATGAATACATGTAACCCTCAAGTTGCCAACCATTCCCATCGATGTCCCCGTTTCTGTCACTCGTGGTCTCCGGTTCCGGTTGACAACAAGTGCATACAATTAGTAGGTAGGACCCAAAACATCAATATTATTCATGAAAACATAAAGTGTTCAGATCTGAAATCATGGCACCCGGGCCCAAAGTGACAAGCATTAAGCATAACTAATTGTACCAACAATGATTAACACAAATAGAGGATACTAGGCATCATGCCCTAACAATTTGGCATCGAACTATATGAGCAATCTTATTCAATCCCTTCCATCCCCTTGCCTACAGCAGGGAACTACTCACACATGGATGGGGATGTCATGGATGGTTGATGGAGAGGCGTTGGCGGTGATGATGGCGGCGATCTCCACCTCCGGCAGGGTGCCGGAACAGTGATCCTGGACTCCGAAATTAGGTTTCGCGATGGCGGCAGAGCTCCGTAAGGTTTCTGGAAAAAGTGATCGGGGGTCATCGTTTTTAGGTCGAAAGGGAGCTTTTATGCGAAGGGGGGCCGAGAGGAGAGGTCCCAGGGGCAGGGGCGGCCCTTGGCCGCAGCCTAGGTCCCACCCGCGGGTGGGATCCGCCCCTGCTTCTGGGGTGGCCCCCCCCCCCTCGTGGTCTTCTAGCTCCGTGGCTCTTTTCCCTCAAAAATCCATTTTCTGGTTTTTCTGGAATTTTCCGCGAACTTTTGAACCCTGCACAAAAGAAAGACACCAAATGCAATTCTGCTGAAAACAACGTCTGTTCGGGTTAGTTCCAAACAATTTATTAAAAATAGAGGCAAAACAATAGCAAAGTGTTTGGAAAAGTAGATACGTTTGCGACGTATCAACTCTCCCAAGCTTAGCTTATTGCTTGTCCTCAAGCAATTCAGTTGACAAACTGGATGCGATAAAGAAACTTTGACAAACACATTTGCTTCATTTAAAGTATAGAAGTTTAAACCATGATCAGTATTTTACTAAGCATACGAAAGAAGTTGCAGAAACAATAGAACTTGAGCAATCCTGTAGACTCATGCAAAACATTCAAAATGCTAACAAGTGATAATTTAAACATGCAACAAATAGCACCGACGCAATGCATATAACTAGGCATGGTAAAGTGATCTCTCGCTTGCCCCTTTCGTAGGGCAAAACATAAATGCCGGGCACCTCTTGAGACATTAAACGGCGACTAGATGTAAAGTTTTCAGAATTGAGAAGTATCTCAAACATGCTCCAATCATTAAAACTTTGGGACAAAGCACATTATACTCAGAATGACAACAATGCTCTATAAGATGGTGCTCAAAGAAGGGTGACGACTCAACATAAATATAAAAGAAAGGCCCTTCGCAGAGGGAAGCAGGGATTAGTCATATGCTAGAGCTTTTTTATTTTTATAAACGGAAGTAAAACAGTTTTGAGAGATGCATGCATTCGTCAACGATTTCACAACAGAGAAGCTATCTAGTCCCTCATAACAAACAAGACTTTTAGACTTGTGAGAGCAGCTGGTTTTTAGAGGAGCGAGTACGCTCCTCTTTCTCCTTGGTTTCACCACTGTCCAATCTTTAGAGCTGATTTCTTAGATTTTTCATTGCGCGGAGGAGAATGGTGAGTTATATTTATATTTTTCTTAAGCTGCTCTCGGGTTGATTCAGGTGAGGACGTAATCCATCAACACCGGGTGAAAAGGGGGAAATGACCTTGCTTGTCACAAGTTATATCTAGCTCTCTACTGCTTCCTCGTGAGCTAAAAACAGAGACATAAAAAGGAGCATTTTGAATAATTTAAAGGTAGCACATGACAAATTTACTTGGAATGTTGGTGAAATACCATATATAGGAAGATATAGTGGACTGAAATGGAATACTTTGGCTTAAGGAATAAGGATGCACGGATGGACCATTACACCCAGTGCAAATGGAGGCTAGCAAAAGACTTGGAAGCGACCGATCGAGAGCATTACTGTCATAATCATGCTTTGCGACAAAATTAATCAATGAATAGAGCATATGAGTGATACTACAATTCTAAGCACAATAAACCGTGAAGGCATAATAGACTTTATTTTTAGTCTTTTACATGCGTGAACATGTGCCAAGTCAATCCAAATAAATCTTTTGGAGGAGGATCTCACTTCACCATACCATGTTATAAACAATGCAAAACATGCTCGTGTCTACATGACAAATTATTCACTCTTAACATGTTGAGGCTAAGCATAAGAATTCATAAGGGCTTAAGCAATATCATCTACGAAACATTCTATCATAGCAAACTAAAACATGAGCACGAGGATAAACATCTGTACAAAAATGAAAGCAGATAGAGTTCATACCAAATTTCCTCATCATATCCGTGCTGCCAAATATCATCATCATTGCATAGACACTTGCACATCCGAAAGATATAGAAATAATAAAAGTGTGCAAGTGTTGTCTCGAACACGGGTTGAACTCTAAAATAACTATAAAAAATAAAAAAGAAGGGAAAATATTTTTGTGTTTTTTTAAATAGTGAAAAGGAAAAAATGCAAAAGCTAAAAGAGAAATCTTTTTGTTGTTTTCGATTTTGGAAAGGAAGCAACTTAAAACGAAAGAGAGAACGACCGAACAAAAAGCAAAAGAAAATATTTTTGATCTTTTTTTATTATAAAAAAGAAATGCAAATAAAGAGAAAATCTTTTTGGGTTTTCAAATAGTAAACAAAAAGAGCAACAAAAGCAACTGAACAAAATGAAAAGAACAAAAAGAAAACTAACGAATATACAAAGGAATAACGAACACACCGACATATGATAGTTGAGTGAACGAAATAAAAATATGTCGGTGAGTGATACGTACTCCCCCAAGCTTAGGCTTTTGGCCTAAGTGGGACTCATCTACCACGGTGGCGGCACGCCCCAGTTGGCGCCCGGCTGTGGCTGCCACTGCAAGTCCTGTGGCTCCTCCTCTAGCTCCTCTTCAGGGACTAGTGACGCGAGGTACTCATCCAGCACCTCCTCAGGAAACGAGTATCCGTTCCTAGCAACAGTGTTAAACAAAACAGGAGTAGGCAATCTCACAAAGCGAGGGTTATCCAAATCAAAACCAAATAACAATCTATACTGCAAGTTCTCCAAAGTGGAATCATAAGTGACAAAGTGATGAGATTTCATTGCAGCAAGATCAAGCCTAGTAAAGTCTAACTCTAAATCATCTTCTCTAGGAGGAAGCATGGCAGTAGTAAGCATGATTGAGGCAATAATACCTCCATAAATAGTTCCTTTGATTTTGTTAGTGCTAAGGCGACGAGCAATAAGAGCACCAATATTGTAGGCATCATCATGATTAATTGCAGCGGCAAGAATAGCAAGATCAGGACTAGACATGTTACTCATGTTATCCCGGGGAAGGATACAACGAGCAATGACCTAGCCCAAATACCTTACAGCTGGAAACTGAATGCTCCCAAATTTTGCACGCGTAGAATCCCTCCAATCATCATGACAGATTCCGGCATAGAGCTCCTTGAGGTACTGGGGCTGCTTGTTTATCCTTCTTGTGAGCCCTGTGTTCCTCACACCAATAGCACTGCAAAACTCAGACAAAGGCATTCTCCAAGGTTGTTCATATAACATGAACTCCACACTTGGGTGATATTTATCATCAATGAAATTAAAGCTTTGCACAAAGATATTAGTGAGCTTAAGATATTGGGGCCTCTCCACTAATACAATATATGTCAAACATGCATTAGTAACAAGTCTAGTGAATTCATCACGTATACCTGCAGCTTGTAAAAATTCATAACATGGGTATACCGATGAACGCACGTCCGCCTCACAGGCAAGCACAATAACACCAAGTGGCTCCAAATCTTCATTGTATGAGGACCTCATAGGTGCATTAGAGCTTGACCCTCTCGTTTCTTGACGAGAAGAGGGCTCCTTCTTCTTAAAGATCCCACCCAAATTGAACTTAGGCATGTTCTCCTTTTTCTGAAATTTTTCAACAAACCTCACAAAACTTGAAAATAACATATAGGAAGTGCATTACACCACTCTTATAACTTAATACCAACTAACACATGCATCAAAACCATCTAACAAATTTTAAATCAAGCATGCAAGCTCATATTAAGGGTCATATGCAGTAGCAAAATACTCAGCTTATACAAAACCATTAAAGATTCTAATTAGAGGGGTGAAGGAGTCACATACCGGAGAAGATTTGCACAAAATTTCAGCAAGATTGATGGGCTGAACAAAGAGATCGAAAATCCCAGCACTAAAGAGCAAGAACTCGGGTTTGAACAATGGGGGAGTGATTTTTTGAGAGAGAGAGTGTGTGTGTGGGAGGAAGCTCACCTGGTGGGGCCCTCCAGGGGGCAGAGGCGGCCCTTGGCCGCGGCCTGGCCCTCACCCGCGGGTGGGACCCGCCTCTGCCCCTGGGGGGTCCCCCAGGTCAACCCCAACTACTTCTGTGACTCTTTTGAAAAAGTAAAAATTGTGGATTTTTTTTGGAATTTTTCGAAAACTTTCCCGAAGAACTTAAATGAGATTAAAATAAGCTAATAAAATAGGATATTGATGTTTAAAAGAGATAAACTAAGCAAGGAATAAAAATTACAGAAAAGTGAAAGGTAATTAACAGAGGAGAAACTAATGGTTATTAAAGTCCTTATGTTGTTAAAATTGATATGTTAGCAAGGTTGATCAAGTCTTGCTACCACACCAAATTTATTTAACATAGAGAATTCAATTTCCAAAAGATAATTATGTTACCTCATATTGTATAGCAATTGTCCCAATCATGAGAGTTTCATATTTTCTATGATGTATACGAATAGGACAAGTAACAGCCCCAGATCGGTACCCTAAAATACGGGCCAAATTTTCGCTTTTTGTGTTGCATTGCATCATGGCATACATATCTAAAATTGCTAATATGGAAATAAAGCAACACCTAGAAATGAAAACAAAGGAAGCAAAACCCTTCCTCACAATTTCCAAACTAAATGCATTGCCCAAAATGGCCAAACCAAATGCAAAGCTCAAGTTGGCAAAATACTTTATTCTTGAACTTCCAAATTGTTTAGGAAGTTCCAAATTGTTTCTTATTCTCAATTTCCAAACTTTGTCAATTGAGAAATAAAATAGAGAATTCAATTTGGTTCTTTCAATTTCTGTTGATGGACCCAAGTTAAGTTTTCCAAATTTTCAAACTAAAATTATGGGGTGATTCATTATTATAATATGAGCCTCCCGAAATATTTTCATAATTTATTGAAATGGCTAATTGCTCCAAATAACTCTATTTTGGAATTTATCAAAAATGCCCTATTTAAAATCCAAGGACAATTGTGGTGCAAAACATTTTTATTTGCCTCACCAATTTTTGTGGAGCACCTAAGGGTTAAATGGAGTCTATTTGAATTTTTGCATAATTTCTGAAAATGTTTAAATGGCTCTTTTAAATAGCTCATGCCTGCTGTTTTTCAAAAATCAGAAAAAGAAAAGGTTAAGGTCAAACATCTGACAGGGTGGGCCACCCCTGTCAGCTCCTCTCCCCCCCCACCTCCTCACTGTGGCGATCCCTGGCGCCCCATGCCGCCGACGCTCGCCTCATGTCGCCATGCCGCCGTGGCCCCCCTGGAGTTTTTAGCACGCCACGACGACCGTGACGTCCCTCACTCGCCATGCTCCTCGCCTGCTCCCTCCTCCTCTCCCCTTTTCTTTTCCCTTCCGAGGTCCCCGCTCGCCGCCGCTTGCGGAGCATGGTGCCGTCGCCTGGAGCCGCCCGGGGCAAATCGGTGACCTTAGGAAGCTCCGCCTCTTCGTAGCGGTCGTCCTCTTCGGAGGAATCGGACTGAAGCCCCGGAATTCGAGCGTGCCGGCCGGTTCGTCCTCGTCGGCATCCTCCGCCCGGCCGTCACGCGCCAAGCTTGTTGTCGTCGCCCCCGGTCCTCCCCGCGCGACTCAAGGACCACGGCGAGGTCCGCCTCGCCTCTCTACCCCTCCTGGCGCAAGTAATTGTGTCGGGACCGACCGGACCGACGCCGGCGTCCCCGACACCGTCCGCACCTGGCCGAGCTCCGCCGGCTCGATTTCCGCCGATTCCGGCCGCCCCTCACCGCGCTGATCACCGATTCGTGTCCAGGGTGAGCTCCTTTTCTTCTTGGCCCGTTCCCGCGTCCCTCTCTCCCTCCCCTCGCCGTCGATAGGGTCACCGTCGGCGCCGGGTCACCACGCGCGCGTGCTCAGCATGCCCGGCCGTGCCCCCGGCCTGGGCCGGCCAAAAGGCCGGAGGCCTCTGGCACTGCCCCGGCCTGGCGCCCAGCCTGGGCCGGTACCGAGGCCGGACCCCTCGGGCCACCCCCCGGCCTGTGCCCCGGTCTGGGCCGGTTTGGAGGCCGGCCCGTACAGTGTTTCCTGCAAATTTTGGAGAATAAATTGAAATTCAAATAATTCATAACTTTCGAAATATTGGTCCAAATTCAACAAATAAAGTACCATGTTGATCAGAAAAACAAACTCTACCTCTTGGAGTCATTGTAATCTTCTTTTAGAATTACTTTATTTTGGTTACTTAAGAATTCCTAAAATGGGTTAAATAATCCCAAATTAGGAAAATTCATAACTTATTAAATAATTGTCCAAAAATTATGAATTAAATATCAAAGTGATCCGCACTTCAAATGCTATTAAATCATGCACTTATCACATCATGATCATAAACTTTTATTTGATGTTATTCATAATTTGATTAAATGAAGTAATTTCAATTATTTAATTAAATTGTCATTTATTCATCGGTGCTCCGAAAATTTACAAATAAAATACCAAATTGATCGCAATGACGAACCCTATCCATTCATGTCTTGTTCATGCATATTTGAGCCACTTCTTTAATAATTCAATAATTTAGGAAGAATGTGGTCATTAAGACAAATATGGGGTTGTTTCCAAATAATTGCACTAATTATTTGGCTCCTCATTTAATGTTGCTATTTAATTTCTCTAATAATATCTTTGCATCAATTGGACATGTCATCATGTGATTGAGCATTGCATCTTGGGTTCGTGTGATTTATGTGTTCTTTGTATTTTCTCTTTGGGTATCGATAGATTCCGGAGTCGAGGCTAACGCTCCTTATCACGACGAGCAATACTTCACGACAGGGCAGCAAGGCAAGAGATAACCTAACCTTCTTGGCATCTAGCATCCTATGAATTTTATCAAATTATTTTATCCACCATAATATTGCATGCGGTTCAAATGTCTCTTTTGGTAAATATTAGAATATCCTATGAATGCATGTTCTTCCCCGAGCCAATCACATGTATCCCTACCTATGAAACCTAGGGTTGAAGTGTTGGCCGAGATAAAGATAAAATGGTTGTATTCATATGCTTAGCTATGCTTAGCCATGCTTAAGTAAATGCTTTATGTCCGTTATTAATTCCGTAATTGTTGATGATGATGGAATGATTCGGGCACGGTGGATAATCGTGATGCTTAATTAAAATGCTAAGACGGCTTGGGTGAGTTGCCATCGGGGATGGTGTTTTGCCTCACTCTAGCCCCTAGGTGCGAGTTCTTTACCTCTTGAACCAAGACTGAGCGTGCTTCCGGAGGTGGGGGCATATGGAACCCCCTTTGACCAAATAAGTTGTGAGGGGCTTGTCAAGGGTCCTCTAGTTTGCTATTCCATTTGCGCGTGAGTTGTGTGGGTGGAAAAGAAACGAGGATGGTGGTGTTTAGGAATGTGGCCGTGGGGCAGGGCGCTGGGAGCGCTGAACCTGTCCTTCCGCACACTGATGGTCCTTGAGTAAGCCTCATGCAATGTAAAGGTCTAACCGCGCCCGTTCGCCGGCCTTCCCCGGAAGAGGGCCAACTAGGTGAGCCGGACGGTACCGATGGGTAAATTAGTACACCCCTGCAGGGTTTAATCTTTTCGAAAAGCCGTGTCCACGGTTATGGACAACTTGGGAATAGACGATAAGACCATAGAGAATATTAACCTAATTGATATGGCAGCTAAAGGTTGCATAATCAACGTGTGACAAAGGTTCACTTCCTCGAGGGTGATTCGAGGGGGTGCCTTGGTGGAGATGAGTGTGGTTGGTGACAGAAGGGTTCGATGAGAACCTATGATGACAAATGTTACTCTCTTACCCCTTTTTAAAAGTATTCTGAGTAGACGAATGCCATGTGTCCTTTTTGTTTCGGTTTATGAAACTTAGCTTTATGCAAAAGAACTACATATAAAGCTTTAGAGCCTCCGTCAGTCATTGGGCCTATATCGCCCTACTAAACTTGCGAGTACATCGTACTCAGTCTCTCTTTGCTGCCTCTATATTTGTATTTTAGAGGAGGACGATACCGAGCAACTAGGTGGTTTCTTCGTTGACGTCGACTACTAGTCTGGGGTTCCCAGGTGGCAGCTTGGGACCGTGGAACAAGCTGGCTGGGAGATACTTATTGTAGGCCTCTTAGGCCATATTTTGCTTCTTGTTGTTAGACAACACTACCCGCTTCCGCTTGTTGAATTGTTGGATCTGTGATCCTTTTGCCTTGTAATATTTGTATTCTTCTCGTTATATGAGTTGCTATACTTTGTGTCGTAGAGTCATGCTTTGTGCCAGTTCTGTTCCACAAGTCTCGATCTTTGTGTTATACATTGATGGTTGTGCCAACTACATAGCCTCTCTGTATAATTCCGGGGTCGGGGCGTTACAAGTTGGTATCAGAGCAGGACTGCCTGTAGGAAACCCGTTCTATTGGTCGATGTCGAGTCTAGTTCGTGAAAATTATTTTTAACCTAAAAATGAATTGTGAAAACCCTCCTAGGTTTCTTTTTACTTCTTATCCAATTCACTCTGATCTCGGTGCCGCCTTACCTCTATTTGATTTTAACGGTTTTCTGATCGTCGGCAAATTCTCAAATCTCTAGGATCACGGGGTTGGGTTCTATCTTTAGTTAGTGGTTAACTTTGCTTGTCTGTCAATTTATAATTTCCGAGGAGAAGAAGTATTGCGGATCGTCAAGAAATTCCTTGCTTTAGCCAAGATCTTGAACCGAAGGTCCCGGATTGTGCTAGGGCTCAGGTGTGATGATTCATGAGGGTTGTCGCCCTTGTGAGCATTATGCTATTGTGGGTCCCAGTGCATGAAGCTGATCTTTAACCCAAGATCTTTTACGTTGAACCCTGGTGCAAATGGTTGAACCCTACATCAGGTTGGCAGAAGTTGAAGTTAGTCTTCAAGCTCGAGGTTACAGCCCTAATTGGCTTCCTCGACAATGCTCTTCTTCGTCACTAGCTCTAGTTAGGCTCTCTGTCATGAAGTCATCTGCATCACGACGGGATTGCTCTTAGCGAGCCCTTCCATCAATAATTGTGATCCCTCCGGTAACACCGTTACTGAAACCCTTTCGACACTAGTTGTCGGAAGAGTGCTAACCCGAGCTTCTGCAATATCTTGTAGTTGTTGTTAGCCCGTTCCTTCATCCAAATCTGTATCAGTCCTCTATCTGCTTTCGGACAATCAAGTGTATCGTGCATTGGGGTGTTCTGATGCATGTTATTCTTGTGCTTCGTCAAGTCATTCCACTTCGGGATGTCAGGAGAAACAAACTCCGGTACCTCGTCCATATTTCGGGCAGGTCAAAGTTTTGTAAATCGCGGAATAGGAGCTTGTCTAGTTTTTGTTCCGTTCCACCTTGGAGTGTCACACTCTTTTATATCGAGAAGTCGTGCTTAGTCTCATGACGAGCTTGATGAAGTGATGCTCTCACCTTTCCTTATCCATCTACCTCCGAGTTTCTCAGGCTTGAGAATGTTGAGGATGGATCTCGTTGTGGTAATCGGATATTCTTAGCAATTGATATTGCTTTGAAATCCAACGACTTTGGTGGCACTCTTAGCCTGTTTGGTAATCATATCATCGGGCTGAGCTGTCTGTGTTGCCAAGTCCATTTCCGTCTAGGTGCAACTTCGGTCAACGAGTTAGATTCGTGTCGAAGCTCTAAAGACCACATCTTTTCCTTGAAATGCAAGTTTTCTCCCGCAACCAGTGACTTTTTGTCGCTGGGGATCCGAGTGAAGTTACTTGTCCCCTCGGGTTAAATTCACAAGCTGGTTATGTATATGTGCATCATGGAGCTGGTAGGTTGTTACCTCCCCTTTCTCTGATTAAGCCATGTGTGCACACCAAACCCCTGACCGAGAAGTTCCTAAATAAGAAAAGGTTGTCAAATCCTATCATCTGCCGGTGTTTCCCAAATCAGGAATCAGTTGGGCTTCATTGTTTGGAGTCCATGTTGGTTCAATTTCCTCTTCGTGATCGTGACCCAATGGAACTCTCAATCTACGTCGTGTTCTGGAGCTTAGCAAGGGGGCCCATATCTGAAGCATCTAGTTGTCCTTCCTTACGGTTGCCTTTAGCAAACTCCTCCCCCGGACAATTCAAGGCTGATTTAACCACCTGCCTAACCAACTTGGAACCTCGAGCAGAAATGATGCTTGGTGGTTTACCAAGAGCCTGACCTACGCCTACTAGTAACCCGACAAGCCCGGTGTTGTGGTTCACGCAGCTCACCGGAAGATCTTTTGACAAACTCTCCTAACTCTTTCAAAATCAACCGTTATCCATGAGAATCATGTGTAACCGGTTCTAGAAGTTTTCCCCCAAGGTCCTTCCCTATCCTCGAGTACGACCTTCTCTTGAGGATCGAATGAAGGCTTTTTCGAAGCCGGAGTGTGATATCTACAACCTCAAGGAGAATCTTACAATGGAGTGCTAAAAATCTATCGGTCAACCCTTCTGCTTCCTCTATCGTGTGGCAATATCTCGTTATGAGGTTTTACCTCTCTAGCTAGTTGTGGATCAAATGCTATATCTTTCCCACCTCGGTGAAATCAAGGTTTGCCCAATCACACGGACGTTGTGTCATTTCATCAGTCACCTTAGGGCCCAATCCTCAATCTCATGGAAATCTCTTGTGTATCCGAAGTGTGGAGTCTAGAAGATGCCTTCCTCCTCCCGGTGCCAAATCTCTACGGTCTATCCAACGGGTGGTTTGAAGTGATGTCTTGGTGATCGGTTGTCCTATCATCAGCTCGACCTTTGTTTGGTCAAGTCGTTCCTTTTTCTCTCAATAACTTATGGTTTTGGGCAAGGATCACTTGTGTCCGTCACCATAAGCTATCTTCCGTTCCTTCCGCCCCATTGACGCGTCAAGCTTCCTAGCTCCAAGTTATGCACCAAGGAAGATCATCGTGCGATCGAGTAGATTGTTGAAGTAAGAGTTGCCGTGTTTCCTTCATCCCTCTTCCTACTCTAGAATCTCGGGACGAGATTCCTGTAAGGGGGGTAGAATTGTAACAGCCCCAGATCGGTACCCTAAAATACGGGCCAAATTTTCGCTTTTTGTGTTGCATTGCATCATGGCATACATATCTAAAATTGCTAATATGGAAATAAAGCAACACCTAGAAATGAAAACAAAGGAAGCAAAACCCTTCCTCACAATTTCCAAACTAAATGCATTGCCCAAAATGGCCAAACCAAATGCAAAGCTCAAGTTGGCAAAATACTTTATTCTTGAACTTCCAAATTGTTTAGGAAGTTCCAAATTGTTTCTTATCCCCAATTCTCAATTTCCAAACTTTGTCAATTGAGAAATAAAATAGAGAATTCAATTTGGTTCTTTCAATTTCTGTTGTTGGACCCAAGTTAAGTTTTCCAAATTTTCAAACTAAAATTATGGGGTGATTCATTATTATAATATGAGCCTCCCGAAATATTTTCATAATTTATTGAAATGGCTAATTGCTCCAAATAACTCTATTTTGGAATTTATCAAAAATGCCCTATTTAAAATCCAAGGACAATTGTGGTGCAAAACATTTTTATTTGCCTCACCAATTTTTGTGGAGCACCTAAGGGTTAAATGGAGTCTATTTGAATTTTTGCATAATTTCTGAAAATGTTTAAATGGCTCGTTTAAATAGTTCATGCCTGCTGTTTTTCAAAAATCAGAAAAAGAAAAGGTTAAGGTCAAACATCTGACAGGGTGGGCCACCCCTGTCAGCTCCTCTTCCCCCCACCTCCTCACTGTGGCGATCCCTGGCGCCCCATGCCGCCGACGCTCGCCTCATGTCGCCATGCCGCCGTGGCCCCCCTGGAGTTTTTAGCACGCCACGACGACCGTGACGTCCCTCACTCGCCATGCTCCTCGCCTGCTCCCTCCTCCTCTCCCCTTTTCTTTTCCCTTCCGAGGTCCCCGCTCACCGCCGCTTGCGGAGCATGGTGCCGTCGCCTGGAGCCGCCCGGGGCAAATCGGTGACCTTAGGAAGCTCCGCCTCTTCGTAGTGGTCGTCCTCTTCGGAGGAATCGGACTGAAGCCCCGGAATTCGAGCGTGCCGGCCGGTTCGTCCTCGTCGGCATCCTCTGCCCGGCCGTCACGCGCCAAGCTTGTTGTCGTCGCCCCCGGTCCTCCCCGTGCGACTCAAGGACAACGGCGAGGTCCGCCTCGCCTCTCTACCCCTCCTGGCGCAAGTAATTGTGTCGGGACCGACCGGACCGACGCCGGCGTCCCCGACACCGTCCGCACCCGGTCGAGCTCCGCCGGCTCGATTTCCGTCGATTCCGGCCGCCCCTCACCGCGCTGATCACCGATTCGTGTCCAGGGTGAGCTCCTTTTCGTCTTGGCCCGTTCCCGCGTTCCTCTCTCCCTCCCCTCGCCGTCGATAGGGTCACCGTCGGCACCGGGTCACCACGCGCGCGTGCTCAGCATGCCCGGCCGTGCCCCCGGCCTGGGCCGGCCAAAAGGCCGGAGGCCTCTGGCACTGCCCCGGCCTGGCGCCCAGCCTGGGCCGGTACCGAGGCCGGACCCCTCGGGCCACCCCCCGGCCTGTGCCCCGGTCTGGGCCGGTTTGGAGGCCGGCCCGTACAGTGTTTCCTGCAAATTTTGGAGAATAAATTGAAATTCAAATAATTCATAACTTTCGAAATATTGGTCCAAATTCAACAAATAAAGTACCGTGTTGATCAGAAAAACAAACTCTACCTCTTGGAGTCATTGTAATCTTCTTTTAGAATTACTTTATTTTGGTTACTTAAGAATTCCTAAAATGGGTTAAATAATCCCAAATTAGGAAAATTCATAACTTATTAAATAATTGTCCAAAAATTATGAATTAAATATCAAAGTGATCCGCACTTCAAATGCTATTAAATCATGCACTTATCACATCATGATCATAAACTTTTATTTGATTTTATTCATAATTTGATTAAATGAAGTAATTTCAATTATTTAATTAAATTGTCATTTATTCATCGGTGCTCCGAAAATTTACAAATAAAATACCAAATTGATCGCAATGACGAACCCTATCCATTCATGTCTTGTTCATGCATATTTGAGCCACTTCTTTAATAATTCAATAATTTAGGAAGAATGTGGTCATTAAGACAAATATGGGGTTGTTTCCAAATAATTGCACTAATTATTTGGCTCCTCATTTAATGTTGCTATTTAATTTCTCTAATAATATCTTTGCATCAATTGGACATGTCATCATGTGATTGAGCATTGCATCTTGGGTTCGTGTGATTTATGTGTTCTTTGTATTTTCTCTTTGGGTATCGATAGATTCCGGAGTCGAGGCTAACGCTCCTTATCACGACGAGCAATACTTCACGCCCGGGCAGCAAGGCAAGAGATAACCTAACCTTCTTGGCATCTAGCATCCTATGATTTTTATCAAATTATTTTATCCACCATAATATTGCATGCGGTTCAAATGTCTCTTTTGGTAAATATTAGAATATCCTATGAATGCATGTTCTTCCCCGAGCCAATCACATGTATCCCTACCTATGAAACCTAGGGTTGAAGTGTTGGCCGAGATAAAGATAAAATGGTTGTATTCATATGCTTAGCTATGCTTAGCCATGCTTAAGTAAATGCTTTATGTCCGTTATTAATTCCGTAATTGTTGATGATGATGGAATGATTCGGGCACGGTGGATAATCGTGATGCTTAATTAAAATGCTAAGACGGCTTGGGTGAGTTGCCATCGAGGATGGTGTTTTGCCTCACTCTAGCCCCTAGGTGCGAGTTCTTTACCTCTTGAACCAAGACTGAGCGTGCTTCCGGAGGTGGGGGCATATGGAACCCCCTTTGACCAAATAAGTTGTGAGGGGCTTGTCAAGGGTCCTCTAGTTTGCTATTCCATTTGTGCGTGAGTTGTGTGGGTGGAAAAGGAACGAGGATGGTGGTGTTTAGGAATGTGGCCGCGGGGCAGGGCGCTGGGAGCGCTGAACCTGTCCTTCCGCACACTGATGGTCCTTGAGTAAGCCTCATGCAATGTAAAGGTCTAACCGCGCCCGTTCGCCGGCCTTCCCCGGAAGAGGGCCAACTAGGTGAGCCGGACGGTACCGATGGGTAAATTAGTACACCCCTGCAGGGTTAATCTTTTCGAAAAGCCGTGTCCGCGGTTAAGGATAACTTGGGAATAGACGATAAGACCATAGAGAATATTAACCTAATTGATATGGCAGCTAAAGGTTGCATAATCAACGTGTGACAAAGGTTCACTTCCTCGAGGGTGATTCGAGGGGGTGCCTTGGTGGAGATGAGTGTGGTTGGTGACAGAAGGGTTCGATGAGAACCTATGATGACAAATGTTACTCTCTTATCCCTTTTTAAAAGTATTCTGAGTAGATGAATGCCATGTGTCCTTTTTGTTTCGGTTTATGAAACTTAGCTTTATGCAAAAGAACTACATATAAAGCTTTAGAGCCTCCGTCAGTCATTGGGCCTATATCGCCCTACTAAACTTGCGAGTACATCGTACTCAGTCTCTCTTTGCTGCCTCTATATTTGTATTTCAGAGGAGGACGATACCGAGCAACTAGGTGATTTCTTCGTTGACGTCGACTACTAGTCTGGGGTTCCCAGGTGGCAGCTTGGGACCGTGGAACAAGCTGGCTGGGAGATACTTATTGTAGGCCTCTTAGGCCATATTTTGCTTCTTGTTGTTAGACAACACTACCCGCTTCCGCTTGTTGAATTGTTGGATCTGTGATCCTTTTGCTTGTAATATTTGTATTCTTCTCGTTATATGAGTTGCTATACTTTTGTGTCGTAGAGTCATGCTTTGTGCCAGTTCTGTTCCACAAGTCTCGATCTTTGTGTTATACATTGATGGTTGTGCCAACTACATAGCCTCTCTGTATAATTCCGGGGTCGGGGCGTTACAATAGCTCCAACCTTGATGGTTTCAATATTTTCAATGGAATTCAAACCAATTTTGGCATTAATCTTCTTTGGGAAATATACCGTGTGCTCTTTATCATCAACATTAAAAGTAAATTTTCCTTTATTTCAATCAATAACAGCCCCTGCAGTATTAAGAAAAGGTCTTCCAAGAATAATAGACATATTATCATTTTCAGGCATTTCCAACACCACAAAATCAGTTAGGATTAAACAATTAGCAACTTTAACAGGAACATCCTCACAGATACCAATAGGTACAGCAGTAGATTTATCAACCATTTGTAGGGAAATATCAGTAGGAATAAGCTTGTCTAATAAAAGTCTCTTATAAGAGAGAAAGACATAACACTAACTCCTGCACCTAGATCACATAAAGCAGTTCTAACATAATTATTTTTAATGGAGCAAGGAATAGTGGGTATACCTGGATCACCAAGCTTTTTAGGAATCTTGCCATTGAAAGAGTAGTTATCAAGCATAGTAGAAATCTCTTCATTAGGAATTTTTCTCTTATTAGAAACAATATCTTTCATGTATTTTGAATAGGGAGGTAATTTAATAGCATCAGTCAAAGGAATTTGCAAAAAGAGAGGCTTCATCCATTCACAGAATTTATTATAGTGTTCCTCCTCTTTAGTTTTATGAGATTTTGATGGAAAAGGCATAGGCTTTTGCACCCATGGCTCTCTATCCCTACCATGCTTTTTAGCAACAGGAGGTGCAGTTTCCTCCTCCTGTTCTCCAGGTTTATTAATATCATCCTCATGCTCATTACCACTTTCAGTTTCAGCATCAGAAATAGAAACATCATTAGGATTATTGACTACTGGTTCTTTATCAAGTTCCATATTACTAGTTTCTCCTGATTCTTTATGTTTCTTCTTTTTCTTTTTCCTTTTAGGAGAGCTAGTAATATCATTTTCAGCCAATTGAGATTCTTGTTCAATTCTTTTAGGATGTCCTTCAGGATATAAAGGGTCTTGAGTAGTGATACCACCTCTAGTTGAAACATCATAAGCTTGTTTACTACTTTGTATAGGAATACCAGCAAGCAAATCTTTTTGATACTTTAGTAATTTGTTCGAGTTGAGTTTGAACCATATGAAAATGCTTAACAAGACCTTTAACATCATTAGCAGTTTTCTCCAAGACAGAATACAAATTTTTAATAACCAAAGTGTTATCATTTGATTGTTCTTGAATTTGCATATTAAAATGAGTTTGTTTAATAATAAAGTTATCAAATTCATCCAAACACTGACTAGGAGGCTTGCTATAGGGAATATCATTGACAGTAAAATCATAAAGAGTATGTACCTCTACCGTAGGTGGCTGAGTGGTAGGCTCACATAAAGTTTTAATTGGAGGTAAAGTCTTCACATCTTCGGCTCTAATACCTTTCTCCTTGATAGATTTCTTGGCTTCTTGCATATCTTCTGGGTTTAAGAAAAGCACTCCCCTTTTCTTCGGGGTTGGTAAAGGAAGAGGCTCAGGACCACTCCATTCATCATAATTTTTGGCTATCTTAGCCATTAATTCTTCAGCTTCAGCTACAGTCCTTTTCTTGAAAACACAACCAGCACAGCTATCTAGGTATGTCCTAGATTCATCAGTTAGTCCATTATAAAATATATCAAGAAGCTCATTCTTTGGTATGTCATGCCCTGGCCGAGCCCGAAGTAATGAGCCAAATCTCCCCCAAGATTTAGGGAGATGCTCATCCTCCAGCTGTCTGAAATTGAAAATTCTCTGCAAAGCCTCATGCTGCATGTGAGCGGGTAAATATTTTGCAAAGAAAGCATCAAGCAATTCATGAGGACTTTTAATGGAACCATAAGGTAAAGCATTATACCACACTTTAGCATCACTTTTTAATGAAAAAGGAAACAACTTTACTAAATAGTAACGCTGTATCTTCTTGTCATCAGAAAATAGTAAGCTAAGCGAAGCTAATTTATTCATGTGTTCAATAGCATCATCATTCTCAGTTCCACAAAAAGGATCAGATTCAACATTTGATATAAGTGAGAGATCAACAGAGAAATCAAAATCATCATCTTTAATGCACATAGGAGAAGTAGCAAATTCAGGATCAGGTGTGAAATGATTTTTAACAGCATGTTTTTCAAGCAATTTCCTCAAAGCATCAGGATCTCCTGAAGCTTCACAATTCATATATTGTCTAATAAACTCATCATTAACATCAATATAAGAATCATCAGGATACCTACTCTCATAATTATATAATTCAGGAGAACTAGCAGGTGTAACAAGCCTTTCATCAAGATTTGTAATTTTTTCAGTAGTAGAAATAAGAGTATCCAGAAAAGGACCTAAAGAACCAGAATCATCAAGCATAATAGAAGCATCATCAAATTCATCAGAAGCAGTAGCAGACTCAGAAAGTGATGCGTCTACAGTAGGACCAGTGTTTGCAGGTGGTGTGATAAGTCGATTTAAAACAGTAGGTGAATCAAGAGTAGCTTTAGAGTTCAGAGCAGTACCTTTCCTTGTGGTGGATGGTAATATCGGAAACTTAGGATCACGCCTACCCTTCATGATGAAGAATAAATTACGGTAGACAGAAAAGCTCCCAGTTGAACTTACAAATAGAGCTATGCTCCCCGGAACCGGCGCCAGAAAATAGTCTTGATGACCCACAAGTGTAGGGGATCGCAATAGTCTTCGTGGGTAGTATAACCCTAATTTATTGATTCGACACAAGGTGAGCCAAAGAATATTTATAAGCCTTAGCAGTTGAGTTGTCAATTCAACCACACCTGAAAAGGATTTCTCTCGAAGCAATTTATCAGTAGTAACAGTAATTTGATGGCAGCAGTAGAATAGTAACAGTAGTAATAAAATAAAGGCAGCAATGGTGACAAAAGAAATATTGATTGTAAATAACAGGATTAAAAACACCGTAGACATAGGGACAGATAGATGGGCGTTGCATGAATAAGATAGCTCATGAAATAAACATAACTAGGCACGAAGCAAAATAAATATAGCATCCAAGTATTAAACAATCATAGGCATGTATTCCTAATTTATCCGTACGTGCTTGCAATAAGAACTTGCACGGCATCTTTTGTCCTGTCATCCGGTTTCAGCCGGCTCAATTAAGGAACAAATGGCAATTAAGGTATTCCTTTTAATAGAACACCGGAGCAAAGCATTAACACACAATGAATACATGTAACCCTCGAGTTGCCAACCATTCCCATCGATGTCCCCATTTCTGTCACTCGGGGTGTCCGGTTTCGTTTTTTTTTTTTTTTTGAGGTATAAGACTGTGAGGCAAAAGCCCCACATCATTTTATTCAAAGAGTTTCAAAATATTTACAAAAGTACATGCTAAAAAAGGAGAAAAACCTATCTGTACAAACTACCAGAAGAAACCAAAAACAGGCTAAAGTAAGGGAATAAAACCTACATGTACAAACTACCAGAAAAACCAGATTACCAGAGGCTGCCTATCCAGGCCATAAGAGCAGAGTGATACTTATACTTGATCCTATGCCCAAGCAAGGATAAATCATGAACAAAATCCCTCTTCCAAGCAACGAAAGAGGGTCTTTTGGCTTCAAAGATTTTACCATTTCTCTGCTTCCAAATATTCCAGCAGGCCAAAATAACAACCTCCATGAAAAAAGGTTTATTGAAACCATCTCTGGCAGCAGATGCAGCAGTCTGGACATCAGTGCTTGAGAACCAGTCAATCTGCAAGTAGCTCCAGACCCTTTGACTGAACTGACACTCGAAAAACAAGTGCACCCTGTCTTCATGAAGATTCCGGACACAGAGAACACAAGAGTAATCCTCAGTCACCTGCCAATGTCTCCTCTGAAGAAGATCCTTGGTATTCAGTCTATCACTGAGAAGTAGCCAAGCAAAGAACTTGAATTTCAGCATGCAGGAGGATCTCCAAATCCATTTAAACCTTGGGCAGTGTGTCCTGATGCTGATGTATATGCTTGTAATATTGTGCTGCAGAGTATTGGGTGCCCCAGCAGTAAATCCATCTATCATTCTCCAAAGACAATGGTCCCAGTTCCATTTTAGCAGAGAGCTCTTGAAATTCCTCAAACGCCTGTTCAGAGAGAGGCAAATAAAACAAGGATAGCATATCCTGGTGCCCATAAACCTCAGCAGCTGACATCTTCTTATCCAAAACATAAGAGAATAGCCTTGGATAACTCAACGAAAGAGGTTGGGTTGAATCTCCAAGTGCCCAAGCATCCTCCCAGAACATGAAAGTATTTCCTTTCCTAGGGACAACAGACGACACTGATCTGAACTGCCCCACTAGCTTCATGATATCTCTCCACCAGAAGGAGCCACATGGATTCCCAACATGGGGGACACAATCAACATAATGAGCATTCCAAATCAGACTAACCCAAGGAACCTCAGCCATGTTATAAAATTTATGGAGATGCTTCAAAAGCAAAGCTTCATTCTGCTTAGGGAAATTAATAATCCCCACCCCACCAACACCTTTTGGTTTACACAACATATCCCAAGCTGCCAAAGACTGTTTAGGAGTGTCAGAATTACCTCTCCATAGACATTGTCTCAGTACCCTATCCATTTCCTTGATAATACCAGCAGGCAATTTAAGGGAACAAAGGAAATAGATAGGCATAGAAGACAAAGCAGAATTCACTAGCTGTAACCTCGCACCCTGAGACAGGAAAGAGGATGTGGAGCAAAGCCTCCTCTCCAATCGAGTAACAATAGGCGTTAAATCACTAATTCTTGGCCTTGTGGTCCCGAGAGGCAGTCCCAAATAAGTAAAAGGCAACCCACCAATCTGACACCCCAAAACAGATGCCAACTGTGCAATGAGATTATCAGGGACATTGATAGGAACCATACTGGACTTGTGATAATTAACCTTTAATCCAGTTGAGAGGGAGAACTTATGCAGTAACTCTTTCATTGCAATAACTTGACTTAAATTCGCAGGCATTATTAAAAGAGTATCATCAGCATACTGAATAATGGGATAGTCCTCCTCATGTGTGACAATTGGCAAATCAATTCCCCCTTGCTGAAAGAGATCATTCACCACCACCTGAAGGAGCTCAGAACCCAAAACATATAGCAGGGGTGAAAGAGGGTCACCTTGTCTAACTCCTCCACTACTAGGAAACTAGCTATAGGTGGAATGCTATTTGTGGCGCATCATTATTCCATGCGCCACTAAATTGTTTTTTTGTGGCGCACCACTTGGCATGCGCCACAGAAATATGTCTTTCTATGGTGCATGCTTTAGATGCGCCACAGAAATATGTCTTTCTGTGGCGCATGGGATCTTTTACAATGGAATTGTTTTCCTGGCACACCATTTAACAGAATTTGCGATGTGCCTGTGGACAAAATATTCCTGACCCAATTTAACCATTTACTATTAAAGCCCATGCTCTCCATTACTTTTATAATTGCCTCATGCTCAATAGTATCAAAAGCTTTTGCAAAGTCCAATTTCAGGATAATAATTGGCTTTTTAGAGGCATGGCAGAGGTGTAGGTATTCAAAACCCCAGGCAACACAATCCTGAATAGATCTAGACTTGAGAAAACCATACTGGTTCTTATGGAGGCACTTGAGAATGTGAGACTGTAATCTGTTGGCTGCCAGCTTGGTCAGAAACTTTAAACAAACATTAGTTAAGGAAATGGGCCTAAAGTCATTGACCCCCTTAGGGCTAGCAACTTTAGGTACTAAAGTGATGTAAGAACCATTGATATTCTGCAAATTCAGATTTTCCTCATGAAAGTCCTTTGCCAGTTTATAAAAATCCTCCTTAATGATACCCCAACACTTCTTGAGAAATAAGCCATTGAAACCATCTGGGCCAGGAGCTTTATGTGCTGGCATCTCTTTTACCACCAAGTCCATCTCCTCAGTTGTGAAAGGAATAGTCAGATCTTCCAAACCATCCACCCTGTTAAATAGCCTGGCAAGATCAAACTGCATATTGATTCCAGCTGTCTGTCCCATTCTGTTTCTGTATGAAGACCATAACATCCCAGCCATCTCCTCATGACCAGAAACAATTCTGCCATCATCATCCTTCAATAGGGCAATAGAGTTCCTCCTGTATCTGTTGGTTGCCATCGCATGAAAAAACTTGGTATTGTCTTCAGACATTTTAACCCATCTGACAGTGCATCTCTTCCTCCAATATTTGCACTCAATCAATAGCAAATTCTCAAGGTGAAGCTTCACAATTTTCCTGAAATTAAATTCAGAGGTATACAAAGGTCTAGCCTCTTCCAATTCATCCATAATAAAAATGACCTCATTGCACTTCTTGATAAGCAGTTTAAGCTTTGATAATGACATGTGCCACTTTTTCAAGACAAATCTAAGTGACTTAAATTTATCAGCCAAAACAGCAGCAGAGGAAGTTTTATGTGAGAATTTCTCCCAAGAACCCTTCACCACCTCCAAGAAGCCAGGTTGATCCACCCAAAAGCTCTCAAATCTGAACAGAGTAGCCCTTGGGATTACTGTACTTATATCCACAGTATTAGGATAAACAGAGGTCCAGTTCACTGAGGTGAAAAACCAGTCTAGCTGCTCTAATAGAGGTTGCTCTTGCATATTGGACCAAGTAAAAGCTCTTCCCTTAAGAGGTAACTCCACAAGGCCCAAGTGTCCAATGATATCATTAAACCGGAACATATCATTAACATCTCCCCCAGGTCTATTTCTGTTCTCCTCAGACCGAATGAAGTTAAAATCCCCCAAAAGCAGCCAATTATCCATAACTGGAATCTGAAGATTATAAAGCCAAGACACAAAGTCCTCTCTTTTCTGCCCATTACACGGTCCATAAATCGAAACCATGGTCCAAGACTCCCCATTGTGCACCGAAGTAAATTCAATAATGATGCCAAAATCGTTAATTTGGATCAAGCGCCCACTGAACATAGATGAACACCACATAACCAAAATACCACCCGAGGCTCCAACAGAAGGACTATAGGCAAAATTATCAAAACGCTTCGGGCTGAATTTCCTGAGAAGCCTTTGGTCAATGAATTCACATTTAGTCTCTTGGACACAGATAATAGAGCACCTACTCTCTTCAATTTTAGAACGCAAAGCAAGTTGTCGATTTTCACCATTGAGACCGCGCACATTCCAACAAAGCACACACCAGTTTCTAGTTTGTGTCCCCATTAAAACACCAAGGTAGCACAATAAAGTAGCAAATATCACCAGTGCAGCTAGCAATAATAATTACAGACCCAAAAGTATGACTAAGTCTAGAACAGAGCATCCCATCCTCAAAACCTAAATAAGAACAGCAATACAAAAGAGGACCAGCTGTTCTTCCTCCATACTGACAGACTCTACTCATCATCATTGGAAGGGTTCTTGGTAGGAGTAGAGGGTCGCACCTTAAGCACCTCCTCAGTTAACTTGTCTGCCTCAATACCCAGGGCAGCACCAACCTGCTGCATCACATGGATCGGAGTCTCAGGTATCGGCGCCTCTTCCTTTTCCTTAACAGCATCCTTCTTACCTGCTTGCTTTCTAGGTTGTCTCTTGATCTTCTTCCTTGCAGTAGATTTTTCCACAGTAACAGGTCAAAAACCATCCCTCTTAACACTACTGCGAGTACATCTCCTCACCAGAGACTCAACAACAGGTGTCTCAACCCTTCTCTTTCTGGTCTTGCTTCTGGTGACAGCTGGAGAACAAAATAAATTTGCTGGGGCAGTATCAGACATCATCACATTGTCAAAACATAGAGACCTAGCCACTGGCCTTTTCCTAGCCGACAGAACAATTCTGTCCTGAGTGTTAGGAAACTTTGGAGCAGAGAAGCCACATAACATATCAAAAGCTTGTGACCATGACCTCTTGGAGAGCAGAACAGTGGAGATTGGATAACCGACAACCACTTTAGGAATGTTCAGGGAGAAACACTTCTGCAGAACCGGACAAATATTCCTTTCCCAAAACAGAGATGGTGGTAGCATGGGACCCACAAACCTGGTTGTTACAACTCCCACATTAAGAACCAAGTTAGCCTGCTGCATATGCTGACCTGGCACTAGAGCAAGATCAATAACTTGATTTACTTCAGCATCTGCCTGATTAACTGAATCATTGGAATTCTCAGAGGGCTCAAGCACAATGGAATTGTCAACCAGCATCTCCACAGGTTGTTCAACTTCCTCTTCCTGTGGCATTGGCTGTTCCTGCACCTCAGGAATAGGTTCCTCATTATGCTGAAGAATCTGGTGGTCACCATTCCAGCCAATCTCAGGATACTGGGGCAGCACAAACATGTGTGGATCTTCCACTAAGTTACCTGGCAAAGGGTGTGGGTTCCCATCCATAGGCATTGGGTCCTCAACCCCCGGTACAACATCAGCAAAATCTGCACTCAGGATATAGCAGGGTACTGTCCAGGTTTCTTTCACAGCTCCAATGTCACTGTAATCCCCAAACACAACATCACGAGGAACTTGTGCCGGGGAGTTGAAAGCTGCATAAACAAGCGTTCGATCCTTAACCGCATCATCCTGGTGCCAACTAATGAACTTCCCAAAAGCAGCAATGGCATTGGTAATGTCATAATCGTTCCTATAATCCAAAGGAACTCCAAGCAACATCAACCAACCCCTACGAAATCCCTGTACTGCCCGATGAATCCTCTCTCTATTGTCATGATTCACAAATCTAACGAAGATGTTGTTGTGCAGATGATATGGACCATGGTGAACCAGGGCAGATAAAGCGGCAGGGCTACTGAGCTCAAACATCCCAACCCCAAATAAGCACGGACTAACAGATCGGACCTGGCGCTCCAACACCTGAATAATGAAGATTCTAACCTGTTCCCTCCAGTGAGCTTCCTGATGCTGCGGCTGCGGAGGCAACAGCGAGGCCACACAGAAGGCACCATGTCGGCGCGGCGGCCTGACCGAAGAGTTGTAGAAGGTACGGGGGAGGCGCGTCGGACCACCGTCGATGATCTCGTGACCCAGAGGAACAAACCGACCCGGGTCAAGCTCGAAGGCCGCCATGCAGCTACTAGTACTCAGGCAAGCCGACGGCAATGGTGGTGGAGAAGGGCAGGGAGGCGGCGAGGGCGGAGCTGCCGAAACAGGGGATGGGGTTTTTGGAGACGAAACGGCAGGGGATGCCTCTGTGTCATTGATGACTTGACCGGTATCTCTACTTGTCTTCTTGGGGACCCAGATCTTTCCTTTTTTTGAGAGACAGTTTTTCCGATAATGACCCAACTTGAAACAAGTCCTGCAACGAACCCTATTAACACAATCCTTCGTGTCATGGCTCATGGAGAGACACCGTCCACACTTCCAGAAACGATAAGCGATGTCATCGACAACCTCCTCCAGCCCAGTGGGCTCAGCATGGGACGAATTGTTTTCTGACTCTGGCCAATTGGGCTGCAGCTCATGGGCTGTAGAAGGAGTCCCAGACAGATCATTTGAAACCGAAATTGACGCGCCCAGCTCAGAATGATTAAGAACTGCATTGGTGGTTTCTTCATTATCCTTGCCAATGAGATCAATAGGCCGAAAGGAACCAAAACAAATCACTGGCGTCGCCTTTGTTTTGTAGATAATTTCCGGCTGTTTTGGGACAGAGGCTGGGTCAATATACCCTTTGCAAGCAGTGTAATTCAGTGGATCAGCAAAATTCAGACGCCGACCAGTGCCATGTGCACGCTGCAAGATGGATTTTGGCCTAGGCAGTTTCAGAGCTTGGAGACCAAGCATCACTCTTTTCTTAGAAGGGCTAACAATAGTCCATTCCTCATCTTCTTCTCTCTGCCAGTCCCTGAATTCCTTTCTCCAATTGGGGCCCCCACGTCCCCAAAGATGGAAAAAACATCTAAAATGCTTACATTCAAACTTACGCAGATTATAAATTTGAAAGCCAACTGCCTTGCAGGAGACATTAAAAGAGAAAACCCTATCTCTGAGATCAGAAACTTTCATCTCTTCACATGAACCACCAATGGCTGCCTCAAGTGCCAAACCAACAGAGAAAGGGTTCAATCTGAAACTGGCTCTATCAAAGGAGACAACCATAATGAAATGTCCAGAATTGAGGGATGGATGCACCCTAGAATGAAATTTCCTTCTAATCTCCCTAGCAAAGTTCATGCCATGGGAGTAGTCCAGTTTCAAGGAGAGCGGATCATGAACATGTGACGGCCGATCAAGTGGAGGATCCAGATCAACCCGATCAGCACCAACCCTAACAGCAGAAGAACTAGAAGCCATCCCAGAAGCCAGATCTAGGGGGGCTTCCAGACAATCTCCCACCAAAGCAAAATGCGAGTGAAAGATTACCTCAGATCCAGGGGCTACGTATTCACCATGATGAAGATGACGGCCAACGATCGCCTCCCCTTTTGCACTCTTGAGAACAATCCAATCCCGATGAGTCCATAGGTGAAGTGAACCATCATACGTCTTCTCGCGTCCACGATCCAGATCCTTGTTGGTGGAGTACGTCGCCTTCCAACGCCATGCAGGTTCAATCCCTCCAACGAAAAGGGGTTTAGAGGGGTTAGGGTTAGGCATTGAGTGGAGGGGAAGGTTTTGGTCGGAGGGGAAAAGGGTTTTGGCGGCCGGAGACATGGGATCGCCGGCGGCTAGGTCAAGGTCGGTGGGAGGGGGGGAGTCGCCATAGAGTCTTTCCCTATATTTGTAGGTTGTCCATTTGTTTGCTTGTTCTCCATTTGTTGGAGTTGACAACAAGTGCATGCAATTAGTTGATAGGACCCAAAACATCAATATTATTCATGAAAACATAAAGTGTTCAGATCTGAAATCATGGCACCCGGGCCCAAAGTGACAAGCATTAAGCATAACTAATTGTACCAACGATGATTAACACAAATAGAGGATACTAGGCATCATGCCCTAACAATTAGGCATCGAATTATATGAGCAATCTTATTCAATCTCTTCCATCCCCTTGCCTACAGCAGGGAACTACTCACACATGGATGGGGATGTCATGGATGGTTGATGGAGAGGCGTTGGCGGTGACGATGGCAGCGATCTCCACTCCGGCAGGGTGCCGGAACAGCGATCCTGGACTCCGAAATAAGGTTTCGCGATGGCGACGGAGCTCCGTAATGTTTCTGGAAAAAGTGATCGGGGGTCATTGTTTTTAGGTCGAAAGGGAGCTTTTATGCGAAGGGGGGCCGAGAGGAGGGGTCCCAGGGGTAGGGGCGGCCCTTGGCCGCGGCCTAGGTCCCACCCGCGGGTGGGACCCGCCCCTGCTCCTGGGGTGGCCCCCCCTCGTGGTCTTCTGGCTCCGTGGCTCTTTTCCCTCAAAAATCTATTTTCTGATTTTTCTGGAATTTTCCACGAACTTTTGAACCCTGCACAAAAGAAAGACACCAAATGCAATTCTGCTGAAATCAACGTCAGTTCGGGTTAGTTTCAAACAATTTATTAAAAATCAGAGGCAAAACAATAGCAAAGTGTTTGGAAAAGTAGATACGTTTGCGACGTATCATCCACAAAGTATTCCTCCGGTAAATGGGAGTGACATAATCTCATGGTCTAAGGAAACGATACTTGACATATACTAAAAGTGTTGGCAATGAAACTGTGTGTGTAACATCCCAAAATTTCAAAAATTGCATTTCATGCATATCATGGCATCTTTATTGCATTTGTGTATTTGTGTTTAATTATTTTTCCTAAAAACAAAAATAATTTTTTTATATATTTTTTTCTTATAAAGAAATGCCATTAAAGGCCTTTTAATGCCAGTGGCAATCTTGTAAATAAAAAAGTCTTCTAAATATTATGCAAATAAGTTTTTCTGATAGATAATTTAATTACAAGTTTTTACAAATTTATTTCATAATTTTTGGGCTTTTATTTTAAAAGTTTTTAGCAATTTCAGAAAAGGTTAAAAAAAGGGGGGGATGACGGCATGCTGACGTCATCGTCTCTTCCACTCCCGCTGGTGGACATTCACGACCGAAACCGCCGCACCACTCCCCTCTTCAATCCGTCCACCGACCCTCTCCCCTCCCCTTCCACGATGCCCATCTTAAACCCCTCCTCCTCCTCTTCCGTTTGCCCCACACCAATCAACCTGAGAGCCCCCAGGCAGCTCAGAATCGAGCTCGCAGTTCCGCCTCTGTCCGCCGCCGTCGACCACGGTTTCCGGCCAACTCCGGCGTCCCCGTACCCTCTCGCTACCCCCTTTCTCTCTATCTCCTTGTCACTCACCGGTTTGACATCTTTTGGCGTCGTTTCCGTCCTCAGGTCGACGCGTACGTCTTCGACCACCTCGGGCCGCCGCCGTGGCCATCTCCGACAAGAAATACGAGGAGGAGTAGGGCACCCCGGATGCCGTCACCATGCCACCGAGCTCGCCTCGTCCTCCTCTCTTCAAGGGTAACGAAACCCCTCTCCCTAACCCTCTGGTTTCGCCGGAACGGTCGTGCCCGCGCCGTCACCGCCGTCCGCCGCCGCGCGGGGAAACCCTAGCGCCGCCCGTTTCCGGCCAGTCCATCTAGAGCCGTAGGATCTAGATCAAACGATCACCGTTATATCACTTAACCGAATCGGTATCCTCCAATCGGGAGCCGCCACGTGGCCCGGTTTCTTTTTATCTTTTTCTGTTTTTCTGTTTTTAGGCAGAAAATCATCCAAACTTGTAAAATTCATATCTTTTGAACCAGAACTCCGAATTTAGTGTTTTTGATGTCTACGGATAGAGAAAAATGAGTAGAATTCAGTAGTATAGTTTTTGTTATTTTTTGTGTCGTGCACAAACTTGTTATTTGCAGATTGTGTATTAACTTGTTAGGGCTATAAAATGAGTTTTACAAATCCTTTTTGAGTGAATCAAATTGCTAAAATCTTGTTTAGATGTCCTCTGTCCAGTAGCATGTTCATCGTATTTTATTAAAATGTTTTATGCAGAAACCATAGAATTTGTGTGTTTGCCCTTATTTAGGTGTTTTGGAATTTATTCCTATTAAGTAATTTATTAAAAATTGTTTGTGACATCATGCATGTAGAACAACCAGAGAACTAAAAGTTATTTTACTTTTGTGTTGTTATAATTTTTGCATATGCATGCATGGCATAATTTTTGTATTGTCACTTGTGTGATTTTTTGTATGTTTATTTGTGTGTTTTGTTTTTGGTTAGATTATTCGGAGGGACCCGAAGACTTTTGTAGCTGCTACTCCTGCTTCTCTTGTTGCCAAGGCAAGTGGCACACTTGCATATTTTTGTCCTATTATTTTGTTATATGCATGTGTAGTAATACTTGGAAAATAGCATGATAGGCTTATTAGTATTGCTATGCTAAAAACTGTTTAGAATAGTTTCTGCCTTTACTAGATGGTCTAGATGTTCCTATGATAACTTGGTAGAATTATAGAAATGCTATGCAAAATGTTGTTTTTGTTAAAAGTAAAATTCTACTAAGTTAAATAACCTCCTGGGTGGATTTTGGCATTGCTTGGTGGTTTATGGTTGAGTGGCTACTCGGGACCATGTCTATGGTGTTTTTCACCCGAGATTGGCTCACTTGTGGACGGCCACCCAGGGACAAAGAGATCAACGTTACTCCGAGTTTAGTTAGCTTACCGTGCAGCCATAAGTCATATGGGCTCTGGCTTGACTAAGTATGTAGTATGGAACCGGCCCGTCCTGACAGGTGGTGGTAGAGGAAAGTAGGTGGAGCGCTTCAGGATGGCAGTGGTCGGGAAAGTACTTCGGAAAAGTCTCGTCTTCATCTCCTCCTTTCCTTTTCACTTCAAGAAGGGTCAAGGTCCGAATGGGTTGATGGAGTCTTATGGTGAAAGTGCACAACCTCTGCATAGTGTCAATCTAAGTACTTAGTCGTGTCCCCGGTTACGGACGTTTCTGAGCAAGCTGGACGAGGACGTCAACGGAAGATCTCATCACTCTTATTTCTCTAAGTTAAAATTTTGTTGGGACAACAAGGGTAGTTGAGACAATGGTTGTCATACCATACTTGTCTCGTATAGATGAAAAGTGTTTTGAAAAGAGATAGGAAAAATTGGCTTTATGCAAAGCAGCCTTCAAACTCCACAAGCCAAATATGCATATAGGTTATTAGAGTCTTCCCACTATGAGTCCACAAAGTGTCACTTGCCAGATCCATTCCTATGGTTCTGACCAATATTTTGGCTGTAACCTACGTGTTGCAGGATGTTCTGACGATGAGTAAGGAACGATGTTGGGTTTCGAGTCTTCAACCGACATGCTCGCCTGTGGCTGCATGAAGATGAGGAGGGCTCCATGAATAAAGTTATTTCCGCTGTTTACTCTTTGAGCTAGCCTTGTGCTATGCAATTTGTAATGGATATTTTCCTAAGTACTTGGATCATTCGTGTAATAATTGATGCACTGTTGTGATATACATCTTAAACTGTGTGTGCAAATGATTCGATCCAGGGGTTTGCACTATACACAGGGATCGTGCCTATATTTTAAGTGCAGGTCCGCTACAGATGGTATCAGAGCACTTTGTTGCCTGTAGGTTCGAAACCCTAAGTTTGGATAGAAATAGGTGGATCAAAAAAAATATTTTCTAAGTTATAAAGTATACCAAAAATTTTAGTATGCCTTTTTCCTTAAGTTTCACTCGTAACTTCTTGTCTTATGGAATTTTAATCTCATATTTTGTTTCTTATACTTAAGGATGACGAGCTTCAACTTCAGCACCGCCGATGACTTCAAGGACACTCGTTTTGGTGGCTATCTCCTCGAGCTAGTTGGACTGTTAGAGCTACCCGTGCCGACGATCAAGGGCAATATCCTGAAGAAGTTCAACAAGGAAGGCTGCTGGGGAATCAAGGCCATCCAAGCTGGACGACAGACCGAGCCCCAGACTGATACCATCGAGATCAAGCTGATTAGCGACTCCATGGAGAAGGGACTCAACCTCGTCATTCAGGACCTGATAGCACGCCTTTGCGGACGTCATCACCGGGAGCTGAGGGGTCACTACTTCCATCACTTTGGGAGACGGTCCGAAGCAGGAGAGCCTTATGACATCGACGCCGAAGATAGGTGCAAGTTTAAGCCCGTATGTAGGTATCTTCAGGACTTAGAGAATCACCTCAATGACCTCCATGAAGATAGACGTTCCGAGCTTTTGAAGAATGATGAGTTATGTGCCCAGCTCAAGGAGAGTGAGAAGAAGATCCAGACTCAAGAAGAAGAAGCCAAGGCCCAGCAGGAGTCGTTCAAGGCACAGGAGAAGAAGTTCCAGAATCAAGAGAAGAGAAACCAGGCGAAGAACAAGGAGATAAGGACCTTTAAGATGGAGCTTGAAAGCAATGAGGTGGAGCTAGAGGCTGACCACGACCTGATTGAGCGACTTCGTGCAGAGAAGAGGGAGCTACAAGAGAAGAACTCTGCTCTGGAGAAGGAGTTGAAGGAACTCAAGATGGCGCTTGACAAGGAAGGAATCACTATTGAGATAGTGGAAGAGGATGAGGACGCCATGGTCGAGTAGACTAGTTAGTGAGACTACCATTCTTCTACTTCGACGCTACCATTCGTTTTCGTATTGACCTACCAACTTGTGGTATGGCAGTACCATCGCTTTTGTTTTCAGAACCTTGGTGTGTTTTGCTTTTCGAATAATCTGTTCGTTTTATTAAAAAGTTTGTGTTGAGCTCATGTTGTTGTTGTTAATTTTGTGTTAACTGTTTGTATGGGTAGAATATTTCCTTAGTTCTTTCTATCTATACTCATCTATTCTTAAACCACAGATGCCTCCTCGTCGAAATCCCGAGAACAACAACAACAACACCGATGCTATGCTTCAGCAGATGATCGCAGCACAGACTCAGTTGATGACAATGATGGCACAATTCATGGCCAATCAGCATGCGCCGCCACCGCCACCACCCCCGCCACCACCACCACCCCCACCAGTGGACAGACTTGCCAGGTTTCTGAGGCTTAGGCCTAACAAGTTCTCAACTGCAACTGAACCTATTGTGGCAGATGACTGGCTTCGTTCTGTGCACAAGGACTCGGTGACTTGTGAGTGCACTGACACTGAGATGGTGAGATTCACAGCTCATTTGTTGGAGGGGCCAGCAGCTCAATGGTGGGAAACATATCAAATCACCCACCCTCTGAATGGCTTGACTTGGGAAACCTTCAAAGAAGGCTTTCGTAATGCCCATATCTCTTCGGGCATTATGAACTTGAAGAAGGAAGAGTTCAGGAGTCTGAGACAGGGAAACAGGACACTTAAGGAGTACATGGATGACTTCTATGCTTTGTCCCGCTATGCACCTGAAGACATTGACACGGATGGCAAGAGGAAAGAAAAATTCCTCAAGGGACTATGCGATGAGCTGAAAATCCCTTTGACCGTCGCATACGCCCCAAATTATCAGGCCCTCTTGGACCAATCCATCGCACTGGAAGATAATATCAAGAAGGCAGAAAACAGGAAGAGGAAACTGAGTACCAACAAACACCATTCTGAGCCCTCATTCATGAAGCACTTCTCGCATGATATGAGCCATGGACATAAACATGGGAACCACCATAGTGGAGGGAGCATCCACAAACATCATGGTCATAACCACACTAGTGGATTCAAGGGAAGCAATGGAGGCTACAAAGGAAATGGACATGCTGGCCATAATCATAACCATGGACAGCATCGCCCAAATCCAGAGCAAAAGAGGGATATCAGCCAAGTGACTTGTTACAAGTGCAAGAACAAGGGCCACTATGCAACAGAATGCCCAGAAAAGAAGGCTGAAGAAGCTAAGCCCAACCCTTTCCAGAAGGGGCATGTGAACCACGTCAATGTGGAAGAAGTATATGATGAACCCGATGCAGTGATTGGTACGTTCTTGCTTAATTCATTTCCAGCATTAGTCTTATTTGATACTGGAGCATCGCATTCATTCATTTCAAGAGCTTTTGTAAACAAACATGGGCTAGCAGTTGAAAATATTGGGAAACCTCTTAAAGTAAGTTCTCCTGGTGGAGAAATGATAGTGAACTCGGGGTGTAGACAACTAGTTATGGAAGTTGGAAAACACCCGTTCCCCGCGGACTTGATTGTCCTAGAAACCCAAGGTTTGGATGTCATCATCGGGATGGATTGGATGACTCGTTTTGAAGGGATTATTGATTGCGCAAACAGAACAATCACCCTCACCACACCAGAAGGAAAGAAGATAAGGTTCCGATCAAAGTTTGAACTAAAGAAAGTTAGGCTTAATTCTCTTAAGGGGGTTAGCCTAGGAGATGTCCTTATAGTGAAGGAATATCCAGATGTGTTTCCAGAAGAACTACCGGGAATGCCACCCGATAGAGATGTTGAGTTCCTCATCGAACTGAAACCGGGTACAGGACCAATTGCTAAAAGACCATACCCAATGGCCACAGATGAATTGAAAGAGCTCAAGAAACAGCTTGATGAGCATCTGCAGAAGGGATTTATTCGTCCAAGTTCCTCACCATGGGGAGCACCAATCCTATTCGTGCAGAAGAAGGATAGTACGCAGAGGCTAGTCACAGACTATCAAGCACTAAATGAGCAAACCATCAAGAATAAGTATCCACTACCAAAAATCAATGACCTCTTTGATCAATTGGAGGGTGCTTGTGTCTTTTCTAAAATCGATCTTCGATCAGGGTACTTCCAGATGAAAGTTAGAGAAATGGACATACCCAAGACCGCTTTCACCACTAGATACGGTCTATATGAGTATACGGTGATGCCATTTGGTTTGACCAATGCACCAGCTTATTTCATGAATATGATGAATAAAGTGTTCATGGATTTTCTGGATAAGTTTGTCGTTGTATTCATCGATGACATCTTAGTCTATTCTAAAAGTCATAAGGAGCATGAAGAACACTTACATTTGATATTACAAAGGCTCAGAGAGCATAAACTATATGCCAAATTCAGCAAATGTGAATTTTGGTTGGAGCAAGTTGGATTCCTAGGACACGTTGTGTCTAAGGATGGAATTGCGGTGGATCCTGAAAAAGTATCCGCGGTGACTAACTGGGAACCACCGAAGAATGTTGGAGAAATCCGCAGTTTTCTAGGAATGGCAGGCTACTACCGGAGATTCATTGAGAATTTCTCCAAGATTGCCAAACCTATGACTGAATTGCTGAAGAAGGGTAAGAAGTATGAATGGACAGAAGATTGTGAATCTAGCTTTCAAAAACTGAAGAAGCAATTAGTATCCGCCCCTGTGCTGTGTCTGCCAGATATAGAGAAAGATTTCCAAGTCTATTGTGATGCTTCACGTCATGGCTTGGGAAGTGTGTTAATGCAAGGAGGCAAGGTAGTGTCTTATGCTTCAAGACAGCTTAAGAAGCATGAAGTAAATTACCCCACTCATGACTTGGAGTTAGCTTCAGTGGTACATGCTTTGAAGACATGGAGGCAATATTTGTTTGGAAATCGTTGCGAAGTGTTCACTGATCACAAAAGTCTAAAATATATCTTTACCCAGAAGGAGTTGAATATGCGTCAGAGAAGATGGTTAGAACTTATCAAAGATTATGATTTGAGTATACAGTACCATCCTGGAAAAGCTAATGTAGTGGCTGATGCTTTGAGCCGCAAGGTCTATGTAAATGGACTTACGGCAGGAGAATTACCTGAAGATTTATGCAAAGGATTTAAGGACCTTAGGTTGGAAGTGGTACCTGAAGGATTCCTAGCGTCATTAGAAGTGCAACCACTTTTGATGGACAAAATCAAAGAAGCTCAGAAAGGTGATAAAGTGTTGGAAGAAATCAAGAAGAATCCGAGTAAAGGCAAGGCCAAAGGTTTTCGAGAAGATGAACAGGGTACCATATGGTATGAAAAGCGTATTTGTGTCCCTGAAGATGAGGATCTTAGGAAGTTGATACTTCAAGAAGCTCATGACTCACCATATTCTATACATCCGGGTAACACTAAGATGTATATGGATGTGAAAGAAAGGTTCTGGTGGAACAATTTGAAGAGAGATATTGCTGAGTACATTGCCAAGTGTGATGTGTGCAGTCATGTTAAGGCAGAACACCAGAAACCAGCAGGATTACTACAACCATTACCAGTGCCAGACTGGAAGTGGGAACAAATAGGGATGGATTTCATCACAGGTTTACCTCGAACCAAATCGGGATATGATTCGATTTGGGTTATAGTGGACCGTTTGACGAAGGTAGCTCACTTCGTGCCCGTGAAGACCACCTATACAAGTGCCAAGCTAGCCGAAATCTATATGAAGAGAATTGTTTGCTTACACGGAGTTCCTAAGAAGATTGTATCTGATAGGGGTACCCAATTTACCTCTCATTTCTGGAAGCAATTACATGAATCACTTGGAACCAGGCTGGAGTTTAGCACAGCTTTCCACCCACAGACTGATGGACAAACAGAAAGAGTAAATCAGATTTTAGAGGATATGCTGAGAGCATGTGCATTGGACTATAAGTCTAGCTGGGATGATAACCTTCCATATGCTGAGTTCTCTTACAACAATAGTTTCCAAGTCAGCATTGGAATGTCTCCATTTGAAGCCCTGTATGGAAGGAAATGCACTACACCATTGCTTTGGAGTGGTGTAGGAGAGCGTAGTCTATTTGGACCAGATATAATTAAAGAAGCAGAAGAGAAGGTGAGATTGATCAAAGATAGACTGAAGGTTGCCCAATCTAGACAGAAGAGTTATGCTGACTCCAAACGAAGGGAGATCGTTTATGAAGTAGGTGATAGAGCCTATCTTAGAGTGTCACCACTTCGTGGTGTAAAGAGATTTGGGATCAAAGGAAAGTTGGCACCTCGGTTTATCGGGCCCTACAAGATCTTGTCTCGCAAAGGAGAAGTAGCTTATGAGTTGGAACTACCGGAGGTTTTATCAGCTGTCCATAATGTTTTCCATGTAATCCAGTTGAAGAAATGTCACCCAGATATGGCAGAAACACCATTGAGAGATACAGTGCCGCTAGAAGAAGTTCAACTGGAGAGTGATCTTACTTATGAAGAAAAGCCTATAAAGATCTTAGAGACAGCAGAAAGGGTCACACGAACAAAGACAATAAAGTTCTGCAAGGTTCAGTGAAATCATCACACAGAGGAAGAAGCAACTTGGGAAAGAGAAGATGATCTCCGAGAAGACCACCCTCACCTATTTGCTAGCCAATCCGAATCTCGGGGACGAGATTCATCTTAAGGGGGTTAGGTTTGTAACATCCCAAAATTTCAAAAATTGCATTTCATGCATATCATGGCATCTTTGTTGCATTTGTGTATTTGTGTTTAATTATTTTTCCTAAAAACAAAAATAATTTTTTTATATATTTTTTTGTTATAAAGAAATGCCATTAAAGGCCTTTTAATGCCAGTGGCAATCTTGTAAATAAAAAAAGTCTTCTAAATATTATGCAAATAAGTTTTTCTGATAGATAATTTAATTAAAAGTTTTTACAAATTTATTTCATAATTTTTGGGCTTTTATTTTAAAAGTTTTTAGCAATTTCAGAAAAGGTTAAAAAAAGGGGGGATGACGTCATGCTGACGTCATCGTCTCTTCCACTCCCGCTGGTGGACATTCACGGCCGAAACCGCCGCACCACTCCCCTCTTCAATCCGTCCACCGAGCCTCTCCCCTCCCCTTCCACGATGCCCATCTTAAACCCCTCCTCCTCCTCTTCCGTTTGCCCCACACCAATCAACCTGAGAGCCCCCAGGCTGCTCGGAATCGAGCTCGCAGTTCCGCCTCTGTCCGCCGCCGTCGACCACGGTTTCCGGCCAACTCCGGCGTCCCCGTACCCTCTCGCTACCCCCTTTCTCTCTATCTCCTTGTCACTCACCGGTTTGACATCTTTTGGCGTCGTTTCCGTCCTCAGGTCGACGCGTACGTCTTCGACCACCTCGGGCCGCCGCCGTGGCCATCTCCGACGAGAAATACGAGGAGGAGCAGGGCACCCCGGACGCCGTCGCCATGCCACCGAGCTCGCCTCGTCCTCCTCTCTTCAAGGGTAACGAAACCCCTCTCCCTAACCCTCTGGTTTCGCCGGAACGGTCGTGCCCGCGCCGTCACCGCCGTCTGCCGCCGCGCGGGGAAACCCTAGCGCCGCCCGTTTCTGGCCAGTCCATCTAGAGCCATAGGATCTAGATCAAACGATCACCGTTATATCACTTAACCAAATCGGTATCCTCCAATCGGGAGCCGCCACGTGGCCCGGTTTCTTTTTATCTTTTTCTGTTTTTCTGTTTTTAGGCAGAAAATCATCCAAACTTGTAAAATTCATATCTTTTGAACCAGAACTCTGAATTTAGTGTTTTTGATGTCTACGGATAGAGAAAAATGAGTAGAATTCAGTAGTATAGTTTTTGTTATTTTTTGTGTCATGCACAAACTTGTTATTTGCAGATTGTCTATTAACTTGTTAGGGCTATAAAATGAGTTTTACAAATCCTTTTTGAGTGAATCAAATTGCTAAAATCTTGTTTAGATGTCCTCTGTCCAGTAGCATGTTCATCGTATTTTATTAAAATGTTTTATGCAGAAACCATAGAATTTGTGTGTTTGCCCTTATTTAGGTGTTTTGGAATTTATTCCTATTAAGTAATTTATTAAAAATTGTTTGTGACATCATGCATGTAGAACAACCAGAGAACTAAAAGTTATTTTACTTTTGTGTTGTTATAATTTTTGCATATGCATGCATGGCATAATTTTTGTATTGTCACTTGTGTGATTTTTTGTATGTTTATTTGTGTGTTTTGTTTTTGGTTAGATTATTCGGAGGGACCTAAAGACTTTTGTAGCTGCTACTCCTGCTCCTCTTGTTGCCAAGGCAAGTGGCACACTTGCATATTTTTGTCCTATTATTTTGTTATATGCATGTGTAGTAATACTTGGAAAATAGCATGATAGGCTTATTAGTATTGCTATGCTAAAAACTGTTTAGAATAGTTTCTCCCTTTACTAGATGGTCTAGATGTTCCTATGATAACTTGGTAGAATTATAGAAATGCTATGCAAAATGTTGTTTTTGTTAAAAGTAAAATTCTACTAAGTTAAAGAACCTCCTGGGTGGATTTTGGCATTGCTTGGTGGTTTATGGTTGAGTGGCTACTCGGGACCATGTCTATGGTGTTTTTCACCCGAGATTGGCTCACTTGTGGACGGCCACCCAGGGACAAAGAGATCAACGTTACTCCGAGTTTAGTTAGCTTACCGTGCAGCCATAAGTCATATGGGCTCTGGCTTGACTAAGTATGTAGTATGGAACCGGCCCGGCCTGATAGGTGGTGGTAGAGGAAAGTAGGTGGAGCGCGTCAGGATGGCAGTGGTCGGGAAAGTACTTCGGAAAAGTCTCGTCTTCATCTCCTCCTTTCCTTTTCACTTCAAGAAGGATCAAGGTCCGAATGGGTTGATGGAGTCTTATGGTGAAAGTGCACAACCTCTGCATAGTGTCAATCTAAGTACTTAGCCGTGTCCCCGGTTACGGACGTTTCTGAGCAAGCTGGACGAGGACGTCAACGGAAGATCTCATCACTCTTATTTCTCTAAGTTAAAATTTTGTTGGGACAACAAGGGTAGTTGAGACAATGGTTGTCATACCATACTTGTCTCGTATAGATGAAAAGTGTTTTGAAAAGAGATAGGAAAAATTGGCTTTATGCAAAGCAGCCTTCAAACTCCACAAGCCAAATATGCATATAGGTTATTAGAGTCTTCCCACTATGAGTCCACAAAGTGTCACTTGCCAGATCCATTCCTATGGTTCTGACCAATATTTTGGCTGTAACCTACGTGTTGCAGGATGTTCTGACGATGAGTAAGGAACGGTGTTGGGTTTCGAGTCTTCAACCGACATGCTCGCCTGTGGCTGCATGAAGATGATGAGGGCTCCATGAATAAAGTTATTTCCGCTGTTTACTCTTTGAGCTAGCCTTGTGCTATGCAATTTTTAATGGATATTTTCCTAAGTACTTGGATCATTCGTGTAATAATTGATGCACTGTTGTGATATACATCTTAAACTGTGTGTGCAAATGATTCGATCCAGGGGTTTGCACTATACACAGGGATCGTGCCTATATTTTAAGTGCAGGTCTTTATTATTGGGTCTTGTCCATCATATCATTCTCTTAATGATATGACTCCGTTATCAAGTGACTATAACAAGTCCAAGGTTAGGAAATCTTAACCATCTCTTGACTAACGAACTAGTCTGGTAGAGGCTTACTAGGACACTTTGTTGTTTATATTCCACACATGTATTATGTTTCCGGTTAATACAATTATAGCATGGATAATAAACATTTATCATAAACATGAATATGATATTAAACAACTTTATTATTGCCTCTTGGGCATATTCCCAACAGGAACGTGTTGAGGAAGCTCCGAATCCTACTCCCAACGCAGCGCCCACGCACCAGAAGTGGAACTCCCAGCAGAGCCGTAGATACGACTGTCCTGCACCTTCCGGCACCATGATGGCAACCGAAGCAAGAAGAAAAGTAGCAGATATGAGCCTGCCCGCGCTTATTCGAGGGAGCTTCACCGGATCCCACCGCCAGCCACCACCTCCACCTCAAGGAATCGCCGACCGGGAGCTCTGGCCGCGAACCACCGTCGCGCGACGGCGAGGTTGCAGCTCGATACGGCATGCCGCCAAACAGCCACACGGGAAAAACAACTAAACCTACAACTAATATATATAGGAGAGCCGGGCACCTTATCCCACCACTACTCCGGCTGGCCGAGCCGCCGGAGAGGGAGAGGAGAGGGGCCGGAAGGCCGCCGGCGACTTTCAAGGAGGAGGGAGGAGAGAGAGAGTCCCACTTATTTCGGTGTTAATGCGGATATCCAAATTAGTCCAGATTATGTGTCAACATATCCATGTTAAGTAACAACCAACAACCATCCCTTGGACAACACCTGGTTTTTTTTACATGTAAACAATCCACAGAATTCGAAAATGGTTCTACAAAATAAACCATTAATATTGAAAGGAACCAACTCCAAGCAATACCACTTAAACCTGGATCAAACCACTTAACTTTTGATAATGAGTTTTCACCGTGACAAACAAGTCAAACCAACTCCAATGTAGCGATCCTGCACTTAAAAATAGGCAAGATCCCTGTGTATAGTGCTAGTCCCTGGATCGAATCGCTAGCACACACAGTTTACGATGAATACCATGACATTGTGTCAATTTATTACACGAATGATCCAGAATTTACAAATATCCATTACAACTTGCATAGCTCAAGGCTAGCATTTTACAAAGATCAGCACAGCGGAAATAAAATTAGCAATGAGCCTCCATCATCTTCATGTGCCACAGGCGAACATGTTGTTGCAGACTCGAAACCCTTAATCGAAACCTCACTCAGCGTCGGAGCATCCTGCAACAATAAGAATGTTGCAACAAGGTGGGTCAGAACCATATAAAATGGAACTGGCAAGTGACATTTTGTGGACTCATATGGGAAAACTCTAATAACCTATATGCATATTTGGCTTGTGGAGTTTGAAGGCTGATTTGCATAAAGCCAATTTTTCCTATCTCTTTTACAAACACTTTTTTCATCTAAACGAGACAAGTATGGTATGACAACCATTGTCTCAACTACCCTGGTTCACCCTCCATATTTTACTTAGAGAAATTAGAATGATGAGATCCTCCGTTGACGTCCTTGTCCAGCTTGCTCAGAATTGTCCGTAACCGGGGACACGGCTAAGTACTTAGTTTGACACTCTGCAGAGTTTGTGCACGTTCACCATAAGACCTCATCAACCCATTCTGACCTTGACCCTTCTTGAAGTGAAAAGGAAAGGAGGAGATGAAGACGAGACCTTTCCGAAGTGTTTTCCCGACCACTGCCGTCCTGACGCGCTCCACCTACAAACCTCTACCACCACCTGTCAGGCTGGGCCGTTCCACACTACATACTTAGTCAAGCCAGAGCCCATATGACTTATGGCTGCACGGTAAGCTAACTAAACTTGGAGTAACATCGGTCTCTTTGTCCCTGGGTGGCCATCCACAAGTGCACATACTCGAGTACAACCATAGACATGGCCCCGAGTAGCCACTCAACTCCAACCGCCGTCAACAAAGCAAATCCACCCAGGAGTTTCTTTAACTTAGTAGAATTTACTTTTATCAAAACAAAACCAAGCATAGCATTTCTATAAATCTACTAAGTGCTCATAGGTGTATCTAGACCATCTAGTAAAAAGGAGTAAACTACACTAAACAGTTTTAGCATAGCCATACTAATAACCTATCATGCAAATTTTCTAAGTAAAAGCTACAACATGCATATATCAAAATAATAGGATTTCATGAGTGTGCCACTTGCCTTGGCAGTAGGAGGAGTAGGAGCAACAGTTGATAAAATTCCCGGGTCTCTCCGAAAGGTCTAACAAATAAAACCAGCCACACATAAACATACAAACAAAATAACAATACAATAAAAATGCAATGCATGAAATGCATTTAAAATCACAAGAAAATTACTACACTAAGTTTTCTGATTTGTGAAAATATGCATGAGGTCAAAATGCATTTAAAACAATTTTTAATATAATAACAACATAAAACAATTCCGAAAAAGGGAATAAACACAAAATAATAACTAATGTTAAACCAAATAATTACAAAAATATGGAGTTGGTCCTAGTGGACAGAGGGCTTCAAAACTAAACTAACCCAATTGGATTTACTCCAAAATCTATTTTTAAACTAAAGTTATGCCAAATTTACTCAAATTTCACATTTGAAATTCAAATAATTTTCCAATTGGCAAAAAAGAAAACTAAAACGCCAAAAAGATTCTACTGGTTCTAAGGATTTCAAATATATAAAAATATTTGAATTTGGCTTAACAGAGAAAACGTTATGATAGATCTAAGATGCAGGGGCTTTTCTGCAAAACAGACAGATAAAACTAATACGGGAAAATACTCAGAAAATACTTGCACACGTGGCTGCTCCCTATTGGCTGGCACTGCTGACTGGGTGCTGACTGGGCTGCCACGGGTGCGTACCGATTCGGTTTTAAAGGAATTAAAACGTGGCCGTCAGATCTAGATCTGACGGTCCAGATCTAATCGACCCTAAGCTAGCGGTGTTAGGTCACCGGAGTGTCTCGGCCGACGCCGGCGATGGCTCGGCATGCCGCGTTCCGGCTAGAAGAAAGGGAAGGGCAAGGGGGTTTCTTTACCATGCGATGCAGGAGGACGAGGCGAGCACGGTGGCGAAGTTGGTGGCGGCGATGTGGACTGGTTCGCCGGGAATCGCTCACCGGAGTTGCAGGTGGCGGCGGTTGTCTTCGGTCGCGGACGCACGCGTCGTTCTGAGGGCAAGAAAAATACCGGAGCATGTCAAACGGATGCGCAAGATCAAACTAAGAAGAAAGGGAGTTGAGAGAGGGCTCAGGACTGCCGAGATTCACCGGAATCAAAGGTTGGCGGCGGCGGCAGAGGCGACGTGTTGAGCTCGATTTCGAGCAGCCTGTGGGCGCTCGGGTTAGGGTTTGTGGGGGAGAAGAGAGAGGGCGGCAAGGGGCTCTTATAGGGGTGCTCGGCCACGTCGATCTTGGCCTTAAAGGCCCGAATTGAAGAGGGGAAATCGCCGGCCGGAGTTGCCATGTCGCGGGCGGAAATTGGGGACGACGACCGCGTCGCGTCGGTGCTGACGTGTGGGCCCCGGGTGTCAGCGAAAGGGGAGAGGGAAGCGGGCTGCGGGGATGAGGACGGGCCGGTGAGGATGATGCTGGGCCGCTACTGGGCTGGCTGGCTCGGCTGGCCCTTTCTATATATATTTTTTTTAAAGCTCTTTTCTTTTTCTAAAAACAGAAATCAACATAACTTTCATAATACAAACTCAAATTGGTTCAATCCAATTTGTAAAAATTTGTAAAAATCAAAATAATCTTTTTACACACTTTGTAACCTTTTTCATAATATTTATTTTTAAGTAAAATCAAATATTGCATAAATGCACAATTGACATCTTTATGTCATTTTAGTAAATAGGGTTTTATAATCCAATTTTTAAATCAAATAAAAACCAGAAAAAAATATTATGAGTAATATCATTTATTATAAACCCTGATACACTCATTTTTATTATTTTTACACAAAATAAATTTACCAAAATACCCTTGGGCATTTAAATGGTATTTAGTGATATTTTCCAAATTCAAAATAGAATTAAATCTCTTCCAAATAATTTGATAAAATACTTTTTGGAAGAATTATTTAAAATAGAACACTTAAGTACTATTTTGGCCAACCAATAAACTCATGAAAAAACAAATATTATATAGAGCATAATAGGGCCCCTTTATGGCATTTTCTCAAATAGGATTTAAGGTGGAAATAGAATTCCAAATTTATAAATTTTAAATGCAACAAGACAAGCAGATGATGAATGCATGCATGATTTTAGCTTTTAAAAACAAAATATAATAAATTTTCAAAAAGTTTTTGATCTTTCTGATTTTTCAAAAATTTGAAAATCTTGGGATGTTACATCCAAACAATACACTCAATAGGGAACGATATGCCCACAAAGGCCACAGTTAACATGTCACCAGTAAGTCTTTATAGGAATGGGCTCTCGACACATCGGCAATGATTAAATCTATTTAATTGTATTCAATATATCGGTCACGCGGAGAAAGAATGGGCTCGTATGCAAATTAGGACGCCCCAAAAGGCCCATCTACATGGTCGGATAAATACTACAGTGAACCCTAGCACGGTGGACGCGCAGGGGCAACCCTTTGCGCGATCTCCCACCTCTCCTTATAATTTTCTCAATAGTATCAACTTTCATAGAAGAAACGGCAAGAGGCCGAAACAACGCCAAGTAGGCTAACATGATACAAACACAACGCCACACGACTTACAATGTAACAGACAAAAACCAAACAAAGAGAACTCTCCTTGCACCGTCTCCCACCGTGAAGCGTGGAGAGACGAACACCGAGCTCCTGGACCGCGTCCCTATGGAGGAGACCGAACTCCAACGCGCCGACCCAAACGGACCATCTTTTGGTCCGTTTTTCATCCGTTTGGGTCGGCAAACGGACAGGGGTCCGTCCACGTCCGGCCATTTTTGGCCACTGCACCCAACGGGCCGACCCATTTGGTTCGCCCCTCTCTTTTTTTGACTAAATTAAACATTGCATTTCATACTAAATTTTGAAAATTACATAGTTTTGAGGATACATTTCACACAAACACATAGATTTTATAAAACTAATCTAACAACAGGAAGACTTCAGGTGCCGGCGATGGATGTTCCGGTGTTTAAACAAAATTGGCCGCATGTAGGCGGCGGTCCGGGAATGGACTTACTGGCTCCTCCGGCATAGTGGCCAGCGCCGAGAACGGACTTGCTGGCTCTTCCTGTCAGGTGACCGGTGCAGGGGCCTGTCTTGGCGACTCCCCTTGCGCCGCACATTAGTTGGTGCCTCTTACTTAGAGGCGCCGGTGATTTTAACAAAATTGGCCGCGCATAGGCGGTGGCACCGGCCGTAGACCTTCAGTGGCAGCTGCCGATAGAGGAGGCGGCGCCATCGCTGTAGCGTTTGCGGCGGGCATAGATGAGCGACTCCTTGGTCGCCTTCTCCAAGTCGGCCGCCTCTTGCTTGCAGAGCTCCTTCTACCGGGCGCGTTTGACACGGAACGAGTCTAGCGACCGCCGAAGGGCCAGCTGCACCTCCGAGTCTTGCTCCACCACCTCGACCGGCGCACCGTCCTCGTCGTCATCGTCCTCCACATCGACGACCTCGACCACATCGGGGGCGCTGACGCTCGCAGCCGAGTGGTCTGTGGCGCTCCCGGTTGGGGCGACGGAACCCACCACAACGCCCGCCGCGTACGCATCGTCCTCGGGGTCGTCGGAGTATGCCTCCTCCATAGCCCTCCGCACCCCCTCCGGGAGCCACTCTGGAGCCCGGTAGGACGGCATGCCGACCCACGACGGGCTCGTGGCCATGCGCCGGGAAAACGAGCCACGGTAGCGGCCAAGCGTGCTCTGGCGGGCCTTCTCGGTCTGGTCTAGAAGGTGATGTGGTGGAGGCGGTGGAGGTGGATCTATCCAGGGGGGCGGGGGAGGTGGTGATGCGCGTCCGGGGAAGTGTGGTCGCCGTCGCCGGGGAAGAGTATGCGGCGGGGGGGGTGGTGGTAGGGTTTGCTGATCTAGGGTTTGGCTCGCCGGCGGACATATAAAGACCTCTCCCCCACATTTAAGGAGGTGGTTGGCCGTTCGGTGCCACTGACAGCCGGGCCAGGGAGTCCAACGGGCAGGACTCCGCGCGGCGCCGCGCGGCGTCCAGACGCGTCCGCGCAGACGCAAAACCGGCTCAAATTTGGGCCGGATTTGGGTCGGCGCATACCAAAAAACGGACGTCGGTCCGTTTGTGTCGGCGCGTTGGGGTCTGGTTTCCACCCGAACGGAGCGAAATGGACCAAATGCGTTGGCGCATTGGCGTTGCCCTTAGGCCTCTAGAATAGCACAACCAACGCACCGCCCGCCCTTTAGCACCTAAGGGGCGACGAGTGAGCGGCGGGACCAGACCACTAGGAGGATAAGCCGATTAAGAACCGCCACCGACGATGTACATTGCGCCCCGAAAGCCCATGGTCAGAGTGGCCGCCAACCTGTACTCCATTTTGTCACTCCGGTAACTCCACGGTTGACCTAGACAACGCCTCCAAGAAGGAAACAACACCGTGGTGCCGCCGAATCGAGAGTTTTCCCCAGTGCTGGAGGTCGGAGAAGCCGCCGCCGGCGGGATTTTAGGGTTCCCCCTTGTGTCGCCTCTCCTTATCATCACCCCCACAACTGCCCCTCTCTTCTCGTCTACACCCTATTGTAGCTTCCGGTCGCCTCTCTCTCTCTTCTCGTCAGAGGAAGCTACCGCTCGGAGTAGATGAGGCGGATGGGAGTTCAAGTACTGCCTCTCTCTCCTCGTCGTGCTCAGCCGCCAACCACTGTCACCGTGCGCTTAGGAAGGGGGCTGCTGCTCTGCTGGCTTGCATAGATGGCGGTGAACTACTCATCGGCTTCGTCGTCTATGTTTTCTGCAAAGAAACTGAGAGCTGAGCGCAACATGTACCATCTCATGTAGTCTTTCCTTGTCACGTGTAAAATTGTTTTAGGGATTGATATGTTCCTTTTTCTTTTTGTGTGTTGCATTGTTGTTTATTGCTTCGGCTTAACCCTCATATCAGAACTTTTCGTTTATTTATTTTATTAATGATATGTGCATTCTCGATGTTTTGACTAGTTCGTGGTGTTATTTTGTTGCTGAGGCTAGGTGTACGCGATGAAAGGCAAGTCTAAAGCTAAAGTTAGTAACAACGTAGAGATCGTTGGAATGCCTCGTTTTCAAAATAAAAGGGCGATATACCCTTTGATCAAAATTATATAGACGCGTCTAGCGGGCGCCCAGGCGCCAGAACGTAGCCTCGAACGCTCAGCCACGTCAGACTGGATGAAAGCGACATTGAGCGCTCGTTCGGACCACGTAGCGCACCCTCCCGCTAATAACGTCACGTGGCCCATGTGCCCACCGAAAAAATAGCGCGAAATAACTACCCACCTGCCCCCCACCACGTGATCCCTTATATCATGGGATCATGTATTCCTGTCCCGTCCCTGACCTACCTATCCTTCGTCCCTCCGCCGCCACACCCCTCGCCCACCAACCCCTCACCCATCCCGTCTACCCATGGCTTCATCTTCAGGATCTGTTGATCGACTCCTAGAATCAGCCATGGAAAGCTATCCAGGTGCAACAACCTTGAAGAAGTGGTCCCGAACAGGAGAACAAGACCAAACCATGGCAGCCTCCCCAGGATCTGCAGCCAAATTTCTGGCAGCAGCCATGGCAAGTGGTGCAACATTCAGAAGCAACTAGCATGTATAGACCAGGCAACTTTTGTAGACTGTTTTTGCTGTCAAACATGTAGATCCCCAGACAATTATCATAGTCATACAGGCAAAAAATAAAAATTGGATAAAGTTGAGAAGCAACTTTCATTTAGATACCAGGATGAAAATTTTGAGAAAGCAAGTAGCAATAGATGCAAGTACCCGTATGTAGTTCATCTAATGAAAAATACGAAAAGAGTATGCAAGTTCACCAGTGGTAGCTTTTCGAAGCCCCCAAAATAACAGTATGGTAATAGAGGAAATTAGAGATCATTGCTATCTCTGATGGAAAATATGTGGCACTATTGTTAGTATTTCTGCTGATATGTTCTTCAAGCTTTGTGTAGAACTGACAAGTGGAATATGCGTCTCCTTATCTCGAGCACATGCTTCTTTCTTGTGGTCTAGATGCATTGTTCTGGAAAAAAACAATGGGAGACAAAATATCAGCAAACAGGAAATGTACAAAAATAGAACTGTTGGTAGTAGAAAATAAAAATGTAGCAGTATGTTTGATTTTCATGCAGTTGGCTTATAACTGTCACTCTACTTCTGTTTTATGCAGTGTATTGGTGGAAACTACTCTCAATGAGATTGATCTGGAGGAGCACATTGGCGAGATTCCACCTAATTACTTCTCGAACCTCCTTGGTGAGGCTATTGGAGAGTCGCCACTGCCTGCCATCACCGCTCCTATTCATGACGTTTGCGTGCAGGCAGCAGCAACAACTACTTTGTCAGGTACCATGGGTGCTACGAATTCATGTCCACCATCTTGATTTAAAGTTTGTTTCACTCCAAAAATATCCAAGTCAGCCTTTTGTAAGTTGAAGCAGCTAATGTAACATAATGAAGCAACAAATACAGAGAAGACAAAAAAGCAACTACTGATGTATGGTGGAACAACTAGTCAATGAGTTATAGCAACTTGTGACATGAATTAAACCAACTATCGCTGCGAGTTGTACCAACTTGTGTCATGATGTGGAGCAACTCACGCTATCATTTTAAGGCAACTATTGCTGTATGGTGGAACAACTAATCTTCTGAACGTTGCCTGGTCTATACATGCTAGTTGCTTCTAAACCTTGCACCACTTGCACCTTACAATTATGACCGTTGCCTATGATCTACATCTACATGTAAAGTTAGATCCTGTTTTTACCCAGGTTAAGTTGCTGATATAGGCATATTAGTTGCTGGTCCAGCATCATAGAGTTGCATCTGTTGCTTCTAGTCTTGACTCCCTACCACCAATTATTGCAGAATTTGACCTCCCAGAAAATTTCAAGTTGCTGATCTAGGCATATTATTTGCCGGTCAGCAGCAAAAGAGTTGCATAAAATGCTTCCATTATTGTAATCCTACTACCAAACTAGTGCAGAATCTGATCTCCCAAGAAATCAAGTTAACTTGCTACTCTAGGAAGATTAGTTGCTGCACAAAGATCATAGAGTTGCATGCTACTCTAGGCATATTAGTTGCTGCTCCAGCATCACAGAGTTGCATATGTTGCTTCTAGTCTTGACTCCCTACCACCAATTAGTGCAGAATTTGACCTCTCAGAAAATTTCAAGTTGCATCAAATGAGTTGCATCAAATTTGATCTAGGCATATTAGTTGCTGGTCAGCAGCAAAAGAGTTGCATCAAATGCTTCCATTATTGTAATCCTACTACCAAACTAGTGCAGAATCTGATCTCCCAAAAATTCAAGTTAAGTTGCAACTCGAGGAAGATTAGTTGCTGCACAAAGATCATAGATGTGGAGCAACTCACGCTATCATTTAAGGCTACTATTGTTATATGGTGGAACAACTATTCATGCGGGAAAAAATGTACCAGAAACATGTAGCAAATTCTACGCTATCATCTATTACTACGCTAGTTGCTTCTCAACTATATACCAATTTGCTCCAAATAATTATGATAGTTGTCCTGGATATACATGTAAGTTGCAGGATAGTACAAATGAGCATGCTACAAAAAATGAGGGCTAATGTTTTTCATGATAAGTTGCTTTTTGGACAACATTAGTTGCTGCCCGATATCAAAATAGTTGCATCCGCCGTTAGATAACTTGCTTCACAGAATGGATGCAAAAGTGCTGCTACAGTGCTACTTGAAGGAACGAAATCCTCCCCATACTGCCCCCCTCTAGAGCGCATCGCACCCCTCCTCCCCCCTCTCCACATGCTTCATCTCCAAGGGAAAAAATTGCCGGCTAGCCGTGTAATCCTACGTACCCCAAAGCAGAGGAACAGCTGAATCATAGACATAAAAAATTGTACCCCTCAAATGAGTGTAAATCGGGACTTACAAGCCGCGCTCATCGCAGATCGTACAATTGTGGTGTCGCTCGCTTCAAATCTCGACTTGTCGGCGATTTCTCCCCCGCTACACCCGCCGCTGTAGGTCGGGAGAAGTTGTCGACGACGGCGGCCCGGAAGTCATGGACGGCAACACCCTGGAAGTCGTGTGGGTTGTCGACGACGGCGGCCCGAAAGTCGTTGACACGGATGGTAGATCACCGGCGATTCTCTCCTCGGCCCCCGCTCCGCACCACGCTCCCGCGGTATTTTTAGGTCGGGGGAAGTTGTTGACGACGGCGTCCCGGAAGTCGCGTGGTTGTCGACGACGGCGGCCCAGAAGTCGTGGCCGGATGGTAGATCACCGGCGATTCTCCCCTCCACTTCGGCCCCAGCTCTGCACCACGATCCCTCGCTGCTGCAGGTCGGGGAAGTTGTCGACGACGGCGTGCCCGTCCCGATGCTCCTCCTTTCTCCTCTGAGAGCTGGCGACGGCCGGCGATTTCTCCGCCGCGGCGAGCTCTCTCCGCCTCTCTCGCTCCGCTCGGAAATGGGGGAGGTTGGGGATTTGCACGCGCCCTACGGGCTACGGGACACACCGCGTGGATAAGCACATCACACGACCTCCCGCGGGCCCCACCCCCGACCTGTTCCGCTCGGTTCGCTCCTTCCTCACAACGTTGACGTGGCTGAGCGTTCAGCTCGCCCAAATAGCGCAGCTGCGCTTTCAAGCATTTGGGAATTATATACCTCATCTGTTCACTAATATAGGACCATGCAGCAATTTCAACATTGACTACGTACACATAAAAAATACTGAACATACGTATTGAAATGTGTCTAGCTAGATACCCTACGAAGTAAGAACAAGTTAAAAGGTTTCATTAGCCGTTTCATATCTCCCATCATGCATGCTTGAATTTGAATTTTCTGACTAACTATTTGTTACTTGAGTTGATTGATCAGCTAGCCCATGTATTTGAACTTGGAACCAACCAGCACTAGATTCCTGCAAAAAACATATGTGTTAAAGTTCATGTTCTCCAAACAGCTCAAACTCAGGCAAACAAAGTCTGTTTTAGTTCAGTGCTTCCATAACCGTGACGCAGGAGGCATATACTCCGTATATGTATCCCACCCAAATGCTACAGAGAGCATTCTCTCACCCTTTGAGCAGTTCGCCTATTCGAAACAACCATGCAGACAAACAGTCTTTGCCAAGCTAGCAACTAGGAGATCATCTCTCAAACGAGGATTAGACGACCGGTGGAAACTACTTGAGCATGCACCAAGCTAGGGAAGTCGCGATCAGCCCGATTGGAGCTAGAGGATGATGCGGAGGAGGCGGTCGTAGTCGGCCTGTGCCACTTGGTCCTGCTCCGGCGTGACGTCGTCGGCGGCGATGCCGAGCAGGGACCTGATCTCCTCCACGGTGCCGCCCCTGACCATGTCCGCCGCCTTCTGCGCGCACAGGTCCATCAGCCCCGCAACCCCAGCGCCGCCGACGCCTGCAAGTACAGTCACGAGCAGCAGACAGATCAGTGCAGATGATCAACAAAACATAAATTAGTGGCGACTTTGCTGGTAACCATAATAGTATAGTCGACAAATCAGCACGTCCACGTCGATCCAATCGAACTATGCAAGAATCCGTCACTGTATGTGCAGTCGTTTTACAGTTCCCTGGAACTTTGGCCGGCCGGTGTGTCTTGTTCTCCATTTTTTCGTACTAGGTAGGGGAGGCCAGGTCCAGGTTACTGATCGATAGATTGAACTGAAATCTAATGCAGACACATGTGCTGCTGCTGCTGCTACTACTTCTGGAGCGAGCACATACATCGATCAACCTTAATTTGGTTCGCACTAGACAATGTGGATGACAGAGACTACCAACAACATTAATGTACTGATGCAAACTAAAACCTGCAGGTTCAGTAAACTTTGTGCACGAAAATCGATCTGCAACGCTTTTCGATCGATGCCTTCCATTAACTCAACGAACCACATTTTATTTATCCGTCGTCTGTCTGCAAGACCAAAAACAAAATCGAGGAACAGACAGAGCAACTCCTGCCTCTCCGTGCAATCCTTGCCGCATGGCAACACCTACGTACCGATCGATCAATCTCAACCATGGCGCGCGCGTGGACACAGACGATTGAAGTACCAATCGATCAATCTGAAGCATATATCGCTCAAAGCCATGGAGTACCAAGTAGCTTCGAACCCGAGAAGGAAGAACATCCCTAGCGGAGGATGGGGATGTGGAGGGTGGGTCGGGGGGGATGAAGGATTGACGAACGAACCCGCAAGAGGTCGTAGAGGGTGTCCGTGTCGTCGACCTGCGCCATGAAGTCGCGGTCCCAGCCGTGGATGTCGGGCTCGGCCTCGGAGCCGCGGTCGCGGTGGTCCGCGTGCCTCTCGACGTACTCCGCGACCATGTCGAAGACGCGCCTGGAGCGGAAGAAGCGGGCCGGGACGGTGTACCCGCGCAGCACGGCCGCCGCCTCCCGAGGGTCGACGGAGTGCTGCCCGGCCCCGTCCGCGAACATCAGCCACAACAACAGCTCCGGCTCCCCCGCAGGCGGCGGATCGTTCGGCCCCCGCGCCATCGCCCCCGCCGATCGAGAAAGGTGACGCGGAGAGAGAGAGGGGGTGGCTTGTAGAAGGTTCTCGAACACGAAGGACGGGATGGAATGGAGTGGTGGGGGCGTTTTAAGGCGTGGGACCCGGGGTGGTGGGCTGGCAGAGACGGCGAGAGCTTGCCTGACAGGTGGGACCACGACGTCATAGGGAGGAAGCAGCATTTGCCAATGGGTGGGCAGACGGCGTGCGGATACTGAGACGTGGGACCTGGCAGATGAACTGGAGTGGGCGGCCCACAGTTGAACAGTCTGATTTGAAGTTCACTTAAATTTCTTCAGACCAAAGTCTTATCTCCTGAAGCCATAAGGTAGAACCTTTGCTTCTCTCTGGCCATGGTGGCGACCAGTGGCGGACCTTGAACAAAAATTTTGGGGGGCGAACTGCAAAATGGCATGTAAAATTTTTTTTGGACACGAAATGATATCATCGCAAGAGCTAGAATTTGTAACATTTTCAGAAACATATATAATTAGATTGATTTTGTCCACAAAATACTTAGCAAAATTATTTAAAAAACAATATGTAAACAAAAAAACATGATATAGTTTGAACTTTTCCTCAATTTAGATGCAAAATTTTGAACAAATCAAAGAAAAACATAATTGGAGCACTAAATTAACTCAGCGAGAGGAGATAAGCTTGCACCACGTTGGAGCCTTGTAGGCAGTAGGAATCAGCAGTGGATCAGAGATGCTTGCAGCTAGCTAACCCGGGCACTCCTTCACGCTAGCTAGCTGCTGCCCCGACTGCTAGCTGTCGTCGCTGAGTACTCACCGTGCACGGCGCTAGCGACTAGTCTGAGCTGACTTCTGAGCGCGGACGAGATAAACCAGGCCACTGTTCTCTGGCTTAATCGACTAAACGGGCCTCATGTGCTGCATGCCACAGTAAAAGTTTTTTTAAAAGGAAAACCACGGTTAAAGTAGGGGTAGTAGAAATTTTGTAATTTTGCCCATGAAGGTCCGCCGTTGGTGGCGACCCCATCTGGCAGGACGTTCTTGCTCTTTTTTTTACGGAAAGCAGCGTCAGTGTTGTTTTCATTGTCATTAAGAGGAGTAAACGAGTACAAGTGACTCAAAACAAAAAAAAAGGAGGGAGAGACTCAACCTCTTCAAGAAAGAAGAGGAGAGGACAACACACCACATCCACGGCTAATACGTTCTTGCTCTAAAAAATACGTCGGTTGCCTTCTTTCCAAACATTTCATGCTACGTAAATAGCAGTGGTCATCTGCATTTTGGGTGGCGGATCCGTCCCCGGCTTGGCAATGGCTTCCCACCAACTGCAGATATTGGTACAGGTTTGGCAGATATCGACCACTTTGGCGTCGATCGGAGCGCAAGAAGCAGTTCCAAAGTTCCTTCGCAATTAAAAGCACACTTAAGGAACATGTGCTTAGCAGATTCCATTTCTTGTTCGCATAGACAGTACACATCATCGTGCGGCCAACCTCTGGCATGTAGGCGATCGGCTGTCCATAATCTATTCTGCAATAGGAGCCAGGAGAAGAAGTGCACTTTGGGCTCAGCCTTGATCATCCAAACAGCCGACAAACTTGGGTTGGGGATGCGAGGGAGGAATTGGGCCTGATATGCTGATTGCGCTGAGTAGGTACCGTCCTCCATCAGATTCCATATGGCTTTGTCGGAGCAGTCCAAAAGATGAAATCTTTGAATCTTATCCCAGAGGAGAAGGTATTGGTTTAGCTAGCTCTACGACAGTAGAGATGCGTTTCAACCCTATAATCCTCTGTTCTCGCGTAGGGCCACTGCAAACGTCATGTTTTCCTTTTTTGCAAGTTTATACAGTACTGTCATCAAGCCAGCAATCCTCCTAGAATTTTTTTTGTCACCTCTCCTCAATTCAATTCTAGAACAGGCAGAGAAGAGTTGTCAATCAGAGAAGTCATAGGGTGTGCTCGCGTATAGACCGACAAGTCTTTGATGCCGAGACCTCCCCGTTCAGTTGGAGCGCAATTTTTTTTCCAGCTGGCCAAGAATTTGTTTCCGTGGGCCTCCTCATCTCCATTCCAGAGAAAATTTTGTCTCATCATGTTCAGCCTCTTGATGGCACCGGTACTGACCGTGAACATGGATAAGAAATACATCAGGGTTGCTGTAAGCACCGAATTGATGAGGCGCAACCGTCCTTTTCGCTCAATTAGTCTATGATGACTACGGTGGTGTCTGAAATTCACTAATGTCGAAAGTCGCATTTTTCACTCCAAGAGGAAGGTGATGATGTAGCATAGCCGCAAATTTCCCTCAGTTAAGAACCAAAGAAACTTTTAATATGACCAGGATGGTTCGTGAATCCAGAATGTTTGGAAAACTTATTTGCAGGTCATAGGTACTTTCTTAAAATTTTAGAGAGAAAGAAAACACATAAAATATTGTCCACCCCCCCCCCCCCCCCCCCCCCCCCCCTAGGGACTTATGGAAAATAGAGAAAAGATATAAGCTAATAGATTTAATAATTTTAGTTTTAATAGAAAATGAGATGATAAAATCATCCCACCATATTCCGGATTTGGAAGAAATATAGTCCCAAAATATTTGACCAATATAAATGGATGTGGCTTTTATAAAGCAAGTCTTTGAAATAGGGTTTTTATAATAATAAGGAATTTTGTGTGATTGCTGATGCAAAAAATGTGAAGTGAGAAACTTAGCTCATTTCTTCCTTTCAATTTTAAACAAGTAAAGGTTTTGAAAAGAAGTAGATCAAACAAGAGTAGGAACACTAGTAATAAATTTTAAAAGCCTTTTTGGAAATATTGAAAATAGGGTGTAATAGGGAATACAAATATTACTCCATTTTTGTTTTGGTCACATCCCAAATTTTATCATATTAAGGTAGATGGTTTTATTTAGTGTTGGTCACTTACCACAACCCTTGTAGGGTTTAACCCGTAAGGTACACAAGTAAGACTACACACTCAATCATCTAAAAAAGTTTCAACATCCCAAGCAAGTCAATCAGGCAATTGAAAAACAATTTGAATCCAAGCACTCAATATAGTTCAGAGATGGTGGTTAAGCATGATCACGACAAGATGATTGAAAATATGATCAACTCATAATTTGATATTCTTCAGAAGGCTTGAGGTGAAAGAAAATATATGAGATAATATATTTCCCACTTGTAGTTTCTCCAAAGAATGTTTACGATAGGGGTTTAATTCTTTTAAAGTATTATGGTTGAAAATAGGTATGAGATTATTTCATATAGATCTCACATGTTTATAAACATGTAGTGTAGGAAATACTTAATTTTATCGAGGACTAGGCCTTTGGGTTGGTTGCTAAAAGAAAAGTATCTTTAAAATTAGGTTTGGTCAAAATAAGTTTCTTATAATATATATAAGAGATATTTTCTTGTCATGACATGATTACATGGGGTTATAGCTTATTTTGGTTGAGTTTATATGTTGATACTTAATGGTTATCAAACACAAACAACAACCACACAAGGTCAAACAAGCAATAAGAAGGAAAACTCAAATACTAGTGAGCAATTTCAAAAAAAATTGTTGGTTCTCATTTTTGGGTCACTTATAGCTAAGTATTTTCTTAGTTCCAAAATTTGGGATGTTACACAAACTGTGCAAAATCCACTTGAAAGAATGATCCTAGGATATGGCTAGCCTCGCCGCCATGTGATGTCGCTAGCCGCAGTCATGTTGACTCCCCGCCGATGTGCATGTTGGGCTTTGATCTCAATCGCTAGTGTTACAGATTGACTTATGTACAATTAAAATGCTACTCCTTCTGTCTCAAAATAAGTGTCTTAAATTTGATCAAACATGAATGTATCTATATATGAAACATGTCTAGATACATTCATATTTAGACAAATCAAAGACACTTTTTTTAGATGAAAGACACTTATTTTGGGACGGAGGGAGGTGTAGCGACCCTGCCTTTTAAAATAGGCCAAGATCCCTGTGTTATTGTGATAGTCCCTGGATCGATAGCTAGCACCACAGTTCAAGATGTTATATCATGCAATTGCGTCAAATATCTATTACATCGATGATCTAGAAGAATAAAACATTACAAGTTGCATAGCCAAAGGCTAGCATATTACAAAGTTCAGCAGCGGAAAACTTAAAATAGCATGGAGTCTCATCATCTTCATGTGCCACACGAAGACATGTTGGTTGCAGACTCGAAAACCTTAATCGTTTTCTTACTCATCATCAGAAAACCTGCAACACGTAGGTTACAGCCAAAAATTGGTCAGAACCATTAGAATGGATCTGGCAAGTGATACTTGTGGACTCATAAAGGCAAACTCTTAATAGCTATATGCATATTTTGCTGGTGGAGCTGGAGGCTATTTTGCAGAAAGCCAACTTTTTCCTAACTCTTTGTAAAACTTCTCTTCAGCTATACGAGACTTTCATGGCATGAAAACCACCGTCTCAACTACTCTTGTTCAAGTTTTAACTTAGAGAAATTGGAATGTTGAGATCTTCAGTTGACATCCTTGTTCAGCTGCTCAGAATTGTCCGTAACCGGGGACACGGCTATGATCATAGTTTGACACTCTCGAGAGGTTGTGCACTTTCACCACAAGACTTCATCAACACATTCTGTCCTTGACCTTTTTAAAGTGAAAAGGAAAGGTGAAGATGAAGACGAGACCTTTGAGAAACAGTCCCCTGTTCCTCTGGGCAGACCCATGCCAGACGTTCATCCGCTGAGAACTGCCGAAATCAGGTTCCTAAACTTACTTAGTCAAGGCAGAGCCATAATACCAAGTGGCTGCACCGGAAACAGTCTAAACTTGGAGCGACTTAAATCTCTTTGTTCCTAGGTGGTCGTTCACAAGTGCACATACTCAGGTATATCCATGGAAATGGCCCTGAGCAGCCACTCAAACTATGTACCACCAATAGAGCAAAATCAATTGCCACCCAGGTAGTTGTTTAACTTAGTAGAAATTAGCTTTTCATAACAAAACACATAACATAGCACTTCTACTAAGTTATCATATAAGTACTAGACACTTAGGAATATTTGGAGTAATGCTAAACAGGTCTAGCATAGCATAGTAATAAAACCTGACATGCAATTCTACTTAGAAAGTAAACTACAATGCATATCAAAATACTTAGGAAATTTCATGTGTGAGCATCACTTGCCTTTTTGAGATTCGTCATTGCTCACACACTCTAGCAAACGTAACAAGAGTCACACTCCGTCCAATCTATCGTAGATAAACGAAACACAACATAAACAACATGACAAGACAATCAATTTATACAACAATAACGATGCTGGTCAATTTAATAATCACACTGATAACTTTAATTAGTTCTCTGCTTGATATACCAACACATGATGCAAAGAAAAGATTTTTAATATTATTAAAGATTTTAATGTTGCGATTTAAATCCAATAATAACAACTTATAAGCCTCTGGAAGTTAATTTGAATTAATAGTTCAAATATCTTTTGAGATTGATGTCTCTGGTTAGAACTTTTAATTATCTAACAGAGGCAAAAAGAAATACTTTATTTCGAATTACTGATTTATGGTTATTCAACTTTTAGTGCAATTAAGAGTTCAGAAATTCAGAAAATAATGGTTCGGTAAAAGTGTGTTTTTATCACAGAAACAGATTCTACACCTTCATACGAATCCAACGATAATTTTCCGACAAATATTTGATTTACTACGGATTTTACAAGATTCAGCCAATTTCTGGGATTTTTAATTGATTTTCTAAACAAAGTTAACCGGGATTAACCTTGCTGGCGCAGAGCTGATGCAAGCACTGACCGGGCGCTGACGCGACTTACACGTGGAGCTGACGGGACGATGACGAGGACGCCACGTGGCTTTTCCTGATTGGCTCGAATAGATCTGTTTGTACTTCAAATCAAAAAACTTAAAACATGAAAGTTGTGGAGAATGACCGGATCTACTTACCCCACCAAAGGAATTTGGATTTGAAGTTGCGAGCGCGAATAGATGTAAAATTTACTCCGTGAGATCTGAAATATTGCAACTCGAAATACTCCGGGTATGGTTGATGAAAAGTGGTGGGATTTGTCGGGGTGGAAAGATCTCGACGAGATCTACAACAATGCGGAAGGAGCTGAAATCAATCGACAAAGTTTAGATGTCGAGAATAACAAAATAAGATTCGGGTGTTTAGTGTTTCGGTAGAACGAAAACAAAAAGAGAAAAGGACTGCGGCTACAGGGGTTTTATAGATGGTTAGGTCGGTGGAAATGTACAACTTGGAGTAGGGAACAAGTAGAAACAAACGGAATCGAATTCAGAGTTAAAATATAGAATTTTGAATAGAAAGGATTTGAAAAAAAAAAAGGAAACAGCACATTTCGTGGAAGGATCGATCAACCGACCGACATGGTCGTGCGGGGCGGCTGGGCTGCTGCTGGGCCGGGCCATTCGAGAGGGAGAGAGGAGAGAAGAGAGGGAAAGAAATGGGTCAAATAGATTCGGTCCGGTTTCTTTTTTCTTTTTTTCTTTTTCTGTTTTCTTTTAACTTTTGAATTAAAGCTCCAAAACAATTCAATTAAGGTTGTAAAAAAAATAATCAAAATAATAATTTTAATTGCTTTGGAACCTTTTCCATAATATTTCATTTTGAAATAAAATCAAATAATTCATAAAGGCCTATTTGACACCTCTATGGCATTTGATAAAATAGGGTTTTATAATATCTTTTTAAATAAATTAAAATCCAGAAAATATTATGAGTAATATCATTCAATATAAAACATGATAAATTCATTTTCATAATAATTTAGGACAAATATTTTTATTAAGACATAGTTTGATAAATCCTTTAAAAACAATTACCCATTTAATCATGGGCTATATAAAAGAATCCCAAATGAATATTTTATTTCCAAAACTTAAAAAAATGAAAATAGAAGGTTAGTGATTATTTAAAACAATATATATTTGAAGTTGTCAAAATAATCTTTTATAAAAGGTTTCCTTGATATGTGGAGGCTTTCTTTATTCAATAACAAAGGTTTTAAATATTTGTGATTTTTATAACATTCTAAAGTTTTGGGATGTTACAGTAGGTCAATACCGTGTCCTATCCGTAGTACATTGAAGTAATATTCCAAAATTTTGGGATGTTACAGTAGGTTCCATCTATTCAACCTCTACGAGTTAAAGATTTAAAAATAGACTTTTTCCCAGCAGGAATGAGTACGTGTCACGTCTCACGTGCACTACTCGTTGCAAGTTTGCGACACGTACCGATCCAGCTCTCGCCCTTGCTGCTGGCTGGAGTGCTGGTGCACGCTCACGGTAAAGCGTCAGGGTAAAGAAAGATGAACGCATTCACGCGCCTGAGCTTTCTTCTGAGGCCAGCACATGTAGTAGGAGATGTCACAGCGGCAAAGACTAGCACTCTCGGCACGCAGCGATGTCACATGTAGAGCTCCGAAGAGATGCAGGACACATTTTCACGATTTTGGAAAAAGGTGATTGCAAGCACGCACGCAGCACCCTTATGTGGTGCAAGAATTCCCCCTCCACCGAGCTGCAGACCTCCAGTCCTTGTCCAGTCCAGTGCATAGCCTAGCTCTAGCTCCAGCTGCCTCCTCCTCCTCTTCTGCAACCCCCGCCGCCCTCTTCCAAGTGCCAACGCGACAAGAATGGCGTCGCCGGGGATTCCATGGCTCCTCCTCCTCCTCCTCTCCGTCCTCGTCGCCGTGACGCCAGTCCCATGCACCTGCGAGGAGGAGCGCGCCCGCACGGCCGGCAGCCTGCTGATCCAGTGCTACGACGACGTCCCCCTCACCAACGCCACGGAGTTCCACGCCGACCTGCTCCCGCTCCTGGCCGCGCTCCCCTCCGCCGCCGCGTCGACAGGCTTCGCCTCCCTGCGGTCCGACTCCGACCGCGCGTTCGTCCGGGGCCTCTGCTTCGGCGACGCCACGGCGCCGTCCGAGTGCCGCCGGTGCCTCTCCATCGCGGCCAGGAACCTGACCTCCGGCTGCAGCAACACCACCCGGCGCGCTGGTGTCTGGAGAGACCGCTGCTTCGTCGCCTACGCCGACACCGACGCCTCCTCGCCCGCCGAGGACGCCTTCCGCTCGCGCGTCCTCCTCCGGGGCGACGACGCCGCCGCCGCAGCTGCCCCTGCCCCTGTCCCCGACGCCGACGCGACATACGACTCCAACGACCTGCATTCTTGGCTCGTCGGCATGGCGCATCGCGTAGCGCAGAGCGCGGCCGCCAACGTCTCGGGGCCGCGGATGCTGGCCACCGCGGACGACGCGGACACCCCCGACTGCTGCCCCGTGAACAGCACGGTGCGCGTGCTGGCGCAGTGCGCCAGGGACCGTACGGCGGCGGAGTGCGTGAGGTGCCTGCAGGAGTCGGCACGAGCAGTGGACTGGGACCTCGACGCCGACCGCCGGGACGGTGGCGTGGCTGCCGCAATAATGGGCTTCAACTGCTACCTACGCTTCGAGGTATCCACTGCGCCGGTGCACCAAAAAATTGACTCTGACGGTGAGCTCTTTCTTCTCTCTCTAATTGCGAAAACATTATTATACCACGTCACTCCCTCCATTTCATATTAGGTGACTTCTAAATATATGTATTTAGATATAATTTTACATTTAGATACATCTATTTGGAAATCATCTAATTTGAAACGGTGGGAGCTCCGACATGTTCGAATCTTGTTACCTTGTTGGCTTCATTAAGTTAAAGCCGGGCTCATCTTGAGCCTTCGGTCTAAACGGTGGGAGTACGTGTGATCACCATCTAATCCTCTTTTTCCCAGTTAGAATATGGCATGCAAAAGGAGTACCGTGACGCGAACAACTAATAATACAGTATACATGTTTTGTTTTTCAGAACCTGTTCTTATTGAAATCATTCTCGGACTATGTTTGGCCGTGGCCCTTTTCGGATTCCTCCTCCTCCTCTTGATTACCTGCTCTTGAGGTATTTCCTCACGCCTTTTTCTACCGAACAATACATGAATCTCGAAAAGAATTAACAACCTTGACATCCAATCCATCTACCATGGTACTATATATATTCACATTTTCCGTTTTGTTCATGAGCTGTTTGAAGTGAAATTTTAGAACATGGTAGACAAATCATGTAAATTTTTTTTTTTGAAATTTGACAAATCATGTAAAATGATATCAAACAAATCCAGATTTTTTTTCTGATTGTTTTTTATTTGGGTATCATGTGCACGCGGCAGATACCTTATTAGACTCAGCTTATGTGGGCCCCATTTTGCATTTGCTAATTACAAATGTCTTTGTTAATTTGCTCTCCTAGATACGCATGCATCATTAACAATGCTTTGGCTTTAATCTGCTCACATATTTGGACATATATATCCTACTTAATTAGGTCAGAAATATAATACAATCTCATGTTTCAGTTTTCCTTACATATGTCTTGTATCTCCAGGCTAGCTAGGCGTAACAACCTGATGATCAGAGCAAGCTGCAACAACTTCCGGCAACGAAGCGTGCTTGTGTAGGTCGTTCATCTTTTGTATTTTTTTTCTTCTCAGTCACCGGCCGGGTTAATGTTCGAGATCAGCATGTGTGATCGAGTACTTCAGTTTGTATAGTTATGTACTTATGTGTCAAGTCGTACGTACGACCTAGTAGTAGTACTCAACTGATTTGAATGGCCCTGGCCCGCACGCTAGGCCGTGCGCAGATATAAGTAAGTTTGATATTGTGGTTCAAGATTTTTGGCTTTGTGAGCATTGGCAAGAGAAGTGAAAATGGACATGCACACGCCAGGAATACAGAAACCACATTGCCAAGCATGAAATCCGGATATTCTTTTAAGAAAAGCATGGAAACCATCTTGTGTATTTATTACTAGACCTACAATAGTCGTAATTGAATAGAAATTTATATTGTAAAGTAGGGCCAAGCAAGAACTTGCATAAAATTAAGTCACTTGATCTCATACTTTGCTACAAGGACTACACAAGCTCCACACTACAACAAGAAAAACATAGAGTGTTCAGTCAGTACATGGCACAAAGTGAGGTTCTCATGATGCCAACTTGTTCTTCCAAACTGTAAGGTCCATGGGAATTTCACAGCAAACACCAACGATATCGGTGAACTTGTTTGACTATTACTACAACATAATATTCATGTACACTACTTTACGTTTACGACTCTTCTTTCTCAAAGGAATCAGATAAGAGAAGCCACATTTAGTAGTTTTCAAACAAACCAGCAACATTCATGTTGTTGTTTCAAATGCATACATCCTGGCGGTCGACGGCCATTTAAAAAAAAAAAGATGTGCTACCAATCACCACTTTCCCCTCCAGCTAGCATAAACCACTATATCTGCTTTCTAAAAAATACTTCTCCACACAATTAATAACATAAAACCGAAACATTAAGTAATACATCCATAAATAGTTTCTCTCACATATCTCATGGGAATGAATTATACAAATCAATCTACCACATGAATTATTTATCTTTTATTATCAAAAAGGGGCATCCGGCTTCATTAAGGAAATGAGGTATAGGATTGACTTTTTTTGATATAGTAGAAAAGAGTTGTCCAGTTTATACGGGAAATTGGTCGAAAATCGATGCAACACTAAGCACACCACGACGGCCCCGCGGCCACGCCCCCACACGCGTCGACGACCAAGTCGCCAGAGCGACCAAATCTGACACTCCTATTGGAGGTATGTCTTAGAGGTAGAGCTAATAATATATATGTTATTGTTCAATCTTTGTCCAAATCTCGTGTCGACACGGCGTGGTGCTTGTTGGCTTGTTCGTCCGACGCGGTAACCTCTCTTTGCTAGGAGCGGAATTATACCGATGATTATTATTATCACTTCATCTTGTCTAGGTAGTAACTTTCTGTGATGATTATTAAATAACTAGTTGCTCTGTATTATTCATATGCAGCCGGAATTACTAGATTTTTTTATTGCTGCATTGATTTATGAATCATGAACTGGACAAACAAAGTGTCACACCGGTGCTAAAGGCAAAAGATCAGAAAAATACTAGAAGGAACAGTTCAGTGTCAAAGTAATGCTAGACGGATAATCTGTTTAGTACAACATCGGGTCAATATTATTATTAACTTTTAATGAAATTAATGTTCCATATATTTCCTAAATATTCTAAGAAACATCACATATTAAAATTTGTAATTAAGTTAAAATATGATTCAGTTTTTATTTAAAATTCTCAAAATAGTTTTTCGTACCGCCGCTATATAGATAAAACAACGACGACCATACAACTCGACACGACAACACACATCCAAGACAAGATGGCACAACAAACGCGTCCAAAGCAAAGCAAGATATAAAGATGTCAAAGAAAAGCCAGGACGCCCCCAAATTTTTGTAGACGGCTCACCGTCCCTGTACCGGCCGCCTTTATTTACCATTTTACTCGTTGCAAGTTTTGGACAAGTACCGAGCTTGCTCTCGGTCTTGCTACTGGCAGAGTTGCAGGCCACAGCTAGCTTATTTCACGAGTTTGGAAAAAGTAGCAATTGCAAGCACGCTGCACGCAGCACCCTTATTTGCTGCGAGAATTCACCTTCACTTGTCGTCCTCCACCACACGCAGGGCACCACGCCACCTTGTCCAGTGCATAGCATAGCCTAGCTGCCTCCTCTTCTTCTACAGCCCCGGCCTCTTCCAACCAAGTTCCAACTTCCAACCAAGTGCCAACGCGACAAGAATGGCGTCGCCGGTAGGGATTCCATGGCTCCTCCTCCTCTCCGTCCTCGTCGCCGTCACGCCGGTCCCATGCACCTGCGAGGAGGAGCGCGCGCCCATGACGCCGGCGGGCAGCGTGCTGATCCAGTGCTACGACGACGTCTCCCTCACCAACGCCACGGAGTTCCGCGCCAGCCTCCTCCCGCTCCTCGCAGAGCTCCCCTCCGCCGCCGCGACGACAGGCTTCGCCTCCCTGCGGTCCGACTCGGACAACGCGTTCGTCCGGGGCCTCTGCTTCGGCGACGCCACGGCGCCGTCCCACTGCCGCGGCTGCCTCTCCGTCGCGGCAAGGAACCTCACCTCCGGCTGCGGCAACACCACCAGGCGCGCCGGTGTCTGGACAGACCGCTGCTTCGTCGCCTACGCCGACACCGACGCGTCCTCGCCCGCCGAGGACGCCTTCCGCTCGCGCGCTCTCCTCCGGGGCGACGACGACGCCGCCCCAGCCCCAGCCCCAACTGCCCCTGTCCCCGACGCCGAAGCGACATACGACTCCGACGACCTGCATGCTTGGCTCCTCGACATGGCGCAGAGCGTGGCGCACACCGCGGCCGCCAACGTCTCGGGGCCGCGGATGCTGGGCACCGCGGACGACGAGGACACCCACGCCGGCTGCGCCGCGAGGAGCACCGTGCGCGTGCTGGCGCAGTGCGCCAGGGACCGTATGGCGGTGGAGTGCGTGAGGTGCCTGCAGGAGTCGGCACGAACAGTGGACTGGGACCTCGACGCCGACCGCCGGGACGGTGGCGTCGCTGCCGCGGTGGTGGGCTTCAACTGCTACCTACGCTTCGAGGTCTTCACTGCACGGGTGCCTCCAAAAAAAACCGGCTCTCAAAACGGTGATCACCATCTGGCATCTGACTTCTAATCCTTTTCTTTTCCAAGGAGTACAGTGAACTAATACAGTATATACTGTTTTGTTTTTCAGTATTTTTCCCTTTGATGATGATTATTGGAGGCTTTGCTATTTTGCTTTTTCTGTACTGGAGCTGGACTGCTGGAGTACTCTAGCACTTGATTAATAGTGAGATCGTGATTCCTCCTCTTCAGGTATTTCCCCGCTACCTAAAAATACATGATCAATTTAAAGTCATACAAATCTTGAGAAGAATTAACAAACTTGAAGTACGATCCATCTACCATGCTGCTAGCTACAAAGTGCTAAGACCAAATTCCATTCACGGACGGAAACGAAGAGAACAATGTCATTTTCGTAGATCCATCTACCATGCTACCAGTAGCACTAGTACTATATATTCGCATTCTGATTTGTATTTTCCCTCTTGTTTCATGAGCCTTTTTGAATTGAAATTTTAGGACGTAGTAAACAAATCAAGTAAAAATGATGCAACACAAATACAGATTTTTTTTTAGGGAAAACTTTTTTTTTTGTTTGGGTATCATGTGTAGGAGGAGGCATATGATTTCTCCTTACAGCCGACAGTTACCTAGCTTATTGGACATAGCTTATGAGAAGTTCCATTGCTCTCCTAGATACGTACCGTACATGCATCGTTCAGATATGCCTTGCTTTAATTTGCTCACATATTTGCATATAAATCCTAGTTAGGTCAATACAATTTTATGTTTCAGTTTTTCTTACATATGTATGTCTTGACTACATATATCTCCAGGCTAGGGGGTAACAACGTGATGGCCAGAGCAAGCTGCAACAACTCCCGGCAACAGGAAGCGTGCCGTGTGTAGTAGGTCGTTGATCTTGTACGTGTCTGTATTTTTCTTCTTAGTCACCGGTCGGGTTAATGTTTGAAACCAGCATGTGTGATCAATCAGGTAGTTCATGCGTACTGATGTTTTAGTTTGTATAGTTATGTAATTATGTGTGCATGTCGTACATATACGACGTAGTAGTAGTACTCAGTTGATTTGAACCTCTAAGTGGTGGCCTGGCCTGCACGATCGAGCTAGGCCGTGCGCAGCTGAAAAATATGTTTGATCCTGACCAACATCATCCATCTCTCGGATGATTTACGCGGTGTCCGTGCGCCCTTCTGCTAGGAGTCTCTAGCGCGTGTGGATGTCATAATTTACTAGATCACGATGCTCCGCGCTCGCCAATTTTGAGGATAGAAACATATATAGAAAATTTGCTAATAATTATATTAGGTATGCAGAGTGAGGTTCAATTTTCATGAATCAAACTACTTATTTGTTCGTAATGGAAAATATTTGTTAGACTCTGTCAAATGTTTGCATATTGTATTTGTCAGAGTCAAGTTTAGTTGACGGGGAAACTCGTTACAGTTAAGCATGCACCGCTCCAAATTAGTGCAAGATCGAGTGAACCGATCGACCTTCTCAAACTCGTCGTCATAACATGAGCAACGCGCGCGACACCGGCAATGGCGCTCCTGGTCATAACATGAGGAACGTGTACGTGGCATGTGCACTACTCGTCGCGACACGTACCGAGCTCGCCCTTGCTGCTACAGTAGCTGGCTGGAGTTCACGGTCAGCGTCAGGGTAAAAAAAGAAAGAAGACGAAGATGAACGCACTCACGAGCCTCTCAGCTTTCTTCTGAGTCCAGCACATGCAGTAGGAGGTGTCACAGTGGCAAAGACTACCACTCTCGGCAGCACGCAACGATGATGGCCACATTTTCACGATTTTGGAAAAAAGCGATTGCAAGCACGCAGAACCCTTATTTGGTGCAAGATCGAATTCACCTCCACTAGCTAGTACTGTACTCCAGCAGCAAGCTCCAGACCTTGCCCAGTTCCAGTCCAGTGCACAGCCCAGCTCTAGCTCTAGCTGCCTCCTCTTCTACAAACCCGGCCGGGCCTCTCCCAAGCGCCAAGGTGACAACAATGGCGCTGCCAGCTGCGATTCCAAGGCTCCTCCTCCTCCTCTCCCTCCTCGTCGCCGTGACGCCGGTTCCATGCACCTGCGAGGAGGATCGCGCTGGCATGCCCGGCAGCCTGCTGATCCAGTGCTACGAAGTCCCCCCCACCAACGCCACCAACGCCATGGACTTCCGCGCCGACCTGCTCCCGCTCCTCGCCGAGCTCCCCTCCGCCACCGCGCCCACGGGCTTCGCCTCCCTGAGCTCCACCAACCGCAGCGCGTTCGTCCGGGGCCTCTGCTTCGGCGACGCCGCCACGGCGCCACCGTCCGAGTGCCGTGGCTGCCTCTCCGTCGCGGCCAGGAACCTCCTCACCTCCGGCTGCGGCAACACCACGCGTCGCGCCGGCATCTGGACAGACCGCTGCTTCCTCGCCTACGCCGACACCGACGCCTCCTCGCCCGCCGAGGACGCCTTCCGCTCGCGCGTCCTCCTCCGGGGCGACGGCGCCGCCGCCCCAGCTGTCCCTGTCCTGAACGCCGACGGCCTGCACGCTTGGCTCGTCGACGTGGCGCAGCGCGCGGCGCAGAGAGCGGCCGCCAATATCTTGGCCTCGGGGCCGCGGATGCTGGCCACCGCGGACGTCGCGGCCACCCCCGCCTGCTGTGCCGGGACGAGCACAGTACACGTGCTGGCGCAGTGCGCCAGGGACCGTACGGCGGCGGAGTGCGTGGGGTGCCTGCAGGACTCGGCAGGAGCAGTGAACTGGGACCTCGGCGCCGACCGCCGGGACGGTGGCGTGGCAGCCGCGGTGGTGGGCTTCAACTGCTACCTACGCTTCGACGTCTCCACTGCCGCACGGGTACCTCAGAAAAAAACTGACTACGGTGAGCTCACGCACGCTCTCTGATTGCAAAAACAGTATTACACGTAAACAAATCCTGTAATACAGTGAGTATACGTTTTGTTTTGTTTTTCAGCACTTATTGGTCTGATCACTGGAGGCATTCTCACACTATGTTTGGCCGCCGCCGTCTTCTGGATGAGGTTATTATTTCCCCGCCGTGGCCTTTTCTCTTGAGAATTATTATTTCCCTGCTACTCCTAACAATACATGCTTAATTTAAAATCGTATAAATCTCGAAAAGAATAAACAACCTTGACATACGATCCATCTACCATGCTACTAAAAAGTTCCAAGACCAAATTTGGTTAATTCGCGGCTCGAAGCAATGTGAACAAATTCTTTTTAATTAGTTCTTTTTGTAGATCCATCTACTATGCTACCATGGTAGTACTATATATATATTCGATCGCATTCTGATTTGTAATTTTTGTTTTTGTTTCATGAGCTGTTTTGAAGTGAAATTTTAGGACATGCATGCATGCATGGTAAACAAATCATGTAAAAATGATGCCAGACAAATCCAGATTTGTTTGGGTGTCATGTGCAGAGGAGGCAATTGGATTTCCCCTTGCAGCCGGCAGTTACCTTATTGGACTTAGCTTATGGGCATGTTCGTGTACACGCCCCATTTTGCATCTTGTAACTAGAAATGTTTCATTGCTCTCCTAGATACGTACCATGCATGCATAGTTAACGTTTCAGTATGCCTCGGCTTTAATCTGCTCATATACTTGCATGCATATACTCCGTATATCCTAGTTTAGGTTAGATCGATATGCAACAAAATCTTATGTTTCAGTTTTTCTTACAGATGTAAGTCTTGACTACATACCTCCGGCCGGCGGGGTAATTAACAACGATTATCAGAGCATGCAAGCTGCAACAACTCCCGGCAACAAGACACACGTGTCGTGTGTAGGCCGTTGATCGTCTGTATTTTTCTTCTTAGTCACGTACCGGGTTAATGTTCGAGATCAGCATGTGTGATCGCATGCGTATTTCTGTTTTAGTTTGTATAGTTATGTACTTATATGTGCATGTCGTACATATATACGACGTACTAGTACTTAGTTTATTTGAACTTCTAAGTGGTGGCCTGGCCTGCACGAGATAGGCCGTACGCAGCTGAAAAATACGTTTGATCTGACCAACAACATCCATCTCTCGGATGATCGACGCGGTCTCCGCGCACCCTGCTTGGATTCTAGCGCGTGTGGACATCATAATTTACTAGTTTTTATGATGGCAGCAATGATTTTGACGATAGAATGATAATAAATTTACAAAATATATTAAGTATATGTAGAGTGAGAGGTTAAATTTTCATGAATCAAACTACTTATTTATTCGTAGAGCTCTTTTACGGTGCTTGTGAAACTACCACCGGTAGTTTCAGGTAGCTCCGGTCCAAAATTATTCTAGCCGTTGATTTCAATGCTGAAAGTTACCTCTCGTCCTAAATTATAATAGCCGTACGTTTCAATACTTGTTAACTAGAAAAATAAGTTTAATCAATCAGGGTTATTATGGTCATGTCCATGTATTTACCCTGGAAAAAAACAAACTGAAAACCAATCAGGGTTATAATAGCTGCGTCCATCGCCGCCGCCTTGAACGGCCAGGCTTCGAGCCGGTAGACAACAATCTTCCTGAAGCTGCAGCTAGTCCTCGCCGTCGTGCCGCCGCTGAGCTGCTTTCCGTGGACGGACGTACGCGCGCACGTACCCGGATTCATGGAAGGAAGAGTTGCTCGAGTTCATGAAGGTTTGCCTTGCGATCGATCCAAACTCCTCTTAGAACTTTGCTACAACCTACAGGTACGTACTTCGTAGCGCTCCTAGTTGAGGGTGCACCAAAACTAATACTTGGGCATTCAAGATCCAAACCATTTTATGAATTATTTGTCGCGGTGATCATTCAACTTGGGCACTATATAGTAGTGGCGACATGAACCCAACCATAACAATTGCAACACTATATGGAGCAATTCAGGTATCAGTATTTTTCGTATCTTTATTCCTAGTAAGTATTTCGATCCAAATCACCTTATGAATTTGTTTGGTGCAGGAATGGTATGACTATAGCGTTAGGAACATAAATCTAATCATGACAGCTACATTTTTATCTGGAGGTTTATCGGGCATGTTAATGCCTCAAGCTCAGCAAAGTTTAGCTTCTCTGTCCAGACCTCCACGATTACAGTTTAATGGAATTGGAGGGCTCAACGGCATGACGGATCAGAGTTAGACATTAGTTGTGTAATTTCAAGATTTTGGATGTAGTCCCTTTTTTATGCACCTGGCAACTGTAATGTACAGTAATAGCTATGGGTAGCTCCTAGACTTTACTGTTTATTTTAAATTATCTTCTATGCACAAGGCTGGTTGATAAGAGAGGAGACCAATGATCTATTTGTATTCATTTTCTCTCTCTCCACATCTGGAGTTGCAACGTTTATGTACTGCTGAGACTTGTTTGTATGCCCTCGTTCTAACTAGAGCAACACCTCTAATTCTGCACCTAGAAAACAGAATGTTGCATTTGTATGCTATTCTTGGCTCAAGCATCAGTAGCACTAGACTTAGTATCTCTCAACTTGATAATCTTAGTTTTTCACTATCAAGAAATGATGACAGAACAACAATACATAAATGAAGTTTGCAGCAAACATGTTTCTCATTCATAATTCTTGATCACAACCAGTTCGGCGAGTTCCTGGGTACTGGCCAGCCAAACCAAACATCATTGTTCGTCTTTTCGTAGATATCCCAAATTCTTCTGAAGATCCAACTTCTGTTATTTACAACTGCACCTATTCAACTCTAGAATTGTTGGCTTTTTTAGGAGCTTCACAGCAAGATTCAGGCCTGAAAGGCAAGCTTTGGCTTCTTCACTATACCTGCAATCATGCATATCCCAATGTCAAATGAACAACAAAACTGATTTTAGCCAAGAGCCTTGTAGTAGACAAAGATTGCAAACGGATCATTTTGCTCTTGGTAACCCCATTCACCATGCTATACTGATCATAGACATATACAGTTATACACACATGAGATGCAGCACAAAGACTGCAAAAAAAGCATATCTACAGGAGAGGCTCACCTGCCATGTCGATGATGGAGGCCGTGCCTGGTGCCGCCCTGGAAAAAGAGCTCGTTGAGGCCGCCTCCTGCCGTCCAACACCTCGCGCGCTGCCTCCTACCGTCCAGCAGGCCGTCGGGGCCGCTGCCTGCTATCCAGCAACTCGCCGCCGCTGCCGCCTGAGATCAACAGCTTGCCACGACGCCGCCGCCTGCGACCAACAGCTAGCTGCGCCGTCGATCTCAGCGCGACGCCACCTGCGACAAGATTTGGCCCCGCTGCGTCGCCGCCGATAAGAAGTATTCCCTGTGGCAAGGGGTCCAAGCGGATGCAGGCGCTGGGGACGACCGCGACGGCCTCCATCTTGGGCTCAACGAAGAAGGCAACTAGCGGCGGCGCATCGCCCGATGGCGCGCCCGCGACCAGCTGCTGCAGGGGACGTGGAGAAGTCTGTCCACGCCGCCGACGTGCCCTCGGTCGGGCCGACATGAACCCTCGCCACCACTGCGCTGGCTGAGCCCTCGCCGCCGCGTCGCCGGCTGAGATCCTCTGCCTCTCTGCCTCGGATCGATTTGTGAGATGGGGGGAGATAGTTAGAAGAGTGGGATGGAGGCACCGATCAACCCTCACCACCGCGGCGCCGGCTGAGACCTCGCTGCCTCGTCGCCGGCTACCTCTCAGGTCTGAGAGTGAGAATGAGCGGCAATGGAGGCCCCGATCTGGGGATGGGAATAATTACGGTGGGGTCATTGCGACGAATATTTGGTAGTTCCAGGTAGTTTAAGGTCCTTTTAATTTAGTAGTTTCTGGTAGCTCTAATTTTATCACCGTTCGATTAGAGCCGATGGACGGTTGTTAAAATTACCAAGTACCCTAAAACTTGTATTATTCGTAATGGAAAATATTTGGACAGGTCCTTTTGTGGTAGCCAGTACATCAACACAAGTTGCCTGAGAATACCCTTTCTACTTCAGATAAAGTTAACTTTGAGAAGCCATGTAGTGGTTCAGGGGTTTTGGAATTGTGAGCAAGAGAAGTGAAAATGGACATGCACATGACAGAGTACGGAAACCACATCGAGAAAGCATGGAATTCGGATATTCTATTCTGAATAGCATCCAAACCAACTGGTTTCCGATACCTATAGTGGTGATGATTGAACATAAATTTATATTGTAAAGTAGGGTCGAGCAAGAACATGCAGAATATTTAGTCACTTCATTTCATTGCTATAAGGACTACACAAGCTCCACCCTGTAATAAAAAAAAGTTCACTAAGCACATGCACAAAGTGAGGTTCTCACGATGCCAACTTGTCTTTTTTTATTTTTCTCCAAATTCTAAGGTCCATGGGAATATCACAGCAAATACCAACGCTATCGGTGAACTCTTTTCAGTATTACTACAACATAATAATCATATACAATACTTTGCGACTCTCCTTTCTCAAAGGAAGCATATAAGAGACTATGTTTTAGTTGCTATTTAAACCTTATTGCTTATGTATGATATGAGAACCTTGTGGTCATGCTATGTGGTGGTTTGTCGTTTATCCCGTATCCATGTTTTATTTATTTGGATGCAATAATCTTCTTTTATATGTATCCTTTGGACATTGCATCATTCTATGATTTCGGGGGGAGTTTAATTTCCCTCCTCGGTTAACCTCGAATATGTGCACTTGTGTCTCATACAAGATGTTTTTGTAACACATTTAGGGGGAACCCTCCTAGATCATAGATATGATGATCTTGTGGTCATATTGCATATGTTTTAATTTTACTATCACCAACTACCAAAGGGGGGATTGAAAAAGCATTTACGTCGTTAATCATATTCTGGTGGCCCTTGACGATGATAAGATTAAAGGGAACTACTCTTTTGTTAAATGTTTCTAGAGGTTTTAGTTCCCCAATTTGAGTGTCGTGGTTCGTAGACCATAAAAAGGGAACAGACTTCCTCGAAGTGGCAAAAATGAAGATTAGTGATAGACTTTTTCGTCTTCTTGAGTATAGGCATCCCACACTATAAGAGGGGATGGAAAGGTGGTATGTGAAAGAACATCTCTTAGTTTTGGTGATTTAATGACAACACATATTATGGGCTAATCATATTTGGTTAAGTGTGTTGACAGGTTTTTTTAGGTGGTTAGACCCAGTTGGTGAAAAGATCGAAGTTATGATCCTCGTCGAAGAAGAAGGATAGGGTTTCTGTTGTTTCAGGACCGGAAGTTCCGGCCCTCTGGGCGGAATTTCCGGTGGGCGGAACTTCCGGCCCTTTAACCCGGAATTTCCGGCCTCCCGACTCCTGTAACGGCTAGAAATCCTGGAGGGGTATAAATACCCCTCCACCTACCTCCAGCCCCCTAGCTCTTGCACCCTCTCTCTTCATTAAAAGCAAAAGCTCATAATTGGTATCAGAGCCTTGTCTCTATATCTAGGCTTCACCGCCTAAGAGAGTATGAGTACCCCCGGTGATGATGCAGATCCTAAACCCGGGGTGACCATGGAGGATCTTGATAACTTGGAAACACGTCTTAGATCCACCATGGACACTCAAATGAAGGAATTGCGTGAGATGATCGCGCAACTCCTTCCTAAGGGAGTAGGACCCACACCACCACCGCTAGAGGTAAATTCTTCCGCCGCGCAAGCATCGGAGGTTGAGGGTAGTGATGGAACTAAAGAATCCCCATCTAAAAATGCTAGTGGGAAGGAGACATATAGTGAGGTTCCTCACATATACTCCCCCGACCCACCTATCCCTCATCCTCATATAAACAATAGGGGTGATCCACCCAAGTTTAATCCATCTTGTTTTTCTAACTGGCAATTTCTTATGAGATCTTATATGAAGAGTGCTTCAATCGAGCTTTGGAGGATCATCGAGGTTGGCTTCAAGGCACACGACCCCAACAACATGACAAGAAGAGAGGTGGTTGATTGTCAACTCAATGAATTGGCTCTCAACATGATCCAAACCGCCGTGGGGGAGAAGCACATGTCCCACATCGAGCTTGCCACCACCTCCAAAGAAGCTTGGGAGATTCTCTCCAATGAGTTCATCGGCAATGAGAGCATGAAGAGGAATAGGTTTGAGTCCTTGAGCAACCAAGCCGAGGGCTTCTTCATGTTAGAAGGTGAAGAGCATGAAGACATGTATCAAAGACTCAAGACCCTTGCCACTCAATTTCGGTCACTTGGGGCAACTCATGTGGATGATGCATGGATCAAGAGGAAGTATGTGAGTGCTCTATGGCCCTTTGAGTCATCCGACTTGAAGAGTCTCCAAGGGAGGCACAACTATCACCTTATGTCATCAATGGAAGTCATGCAAGAGATGTCCGCATTCAAAGTGGCCGCCAAGAACGCCGAAGATGCTCGTGCTAGAGCCATTGGAATGCACAAGAGTTCTCCCCTAGCTTTGAAGGCCAAGATGGTTGCACAAGACAGTGATGATGAAGAACAAGAAGATATATCTCATTGGAATCCCAAGGAGCTTGAGGACACCCTCAAGGACTACTCGGCTCTCACTTTGTCTCACTCGCACAAGGATTTTTGGAAGAGTCCATCTAAGGCAAGAGAGTTTGTGAACAAGTCAAGTGGAAAGAAGGAGAGTGGCCAAAGGGTGCGTTCGTGCTACAATTGCCAAGATCGCTATCACTTCGTAGCCGAATGTCCCTTTGAAAACCGTGAACACCATGGAGGCAAACTTGTCCGTAAGGTTAAGCCCAAGATCCCCAACAAGAAGCCATTCTTCAAGAAGAATCCCACCAACAAGAAACCTCAACGGATGGTGTTGATTGCTCAAGAGGAATACTCATCCGGGGAAGAAGAAGAAGAAGAAGAAACCAAGAGTGAAGTGGCCGGGATTGCCATTGCATCAACTCCATCTCTCTTTGAATCCCCCAATGAAAATGTCTCGACCTCTTCCGCAAGATGTCTTATGGCCAAGGCCAATGAGGTATCATCTTCTTTAACTTCCAAAGTCATGAGTAATGTAGATGATCCTACTAGCCTTGAAGTTAAGGAGGAACTTGTTGCCTTGGATCATTTTATATCTAACATGCAAGGTGAAACCAAGAAGCATGTTGAGACTCTTATGAGTCAATATGATGATGCTCTTGAAATGCTAGAGGTAAAAGGTAAAATAGAAAGAGATGATGCCATGGAAATTGCTTCTCTAAAAGATAATCTTGAAGAAGAACATGAGCTTAGAGTTTCTCTTGAAGAACAACTAGAATCCATAGAAGAAACTAATAATGAAATTGTTGCTAAGCTCATTAAGGAACGTGATCATGCTAGAGCAAAATATAAAGTTTGCAAGAAAGAAAAGGTCGAGCTTGGCGTTGGTCATTCTAGACTAACCGAGGAGTTAGAGAAGCTCTCTAAGGCCCACAAGGCTTTGGAGAGTGAGCTCTCCACCCTCAAAGAGTCGTATGAACAACTTCAAGCTCAACCATCTAAAATTGATGTTCCTAGCTCCTCTACTCCTATTACTTGTGATCATGCAAATATTATTGAGGAAAATGCTAGGTTGAAAGTTAACCTTGCTAATGCCATCTCCCGTGGTAAGAGACCGTTTGTCCCTTCCAAGGAGGGGAGAGGTGGTGTTGGTTTCGTTGAGAAGGAGAAGAAGGAGTCCTTCATGAAAGATGCTAGGGCACCTCAAGCAAAGAAGGCCAACATCCCTAGTGCTCCTCAAGCTAAGAAGGCCAACATCCCTAGTGCCCCTCAAGCAAAAAGGGTCAACATTGCTAGTGGTAGTGCCACAAGGGGCAAAACTACTAGTGATGACTTTGCGGGAAAGACTAACCCCTATTACATTATCTTTGTTGATTATTATGGGGATGTCTATGCGAAATTCGTTGGTCCTAGAAATGTGCCTATTTACCGCTCTATTTGGGTTCCTAAGACCCTTGTTGCTAACAAAAGAGGACCCATTGAAAAATGGGGACCTAAATCAAAGCAATGATTCCTTGTAGGACTATGCTTCCGGCGGGTCAAAATGGGTGCTTGATAGTGGATGCACTAAACATATGACCGGAAGCAAAGAGATCATGACGGAGTTGAGAACAAGCATAAATGGAGGAACCGTCACATTTGGAGACCGATCAAAGTCTAAGGTAACGGGTTTGGGCAAGGTGGTAGTTGCTAAGGATGTCACCTTAGTAAATGTCATGCTTGTCGAAAGCCTTGGTTACAATTTACTTTCCGTCCATGCTCTTAATAAGATGGGTTTTGCCGTTTTTATTGATGTTGATGTTGTGGTCATCTTGTGGAGCAAGACTCTAAAGGTCGCTTTCGTTGGGTACGTCGAGGATGATTTGTTTGTGGTTGACTTTTCGGGGAAAACCACTACAAATTCGATGTGCCTATTCGGAAAGGCCGACAAGGGTTGGTTGTGGCATCGCCGCCTAGCCCATGTCAACATGAGAACTTTGCAAAGTCTCCACAAGGGTGGCCACATACTCGGACTAAAAGAAGATGTCTCTTTTGCCAAGGACCGTGTTTGTAGGGCATGTGTTGAAGGCAAGATGCATGATTCTCCTCACCCTAGCAAGACAATCATTTCATCCAAGAGGATCTTGGAGCTTCTCCATGTTGATCTTTTTGGTGCCGTGCCCGAAGCAAGTCTTGGTGGGAAGAAATATTGCTTGGTGATTGTCGATGATTATTCAAGATTCACTTGGGTTTATTTCTTCAAGTTGAAGAGTGAGACCCAACAAACCTTCATCGACTTCTCCACCGAAATGCAACGACAACACAATGTCCCCATATTGGCTATTAGGAGTGATAATGGCTCCGAGTTCAAGAACTACACCCTCAATGAGTTTCTTAGTGAAGAGGGTATTCGTCATCAATATTCCGCCGCATATACCCCTCAACAAAATGGTGTAGCCGAGAGGAAGAACCGGACTCTTATGGATATGGCAAGGTCCATGCTTGCGGAGTTTAAGACTCCGTTAAGTTTTTGGGCGGAGGCTATATCCACGGCATGTCACTCATCCAACCGGCTCTACTTCCGCAAAGGTTTGAACAAGACTCCGTATGAGATCCTCACCGGCAACAAGCCTAACATCTCCTACTTCCGTGTCTTCGGTTGTAAGTGTTTCTATTTGATCAAAGGTTGTCGCCTTACTAAATTCGCATCTAAATCTCTAGAGGGTATTTTTGTTGGTTACGGTGGCGAATCCCACACTTATAGAATCTATGATAAAGCTTCACGGCGCATCATAGAATCTTGTAGTGTGGTGTTCGAAGAAAATGACGGCTCCCAAGTGGCGCAATTTCATGTTTCCGATGTAGATGATGTAATACCTCAAGAAGCCATAAGAAGAATGGGTGTGGGATTCTTCCGCCCCATTGAGGAACCCCTTGTGGTGGATCGAGAAGGACAATGCTCTACTCATGTGGAGCCTTCATCTACACAAGAAACCGTTGCCCAAGAAGAGCAAGTTGCACCAACCCAAGAACAAGTTGAAGACCCTCAACCCGTTGATCAAGTTGCTATGCAAGATTCAAACTCTCCATCTCATGACGCTAGCCAAGATCAAGACCTTGCTCAACCATCTTCTTCAAATGTTGAAGCCGAGCCCATTGATGATCAAGGTCAACCTACCGGTCAAGACGGGGACTCAAATGATCAAGATGATCAAGTGATACCTCCAAGATGCAATGAGGATATCGAAGCCCGTCGTCAAGCTCGAGTTGCAAGAACCATGGAACGTCGTGAACATTTCCTTGACAAGGTTATTGGTGATGTGAGAAGCAAGGTGTCCACCCGGAGGCAATTGGCAAATTTTAGTGATCATCAAGCTCACATTGCCATGTTTGAGCCAAAGAAGGTTGCCGAAGCTCTTGAAGATCCGGATTGGTTGCTAGCAATGCATGAAGAGCTCAACAATTTCGAACGCAACAAAGTTTGGAAGCTAGTTGAGAAGCCAAAGGAGTGCCGCAATGTTATAGGCACGAAGTGGATTTTCAAGAACAAGCAAGATGAGCATGGCATGGTGGTGAGGAACAAGGCTCGTTTGGTGGCTCAAGGGTACTCTCAAGTTGAAGGCATTGATTTTGGAGAGACCTATGCTCCCGTGGCTCGCCTTGAGTCCATCCGTATCCTCCTTGCTTATGCTTCTTGCTATAACTTCAAATTGCAACAAATGGATGTTAAAAGTGCTTTTCTTAATGGTCCTTTGAAAGAGTTGGTATTCGTTAAGCAACCCCCGGGCTTTGAGGACCCCAACTTCCCTAACCATGTCTACAAGCTCGATAAGGCGCTCTATGGACTTAAGCAAGCACCACGTGCGTGGTATGAGCACCTTAGAGAGTTATTGTTAGACCGTGGGTTTGAAGTTGGGCAAATCGATCCCACTCTTTTCACTAAGAGGGTTAAAGGGGAGCTTTTCGTATGCCAACTATATGTTGATGATATTATCTTTGGCTCATCTAACAAAGCTTTTAATGATGAATTTGCTAAGCTTATGACCGATAGGTTTGAGATGTCTATGATGGGCGAGTTGAAGTTCTTCCTTGGATTTGAGATCAAGCAATTGAGAGGAGGGACTTTTATTAGCCAAGCAAAGTATATCCAAGACATGCTCAAGAGGTTCAATATGGTGGATGCTAAGGAGAAGAAGACTCCTATGGATACCAAGTGCCATCTACAACTTAACCCAAAGGGTATAGATGTGGATCAAAAGCTCTACCGCTCCATGATAGGTTCGTTGCTTTACCTTTGTGCATCTAGACCCGATATTGTGTTGAGTGTAGGTGTGTGTGCAAGGTATCAAGCGGCTCCTAAAGAAAGCCACATGTTGGCGGTCAAGAGAATCCTACGATATTTAATTCATACCCCAAGGTTTGGTTTGTGGTATCCAAGGGATTCATCTTTCACTCTTCGGGGTTTCACGGATTCGGATTGGGCCGGTGATCAAGATGATAGGAAATCAACTTCCGGGGCTTGCCAATTTCTTGGCGGGTCTTTGGTGAGTTGGTCTTCTAAGAAGCAAAATTGCATTTCCCTCTCCACCGCCGAAGCCGAGTATGTTGCCGCCGCAAGTGCATGCACTCAATTGTTATGGATGAGGCAAACTTTGAAGGAGTACGGTGTCACTTGTGACAAAGTGCCTCTTTTGTGTGACAATGAGAGTGCTATCAAGATCGCCTACAACCCGGTGCAACATTCAAGAACCAAGCACATTGAGATTCGTCATCATTTCATTCGAGATCATGTTGCCCGTGGAGACATTGAGCTTGCTTATGTGCCAACCAAGGACCAACTTGCCGATATATTCACGAAGCCACTTGATGAAGCAAGATTCACTTATTTGAGGAATGAACTAAATATCGTGGATTCGAGGAGCTTGACTTGACCATCTTGCATACACACCTATAGGTCAATTCTCTATTTGGGTTTAGGTGTAGGCATGGACATAGGGGGAGTGTTGTCCTAACTATTGGGCTCTCCCTCCCCCCATTATGCCTAGATTAATGCATTCATTGTTCTACTCTATATTCAATTCATGAATTGTGAGCTTAAATGATGAGTTGTGAGTGAGAACCCAAGATACATCTTCGCGGTGTCTCACTCCTTCATACTCATATATGGTGGCTTCGGCCACCGACCTCCTCGTGTGAGGAGTTGGATCTTATTTGGTGTTCCTTTGGAGTTTCTAGACCTATAAGTGTCACTATGTGTGTGCTATGGAAAATCACTCATGCTTGGCCTTTCACCTTTGCATCTTGCAAACATGAGTGTCGTACCATATTAAGACAGTTTGATATCTTGTCCTACGCCCCAAACTTATCCCTGAACCATTGCTTTCTATCACTCATGTCCAGTTTTCGCGTGTGGCTTTTGTTCCTGGAAGTTCTCTGGCGGCAGGCCGGAAATTCCGCCCCTTGGGGCCGGAATTTCCGGTGGGCCGGATATTCCGCCCCCTGGCCGGAATATCCGGTCCAAGTGACCGGGCACCTTTTTACCAGGGCCGCGGGGTGAACTCTCCTCACGAGCAGTTCATCCACCCCGCGCCCCCTTCTCTCTCTCTCCTGCCCGGGAACTCCTTCCACCGGTCGACCTCCTCCGGGCCGCCTCCGCCCCGGATTCCGCCGGTTCTTTGCCGGATTCGCATCTCCTCGACGAGGGGATCCTCTTCCTCCGCTCAGTTTTCGCCATGGACGCCGGTAACTACCTCTATTTTGCAATCTAGGACGAACTCATAATTCGTTTAACCTAGACGATTTAGATGGTATTTGCTAGTTTCCTTCGGTGGAATTGCTTCTTTAGGATAGATCTCTCCGAGCCTAGCAGTGATTTGAAAGTAAATTAGCAATTTCGTTCAGATTCAACGGAATTTCCGCCCGCTGCACAAGGCCGGAATTTCCGGTGTGCAGCGGCCGGAACTTCCGGTGACCGGAACTTCCGCCCCTTTTGGGCCGGAATTTCCGGCTTGAGCCTGAACAAAATTTTACTTTCTTCTCACTGCTATGTCTTTTTTGCCACCGGACATGAGTGCTTATCTATGCTTTCCCGTCTTTCTATTCTTCTTCCTGCAGGTGGTTCCTCATCTCGTCGTCGCTTCAAGCGTGCGGCCTCTCGCCCTCCTCGCAGCACTCCTCGCCCTGATGACATCGAGTTTGATTCTGAGTCTGACCAGGAGACCTTGGCCTCACGCCGCTCTCAGATTGACCAGCAGCGCAAGAAGAAGAAGGCAGTGCAGGTTGTGATCAGTGATATGAGGAAGTCTGAGTTCATTGAGTGGCGCAAGACGGACTTTTATGCTGAGCCTAGGGATCTGGAGATTGACAATTGCTTCTGGTGCCATGAGCAGGAGATCCTCTTCAAGGAAGTGTATATGGCCATGTCAGAAAAGAAGCGGGTTTGCCCCATGAAGGCTATTGACTTTGATCACCTGATGAAGAAGGAAGATTACTTTGGGACTGCCATCCGAGTTGTGGACTGTTTGGGACTGAGGAATCTGATGGATACCGAGTGCAACTACAATGTCACCATGATCCAGCAGTTTTATGCGACCGTTGTGTTTGACTCAGATGTGAACATTGGAATGACTTGGATGTCTGACGCCCATATGCTCACCTCCAACTTCAGGGAGTTTGCTGCCATTCTTGGTTACCCATTTTCTGCCTCCCATCTCAATGAGGGGTCTCGCATGCATCTCATTGGGTGCGCTTATGACAAGAATCAGCTGAAGGAACTTTATAGTGATGAGAGCAAGGTTGGGAGCACCACTGGACTTCTTCCTCTCTATGACATTCTCTTGCGCATGTTCCGGGAGTCCATTGCTCCAAGTGCAGGTAACAACGATGCTATTCGTGGAGGGCTTGTGAATCTTCTTCACTTTGCTCATGAGACAGCTACTCAGGGTACTCTTCGCCCCAATGCGAACCCTGTGGATGTTATGGACTATATCTTCAATGAGATGTATGACTCTGTGATCAACAAGAAGGTGCCTCCTTATGCACCTTATGTGATGAAGCTCATCAAGGCCAAGTATCCGTTTTCTGATGATGTTGTGGACCCCGATGTGGAGCTTACCTGTGAGACTCATGGAAGGGTCAAAATGAACCGGAAGTCTGCTCATCTCACTCGTGGTGCCTCTTCAGCCCGTCGTGCTCCCCCCGCGCCTCGTGTCCCTCCTAGTGCTCCTGAGAGCTCCTCTTCTGCGGGTGGGGCTCGCCCTAGGCGCTCTTGGATCAAGCGTGCTCTCGAGAAGATTTTGTGCATGGAGGTGGCTATTCACAAGGAGAATTATCATGGCTACGCCGAGCGCCGTTTGATTTTGCAGAATCAGCAGCAGATCATGGCTCATCTTCAGATGCCTCCACCGCCACCTGCGCAGCAGGTTCAGCCCCTTGTTCGCTACAAGAACTGGAACAGCCAGTATGTGGACTGGACTGTTGATGTGCCTGAGGATGATGACAGTGAGGAGGAGGAGGAGTCCGAGGCCACGGCTTCGGAGTGACCTTTCTGGGACGTTTGTAGCATCGCTCTTTTCCCTTTTTGGTATCTTGATGCCAAAGGGGGAGAAGTAGTTCTTAGGCTTTCGGGTATTTGCATGGGTTGGGCACGAGCTTCTCTTCGCCTTATTTGCCTCTTCTAAGCTTGTGCCTATGTATCTTTCATTTTCGTACGTTGAACTTTGTGATGTGTGGTGTAAGACATGCAAACCGCAGTGATCTACTTCATGTTATATCTCTTATTGTGTTATATATGCTCCTATCTAGGGGGAGCTCCCGTCGAGGGGGAGCCCCATTTATTCTTGTGTGTGTGTTGTCATCAATCACCAAAAAGGGGGAGATTGAAAGAACATCTCTTAGTTTTGGTGATTTAATGACAACACATATTATGGGCTAATCATATTTGGTTAAGTGTGTTGACAGGTTTTTTTAGGTGGTTAGACCCAGTTGGTGAAAAGATCGAAGTTATGATCCTCGTCGAAGAAGAAGGATAGGGTTTCTGTTGTTTCAGGACCGGAAGTTCCGGCCCTCTGGGTGGAATTTCCGGTGGGCGGAACTTCCGGCCCTTTAACCCGGAATTTCCGGCCTCCCGACTCCTGTAACGGCTAGAAATCCTGGAGGGGTATAAATACCCCTCCACCTACCTCCAGCCCCCTAGCTCTTGCACCCTCTCTCTTCATTAAAAGCAAAAGCTCATAATTATAAGATCTCTCAACTCCTCCAACCAAAAGCTTTGATTCTTGGAGGATTGAAGGAGGAGGACCCGATCTACATCTTCACCAAGCCGTTTTTCATTTCCCCCTCATTAACTTGAGGGATTTCTCTTCTAGGGTTAGCTTTGTGTTACCCTAGATTCTTGTGCTCACTTGTTGTTGTAATTGTAACAGAGTTGTTGATTTGGGAGCCCCCAATTAAGTTGTGGGTGTGTGCCCCAAGAACGTTGAAAGGGCTCCGGATTCCGCCTTGAAGGACTCCGATAGTGGAAGGTGAACTAGGCCTTTGTGGCGAGGTTCATCGGAGAATAGGGTGAGGCCTTTGTGGCGTTGAGTAGGCCTTCGTGGCGAGCTCACACCCCTCCAACGAGACGTACTCCCTTAACAAGGAGGAACTCGGGAATACATCCTTGTCTCCGCGTGCTTCCATTTCGGTTATCTCTTTCCTCCCTTATCTCCGTATTGTGTTTCTTGCTTAGTTGTTTTTGTCCTTGTCATATAGATAAATTCACCGTAGTTGCATATCTAGAGAATTTATCTTTTGTGTCAAGCCTAAATTGAAAAAGAGAAATAAAAATTGGGTAGCACCTATTCACCCCCTAGGTGCTCATACGATCCCCTTTCAGTATGGCAGAGTCCTACAATCTCTCCATTCTATTTTTGTTCATCTTCTCGAATCAAGCCAGCGCGGAAACTTTTTTCTGCTGGAAAAACTGGTTCTGCATATGCGCCGGACTGTCCGGCAAAGGCTTCTCCTACGCGTGGGCAGTGCCAGATAGGCACCGGGCTTGTGCCTGGCAAGCTGTTGGTTGAACGTCATATTGTCTGGCAACATGTGTCTCTACGCATGGGATCCAGACTTGTGCCGAACGTTTCCCACATATGTCTAGCCGCTCTTTGTTAGTTTGCCGAACTGTACGGTGATTCTCGCGAGACTGTTTGGCGCCTGATTGAGAGCAAACAACCAGTTGTTTGTGCAGAACTTCGTGGAGGTGGTGCGCCGGACTGTCCGGCATGGAAATTTGTCGGACTGTTCGGCGAACCACTTTGTGCTCGAAGACGGCTTGATCCCTTGTCCACATATATATGGCCTTACTCCTTCGGGTTAGGTCAAACAGACATTCCTTATTTCTAGATCTAAAATCCATATTGCTCTTTCACACTCTCTCAACCATAAGTGTTTCAAAGAGAGATATGTGAGACCCCCTGAGTGATAAGCTAACCCTAACCAATATCCAAGCTTCACCCTATTTTTGACCAATCAATTTTGAGATTTGAGCATGTCAAGCTTCCCATTGATCTTGTTACTCTTGGAGCTTTTGGGAAGCTCCAGATTGCGGATTTGTTGTGTAGAATGTTTGTGAGGGTTTGGAGGCCACCTCAAGGCCTACCACTAGTGATTGAGCTCCTACTTCGTGGGGAGGCTCAAGAAGAAGAAGGTGGGCCTTCATGGTGTACATGTATCCTTCGTGGTATTTCGCACCTCTCCAACGGTAACGCAATTTTCTCCGAAGGGAACACACGTCGGGTTATATCATCGTCTCCACGTGCCTCAGTTATTTCACTCCAAACTCTTTCATTCTATATTTGTCATAGACTTGGATTTTGAAGTATCTTGTCACATCATATGTGTTGTCTTACTTAATGGTTAGGCTCACCTTATTTATCCGCATTGCCTAAAAACTTCTGAAAAGAAAACTAAAATGTATAGAAACCTATTCACCCACTCTAGGTTACTATCTCTATCCTTTCAGTCTTGCCACCATCAACTTGGTTTGAAGACGTGCTCCATAGGAATGAGTGGCAATGAAGTCTGCCGTTCCAAACATGCGACATGGGGCGACGGCGTCGATAATGTCCTAGAGGCGCCTCCCAAGCTGGGCCACCTACCTAAACCGAAAGTAGCTCAGCTCTTCTATTGTCAACTTGGACATGGATGACATGCACATGCTTGTCATACTATCGATTTTCAAGCGGCGACTGAAGTAGGCCCTGAAGGTGAAGCTGCCCAGGTGCATGTTGTTGTCCACTTGCTTGTGGTGCGACATGTGGGTACATGTCCAAGGCGTGGAGTGACTTCATCGAGAAGCATGCACTGTAGCTTGTTCAAGCTAAAGGACCTGGGATTCAATATTCAAGGTGATCATCTTCAAGTGGGCTCCTTCACTTAGATGTCGCTTGTTGTCTTCTGTTAGTAGTAGTGTTAGGAGGGGTTGAAGAACAAATGTCTTTTGATCAAGCTTGGTCTGATGTAAGCAGTATGTACTAAGCACGCGATGCCCCGATGTAGGTGCTTTCGAAGATGTCTTTTGCATCAGGGATTTGTAGTCAAGTGGCCTTTCACGTGATGCAGACAACCAAACAAGTTGTAGAACGTGGCTCGGAGGCTGCATATGTCGATACAGGTCTCATCGGGTCATGTTGTCGGGATGAACCAAAGTGGTGCTTGCCACTAAACACCCCAAATGTTTGGTTTCGATTCAACTATATAATCTTGCATTACCTTATTTTATTTTTGCATGAATCCCACGTAAAAAGAAGTTCTTGCAGCAAACTCAGCACTCATCACGTCACTGTCAAGCACCCGTTGAAGCATCAAGATCCGTTGGAAGCAAGTACTCCCACGTTCCAGCTTCGAAGGAAGGATCGAGGAACTAAACAGTTTTTTTTTTTATTTTAAAAGCCGGCTTGGCCGTGGCCGCGTGTATTCGTTTACACGTCAAACTCGCCGTCGGGCGCCACACCTTCCGCATCCCCCTTTCTCCCCTTCCTACGGCTTCTCCTCCTCTTCTCCCCCTCCCCGCTCGCAGATCTCGCCGCGCTCCCCATTTCCTCCCCCGCCGCCCCACGCGCTCCGTTTCGGTGGAAGCTTCTCCGCCCAGAGCCGGAGGGGCCCGCGCCTCCCCTTCGGCACGGCTCCTCCCTCCCCTGCTACGGGCGGCGCTGCTACGGGCTGTCGATCCTCGGTGAGCGCCTTTGCTCGATCGGATTTCGCTTCGCCTTCCGAGCCAGGTTCCGTTCGCGGGCGAGATCCCCACTGAGGCAGACGTTTCCGGCCTCGCGGATCGATTCCGGCGCGCGCTGACGCGGCGAGACCTGTTCTTCTGCGCGCAGGGTACGTTCGGAGACGCAGGCGTCTGTGTGACGGCGTGCGGGCGCGGAGGGTGCGTGTCGGCGGCGAGATGAAGGGCGCGTCGTCCATCCCCGCGGTGGCCATCATCCCTTCGCCGCTCTTCCTCTGGCGGTTCAAGGTGAGCATACCGTCTCAAACTCTTCCCTTACATCTCCCTGTTGTTGTGTGAAACGGAAATACATTCTAACTGTAAGTTCCATCGGCGCAAGCACCGGTTTCAAGGGCTCCATGCTTAGTCTACTATCATCTTATAGTGTGCTGCGGCCGCCAGTATGTGTGCATTGTCTCTAGGTGATGTGCGTGTTTGTCGGAAGGAGTGCAGGGAAATTAGCAAGTGAAGTCGTCAATTGATTTGCAAATTGAGTGATAAGCCCACACATTTGATGCCTAGCTCTTTGCATGAATTAGTCAGTAATCGCATAAACCTTGTGATAGTGGCAAAAATCATGCCATGTACTATAACTCTCTGCTAGTCGGATGTGCCTTTGTTTTCTGTGATAGAAGTAGAACAGTACAACACTATGATCTTAGTGTCTTGGATATTTTCACATGGCCTGTTTACGAAGTGCCTTCTAATTTTCTCACGGAAGGTGGAATGGCCTTTTAGCATAGCCATTTTTAGTTGGAGCTGCTGCTTGTTATCTTTATTGATCTACTTATGAATTTACTGAGACAGAACCATATTTTCCTGTCCTTAGATAATTCTATGCATTGGAATTATGTATTTTACTGCTCCTTCATTCTGTGACTACTAACCAACTCTCCAGTTATACTGAAAATATCCTGTTCACTTCGCTTCTCATCTTCCTGATCAATATCTTACTTCTCAAATTGCTTATTAATCTGTCCCCTTTCCAGGTTATATTGTTTCTCCTATGGGGCTTATGCTGCTGCAAGGTCAGTGTTGCTCTATACATCAGTTCTGCAATGTATGAGTTGAGCTTCATATGGTGTGGTAATCAGTTATGCCCTTGGAATTGCAGATAGGTTGGGACTCGGTTATGAGAATGAGTGTTGATCTGCGAGACTTGTTTCTGTACGAGGCTTTCTTATACTATAATCCTCTCCTTCTAGTGGTGAGTTTCTTTCTGTTATTGTACATGTGGTATACTCGACGAAAATAAGTCATGCATGTAATTGTGCTTTGTGATTCTATTGTAGGCACTGATGATTTGGTTATGGGGAATAAATTTGTGGGTTTTCGAGCAATCATCAGTAAATTATGCAAGAGTGTTTGATCTTTCACAGACACATTTATCATACCGAGAAATATGGAGGGTAAGCCTATTTCTCTTGTTTGCAATATCCATTTGGACTCTTTTTTGAACGCATTTGTACGAACATGCCTATCCATAGACTGTAAGTTTCATCGACTAGTGATCCATATAATATGCATTCTTAAGCAATGTTTCTGGCGTATATGGTTGTACGGTAGTGCCTGAATTTTATGTTAAAAAATCCCTAGTCTTCCCACATCTGTGTGGATAGTGGCACCTAAAAGCTCACTACAGTTGATTTAGTTAGTTCTGTGTTCATTATATTTTTTGCAGTGCAATTGTATATGACATATTTAAAGCAACCATGTAGTCCCCGCTTTAGTTTCTCGATGAACATGCCTCACTAGGGTAATTATTCTTCAGAATACTCTTAGTCCGCACCTGTTGCACTTTCTACAGTCAAGAACTGATCGGCCCTCATTTTGAACTTGACTCTGTTTCTTAAACCTGTATCATGTTTATTTTATCTGTCCATGTTCTTTTATTTCAATATTATACTGTATATAATTTATCATATTACTTGCACTCTTGCATATTGTTCTGCTAAAGTAACACTTTTTTTCCTCCATTGGCAGTGTGCTACTTGGCTGACTTTAATTGTTCCAACAAGTATGACTGCTTACCTATATCTGTATTCGCATGGGGAAGTGTCCCTTGCTGCATCTCAACCAGTGTAATATCTTAAGCCCATTAAGTTGTTTTTTCTGATTTGCTCATGGGACTTTTTCATGTGTACACTATGCTTGTACTTGTGGTAGTATCAGTAATCAATTCATGCAAAAGTATTCCCAGGGAAAAATATAACAATAAGATATTGTTGGCATAATAAAGTGAGTCTCATTGAGTATCTCTGACTCTGTCGTTTCAATTAATCAATTGGAACTTGTATTCTCTCATAAGATCAGATCAGTACTTTATTAATTATACAATTTTACAGTACTGAATTGTAAGCCAATTACCTCTTCTACTCTTAAAGTAAAATCTATTTCATCTCAAAAAAGGTAAAATCTATTTTCAACAAGTGACATGCCCATCTTAGTAAAGTAGTAATATATCTTAAGCACAATTAATTAATGTACGTGCACACATACACACTTATGGTTTCTTTGTCATATTGAAGTGAGTCTGAAGTTCTGCATGATGCACCATCCACCTACTCTTGATTTCCCAAGTTAGAAACATAAATATAATGCATTTAGTTCTACTCGGCATTACTTTTCAAATGCTGGCTATAAAATTGACATATTGTTCTGCTTTCTGCAGGTTCTTTTGTATGCTATCCTTCTGATGATCCTGCTTTCTCCTTTTGATATGTTTTATTTATCATCACGTTTTTTCTTTCTGAGGACTATGTGGCGCATAATACTTCCTTTGCAAGTAAGTTGTACGTGCAGCAATGTTAAATAGGCTTATCTTTTAGCTATTCTACAACCATTTTTTTAGTCTGTGGTGGCAACCTGATTCTCCTCTGCTGCAGAGCAATAAATCAGATCAAATGACATCTTGCAATTATTTAATGTGCCCTTGTTCTACAGGCAATAACATTCCCTGACTTCTTTATGGCGGATATTTTTACATCCATGTCAAAGGTATGCAGTCATTTTTTTTTCTTGGAGAAAGTTTGTAGTCTTTAAAGTCATAGCATTTTTTTAACTAATCACTGTTTTAGAGAGTAAGACATTGGTTTTCATGCTTAGTACTACATTATTTTATGTTCATGTCTGTAGTATAATATAGTTTTGCTAAGAAAAAATTGATCTCCTAACTACGTGAGCATGTGTGATGTAATATTTCGTAGTTTTATAGAGAACTGTTTCTAACTTGTGGGTTGTCCTAAGTGAACATATTGAGTTTGCTCTTTCTACCATTTTGCTTAATTGTTGTATTTCTTGGCAGGTGTTTTCAGATTTGGAACGCTCAGGTTGTCGCATGGTCCATCGTCAGGTTAATGTCTTTCTCTCTCTCTCTCTCTCTCTCTCTCTCTCTCTCTCTCTCTCTCTCTCTCTCTCTCTCTCTCTCACATATTGTCCTCAGCAGTCCCCATGTTACTGGTGGCAATTCACATGCTAATGGCTTACTTTGATGGTTGTAAAGTATTGCGTAAACTAATCTTGGTTCTGGTTTACAGGTTGCGACAATTGCTTGGTTTGAAGCAGATTCGATTTGTGGTAGCCACTCTGTAGCTATTCCTCTAGTTCTGGTACTCCCTTATTTGTGCCGTTTCTTCCAATGTCTTCGTCAGTACAAGGATACAAGGGAGAAAACATGCCTTCTCAACGGTATTTACTCACCATGACATGGCAGCCCTAATTGTCTATTTCTTTCGTAGATGACATACACTTAACAACATCTTCGTACCAAATGCAGCACTCAAATACTCGACAGCAGTCCCTGTGATTTTCTTATCAGCTCTTAAGTATCACGTATTCCCTGAAGTGTGGACTAGCTTTTACCGCCCTCTCTGGCTTATTTCTAGTGTTGTAAATTCATTGTATTCCTTCTATTGGGATATAAAGCGGGACTGGGACTTGAGGTGCCATTCTCTACAAATTATCTTTTCTACTCGGTTGAAATGTGGTTAAATATCTCAGCTGTTGCTAATTGAGTTTTCTCTATGACTGCAGCATTTTAACCAGGATTTTCATGTTCAAAAACCCAAGTGCGTTGACTAACCTTCTTTACGGTCGGAGCTGGGTATGCACTTGAACACATACACGGTTTTAGCTACTACGCTTTTGATACTTCTGTCATTAATACTTCCATGATTTCTCTGCAGGTATATTACTGGGTGCTAGGTAGCAATCTCGTCCTCCGCTGTACGTGGACATACAAGCTTTCGGCACATCTCCGGCACAACTACCTGACGGTGTTTGCGATAACAGCCTTGGAAATGGTGAGGCGGTTCCAGTGGGTATTTTTCCGCGTCGAGAACGAGTGGAATAAGATGACAGCCAAGCAGAATTTTGAAATGTCATCTGACATGCTGCCTTCAGAAGCAGATCGGCTACTGGATTCTAATAGCCATAAAGTATGACCTGCATTTACATAATATTCTTATACCGCGATCCTCATTTGTAATATCCCTAGAGCTCAAAAGGTCAAGTATACAAGATAGGTTTCGACACAAAATGAAATTGTTGGCACATGTGCCATCTGGCTGTAATACTCTCTAATCCAACACGAGGTGTCTGTTGACACATGAAACGATGATATACCAAAATATTAAATTTTGTTGCATCTCAAGTCTCTGATCTGCATATGCACATATTTTTTTATAATAGTATTGTGCAATAGAACAATCGGTGACTATCAAAATGCGGAGTAGGGACGAATTGCAATTTTCATCATCTCTGTGTTTGATAAACTGCAGTCCATGCTCAAGAAATTATCATCATTTCATCTTGTAAATCATTTCATTGGCTGAAGCTGATAAGATTGATTCTCAGTGTTTTTGTGCGATCAGATAATGGTTGTCATATCTGCAATCATCTCGTATGTACGCACCCACATTATTGTTTAAAGCTATTTGCACTCTGACTTGAATGAGAATAAAGGAATCCAAAACAAAATGGAACCCTTGTCTGCGTCACGGGAGAAATATTTCTTTCCTCTTTGTTGGAGAAATGATGTGTTTTTTCTCTCGCCAGATAACAGCAAATTTAGTAAATCGCTTGACCACAAACAGACCAGTAAAATTATTCCTTACATCCATGCATAATGAAGTTACTTACATACTGGATCAAGAAGTGACTTACAACAGATTAAAACACAAACACGAGTACAACATACATACTACTCCGTAAATCTAAACATCAGAATGTACACCACGGAGACGCCGGGAGAACGAGAAGGTCCGGCTGGGTGCACTGTTCCGCGTCTACGGCGACGAGAAGGCGTTGTCGAGCCAGGTCGCCGGCCGCTCGCCGTCGCCCTCCGGTTCCGGCGCGGCCTGCTGCTTCTGCAGGACGAGGAGCGAGCGGAGCGTGTCCTGGAGGCGGTTGGCGTGCCTCCGGTGCCGGATGCGGCGGAGCACGGCGTCCTTCTCCAGGGGCCCCGCGCCGGGCCCGGGCCTGTACAGGTACAGCCGGCTCGTGACACCCGCCGCCGCGTCGCCGGTTTCCTCGTCGTGCGCCGCCGGGGGCCGAGACGATGGGGGGCTCTTGGACATCCTGGACTCCATGACAAGATCGGTGGATCTTACGACGACGACAAAGCAAGCTAAGCTTAAGCTAACTCAAGATCGAGTCGAGAGCTTGGTGTGCAGAGTGAGTGTTGAGTGGTGAGCGAGTGAGGGGATTGAAAGGTGACGAGGTAGGAGTATTTATAGACAGTCTGGTGGAGCTCCTGTTGTTTATTACTCCCTAGAAAAGGAAACAGGTAGCTGGAGGACATGGTTTCACGTGTCAGGGCCCTTTGTTTTGAGGTCACAGATGGTGATCTACTATGAGAATGAGACTATGACTTCTCGAGCACATTCCAGTGATTGCTTTACGCGAATCACTGCAAATTAAATTAATTAACCCGACGCAAAGAGGATGCCACGAGTAGGTGGGTCGATGCCGACCCAATGTTGAAACTTGATTTGTGCCCTAACTTTGCCGGATTCGGTTTGAAATCCATCAGCTCACAGTACCAGTGCTAGTAACAATTTACAACTAGGAGTGATAGTGAGAGGCTAGAATGTATTCTCAGCGCATAAACGACATTGTTCGGTAAGAGCGCATTTCTGCTGCCACGCCAGCAGCTAAAACCACCTTTGGTTCGGCAAAGATTGTGTACCTGATAAGTTGAAGATCGGTGGTTTGGCACTAAACGATGCGGTTATACAATATTTTACACCTGATGCGCCCGGACTTTCAGCTAATGAGATGCAGTAAACTGAATCGAACCCACGGGTTTGCAGGACTACCGTTTGTCAGGAGTTGGACACGTAGCGGCAACCCACCGTCCAGAACTCGGATTGGTCGGTGACTGACTGCTGCAGGTGTGCAGTAAAAGTTGCGGCAAGCGGCGCAGTAAATTAAATGTACGAGTGTTAAAAATAAGAGGAACAAAGTACACGTATTCCTGTGCAGCAGCCTATCCTATCGGTTCTGACAGAGAGAGACCATGTCGGTCGTGGTCACATGCTTGCCGCGATAGCTGCATCTGCCGCCGGTGATTTAGCCACCGCGGCCTGAGTAGGAATAGGACGTCATGCACCTCATTTCCTACGGGATTTTATAATTGTATGAGATACCTTTAGATGGCGTACAGAAAATAAACACATGAATTTTACAGAAATGAGGAGAAAAAGCAGAGAGGAATAGAAATTGCACCTTTCAAATTAAATAAAATGAGATTAAAACTTATGTTGGTTGGGAGAGGCGTTTTTACACCCGAGCTCACATGCTCCTCTTATTTTCAACGAAAAAAAAATAGTAAGACATTTTGAAAAATTCTGAAAACATTTGGAGGCACACACATATGCATTGTTCACATTCGTACAAAATTTCGGAATGAAAAGAAATTTCCTACGTTCTGTATAAAAAAGACAAAATGAGTGGTCAAAATAGATCTAAAAACACGTTTTTAAAAACACTGATTTGTCTTTTTTGCACATAACGCAGGAAATGTCTTTTAATTTCGAAAAAATTCACGAGTGTGAACAACTCATATGCGTGTGCCTCCAATTTCTTTCAGAATTTTTCATTATGTTTTACTATTTATTTATTTTGTCAAAAAAAAGGAGCATGTGAGCTCGGAAGCCATTGTGAATTTCCGATGTTGAGATTCCTATGTTATAAGCAAAATAAGAAACAACTTACACGCATAAAAAATGAGATTAAACCTTCTCTAGGTCGTGGCACTGCCCTTTTTTATAGCTCCGGTCCTCTTCACCTTTGGCTGGAAGGGTTACCAGCTCAATTTTTTAAATAATACATTTTTTATTTATTTACAGAAATAATACGTGTTTTTAAAAAATTGCAGAAATAATACAGCCTTGTCTTGGGCGAGGCCGAGCAGGCCTTGTCGGCTTCAGCGAAGCCGAGAAGAGGTAGTTGGCCTCCGCCACGCCGAGCAGGTGGGGGAGCAGGCCGGGCCCAGCCTGCGCCGCACCCTGTCGGCATGCGAGGCATGCAGTCGGCCTCGTGGAAGCCGATAACCCCGTCGGCGTGTGCAAAGCCGATAAGGTTCCTCGGTGATATCGCCCGCGAGGCCGCTCCCCAGGCCGCACCTCTTCTTTCTTCTTCCTCCGTTCGTCTCCTTCCTCTCTCTCTCTTCCCTCCGTTTTCTCTCTATTTCTTCTCACATTTGGGGTCGAGTTGAGTTGGTTTTCCACCAAATAGTTCATCCCCAAGGTTGTTGGAAGGTAGGGGAAGCTTCGATCTGTTGATGGGGTAGATCATGGAGGCGATTTGAGGGTGGCATTAGGGGCAACGGTGGAGATTGGTGTTGGGAAGGAGCTCAAATTTCGTTGTGCTGCGTGGTGGTGTTCGTGGTGGTGCTGCTGCGGTGATTTGGGGCACGCTTCAAGGGTAAGATTTTTTATAGATTGGTTATTTTATGTTAGATTAGAAATAGATTATTTGTTAGTAGTGTAAATATTTTGTTAGTGCCGGTCGGGCCAACGGTCGTGTAGTATAGTGGTTATTATATGTTAGTTTGCAAAATATTAGTTGTTAGTACTGCAAATAATTTGTTAGTGTCGGACATAATTTGTTAGTGCCGGACCGATATTTGGGGCACGCTTGTCGTATAGTATAGTGGTTATTATATGTTAGTTTGCAAAATATTAGGAGGATGGCGTTTTTTGGCTCCCGGGTGCACCTGCACCCGGTATGCCTTTTGATTTTTTAAAAATTTAAAATGCTTCGAAAAATTCTGAAAAAAATTGGGCAGAAACATACGCAAATGTCGAACACTCGTGAAAAATTTCGACAGAAAATACAAATTTTTCTGCTCTGTGCAAAAAAGACAAATTTTTGACAAAAACTGAGATCTAAAAAAGTATGTTTTTTGTCAGAAAATTATCTTTTTTGCGCAGAGCAGAAAAATTGGTATTTTCTGTCAAAAATTTTCACGAGTGTTCGACACTTGCGTATGTTTGTGTCCAATTTTTTTCAGAATTTTTCGAAGCATTTTCAATTTTTAAAAAATCAAAAGGCATACCGGGTGCAGGTGCACCCGGGAGCCAAAGTGAATTTCCGAAATATTAGTTGTTAGTACTGCAAATAATTTGTTAGTGCCGGACATAATTTGTAATAAGTGTGGAACTGTATTTTATTTTTATTTATCAAGTGTGCTACTATTTTAATTTGTAATAAGTGTGGAACTGTGTTTTATTTTTATTTATCAAGTGTGCTACTATTTTAATTTGTATTACATGTCTTAATGTTGGCAGAAATGGAGATGGAATCGCTACTCGACGCGGGTATTGACAGTAAGCACCGATCTACAATATTGCAGGAGCGCAATTTGGAGACCCTGGTTACTCGCACTCCAAAGAAAAACTGGATGATACACCCTTATTGGGTTGATAGGTATGTGTTTATATATTTAGTTCTCTATCTCATGTGTTATTTAATGTGTGATAAAGGAAAAAAAATATCGCTAATGTTTTCAAAATGTGCAGACTTAAGTGGGCTAGACTGTTACCTTTCGCGCGTCTAGTAGAGGCAACCGAAGGTCTTCTCGTGTGACCATGGACCACTCTTTGCTCACCTGCTTAGTGGACATATGGAGGCCCGAGACACACACGTTTCACTTTCGGTGGGGAGAGATGGCGCCTACTTTACAGTATGTGTCGTACTTGCTCGGTCTCCCGTTAGCGGGTCGTCCCATAGGACCGTTGGAGGCGCCACAAAATTAGGAGGCCGATATGATGCTTCGTTTTCAGGGTATTAACCATACTGCTGCGCCTTTTGCCTCAGAGGATCACGGACCTAAGCTTGATTGGTTGCTCGATTTTCAGATTAATAGCCATATCTCGTATTTTCAGGTCAGTAAATTTCAGACATCATTTTACTAACACTTCTTAATTTATGAATATAGATCCAGAATTTTCCAGGTTTTCCGAACGTCCCGCTGACAGGGCCACAGATCACTCAGAGTCTGGAGGCGTACGTCCTGTATCTTCTCGGAAAGGTGATATTCACGGAGAACCATGTGACCACTATTAGTGCGCGATATATCCCTATTGTAGTAGAGATCGCCAACGCCACACACCCGGTCCATATCAGACAAAGGAGTTGGGGTTCTGCAGTCTTAGCTGCTACGTACCGAGGTATGTGCAACGGTTGCCAACTCGTAACGTCTAGGTCAGCTTGGATGCCCTTTATTATTGCAATTGTGGTCGTGGGAGAGAGAGGTTCCCGATTGGACGACCAGACATACTGGCTGAGCAGGCTTACCGTTGGGCGAGATGTTAGATGCGGATCGCATTGACATGCCTACTTTCGGCACCCTTTGGACACGTCGCAAGGTATGTTACATATGTTACATGCACTAACTGTACGCATTGGAATAATATGTACGTAGACTAACTCGTTATTTTTTCCATAGAGACGCTATGCGCAAGATCAGATGAGGAATTGCTATACGGCATTCAACGAGCAGTTCGACGTGTTGCACATAGATCAGGTCATCTGGCAGCCATACACGCAGGATGCTATAGACGCTAAGTACCCAGGCGGTATCTCTCATCTTTGCACCAGAGATCGCGCGTACTGGATGACAAAATCGAAGATCATATTCGATGTCTCCGTTGAGGAAATGGCCCAACAGAGGGTAATGAGACAATTTGGTCTTCACCAGGAGGTCGTTCCCCCGCCTACGGAACATCCTGTGCCAGCCCTCGTCCATAGGTATTTTAAACTACAGTTATGCATATATGATTATGAGTTCGAAATGTTTGATTAATTAATTGTCTAACACACACCTTATTTTTTAGATTGTCTAGGAAGGGTACTAACAGGACGGCTCAACAGTGGCTCACGAGGCTTCAGACGTTCGTTACAGAGTGGGAGACTGCGGATACGCGGGTCTGGGAAGAGGATGGCGTGTTTGATCTCTGACTATACAACGAGTATTTACGGCGGTACATGTCCGCGACATGACTACGCATCATCAATCATCCTCATCCGGATGAGATGCCAGCACCATCTACTTGGGATATGTACCCGAGCCAGTCTGTTTCATGCTCCAGACAGCAGGGACGGAGACAAGGGGGGACGAGCAGGGGCTACGCCCCCCTATGCTCATGCTTTTCATTGCAATATTAGCCTAAATGGTTGCTTGATTAGTGTATCTTATGTTGATTAGCCCCCCTCATCAAGATCAAACATACTATTAGGCTAACCTTGCCCCCCTTAATCCCAGATCCTGGCTCCGTCCCTGCCAGACATCATGCGGTAAATATACGTCAATTATTAAATCTTTCTTATATAATTTCAGGCATATGTCCTTAATACTGTACGTGACAATTTCAGGCAGAATTGACATTGGACCTTCACAACGAGTTCATTGAGTATGGGCGTTCTCTTTCTACTGGGCCTCTACTACAGCGAGACCGCCATGTGTCCTGGCTGAGGCGTATGGAGGGAAAGTTACGGCATATCTACGAGACTATCACGTGCACTCGCACTTCGGACGTTGCTCACCAGCACGGTGCACAGCGGCCCCCACGTCCGTCGACGCAGCAGCAGCCCGAGCAGCGACACCACACGCGACCTCGCCTATCACCGCAGAGGACGCCCGCACCTCCTCCTCCTGACCAGCCTGGCGGTTCGGCGTGGCAGCAGACGCAACACAACCCTACGTCGAGCTTCCAATTTCGGCCACAACCACAGCCACATGGTATGTACATACATGTATACTATTTGCCCATAAAAACGAAGTGAATACTTAAATTAGTGCGATGCAGGTGCTTTCATGTCCGGGCAACCGTCGTCTATGTCCGGATCCGCGTGGGGGAGTGATCAGGAAGGCGGAAACGAGATGGACGAGATCAACACTTGGTTGAACCTGTATCCGACCCCTCCACTTTACAGCACGCAGCAAACACAGGTCACACCCCCACCGCAGCCCACGCAGCCCACGCAGGAGCAGCAGTTTAACGAGGACGGTACCCCTCTTCGTCAACCTCGGGCTGTCAATAGGTATGGATGGCCGACAGCCGAAGATCCACCGGCGAGTCGTGGCAGACGGAGGTAGCGAGACCTATCTCTATCACTAGAGATATTACTATCTAGCTATGTACTAGACATCATATTTGTGTGAGACCTATTCCTATCTATGTATGAGACACTATATTTTTATGAGACATAATTCTATCTATGTACGAGACACTATATTTGTGAGACATATTCCTATATATGTATGATCAGAAAATGCTTCGGACATTTATTAAGAAAACGACGAGATTAAAACTTTTTCATTAAAACAAGCTTAACTTAACATCTAGAACTGAAATTAAGATACATGCGATACTTAACATAAATGTCATCTCCCGTCCAAGCATCCTCCTGCCTCCGTCGATGGGCCACTGTTGCCCTTCGACGATGCCGCTCTCTTGCCCTTTGATGCTGCTGCTCTCTTGCCCTTCGACGCTGCCGCTCTCTTGGCGGTGATGCTAGGCATGAAGATGTCATCATCGTCCTCACTCTCCTCCGCCCATTGATGACTCCCAAATGCAGGAGATCAATTGTAGTACCTTTCGATTAGAAAAGGTTGTCGAACCCACGAGGAGCTGAAGGTATTGGTTAACAAGAATGGTAAATAAAACAATGAAATATGCAAGTGTTTTTGAGATTTTTGGTAAAAATGCTGAAGGTAAATGGTAGCAAATAAAAGCTCTCAAAGAGAGAAAGCCCAATCCTCTATGCAGCAAGAGGACAAGCTCAAGTGTGTGTTTCTTATAGGAAATATGGCCTAGGGATCATACTTTCACTAGTGGAAACTCTCAACAATAATAATATAATTGAATACATAAATATTTCCTCTTCACTATGCTACCCCGAACTATCCTCCGGTTGGATAACGAACACAAATTCATTGCGTAGGGCTACAAAAGCACTCCTTAAAGTCTCATTCCCATGTCTAGTTAACCCCACACTGTCAACTTGAGCGCCCTAGATAGTGTACTAGACAAACACCACAATTTCATAGAGACATCCAACATAAATAATAACTCATGATAAGTATTCCTGTAATCTTTAGCCTAAGAGCCACACACGGTGCGCACACTGTTAACCTCGCACCATGGGACAAAGGTGACTCCGGAAATTACATTAATAAAACCACTTGAGTAGCATAATTCATAAGATAATGAAGAGTAACATCTATGGATTCAACTAGATTACAAAGCTCATGATCACATAAAGATCACACCATGGGAGAGAGATAAACCACATAGCTACCGGCATGAGCCCTCAGCCCCGAGGGAGACTACTCCCTCTTCATCATGGAGACGGTGGAGATGTCGTTGGGGGAGATGGAGACCACCCCGGCAGCGCCCTGCCGGAGTTTTCCCCCTCCAATCTGCAGCTCCTGATCTCTGTTTCGGTGTTTCTGTGTTTACGGCGCCTCCTCTCTGGAAAACGTCGGGGGACTATTTTTATATTCGGTTTTAGGTCAAGACGAAGCTTCGGGAAGAAAGATCGACGGAAATGGAGCCACGAGGACCAAGTTGGTGGGCCCCACACGGCCAACGAATCTGGCCGCGTGGGCCCCCCTCTTTTGGCCTTCGGGCTTCCACTTTTTCGCGTCCTTCGCTCCTACGCTTTGTTCCTTCCAAAAACTGATGCTTGTAAATTTTCAGGTCATTTGGACGTCGTTTGGGGTCCCTAAAACATCAAAATATAGAAAATAGGGTTTTCTGCCAGTGCAGGGTCAATTCCAGAAAAATAGGAAAACTGTGGAATCTTCCCAAAATCATTATAAAACAATGATATAACCCTTATATGATGCAAATATGATTGAAATATGAGTAATATAATGCAAAGTTCATGTATGCATTTTACATGCATCAACATCCCCAAGCTTAACCTATACTCGTCCTCGAGTATAAAGGTGATAAAACCAACATGGACTTTGCATTTTAAAACTAACAATGGATATCAAAGATGATTACTATTGCTACATGAAGTCAAATGATTCATTCTTTAAAGGAATAGCAATATGCAAGATAGATTATAAAGTGATATCAAATATTCAATGCACGGATGTTCAATGATAATTCACAAAGTGTAACATAGAAGAAAGTACTATGGACCAAATGTATGCATAATAAAAAGTAAAAAGATCCTATAATGGTCATAGAGTACTCTTATAAAACTGAATGTAAAAGGTGGACACTTTGGATAGATAGATATATATGAGTAGAGGTAAAAACATGAACAAGTTTCATCTAACTTCCAAATACTTCTACTTAAGTTAATGTTTGCAATGTGGTATCATTGGTATCAAGCTCTCATTACCCCTTATTATAGCATGTTTAATGTTAATTTTAAAGTGAAAGCAATTATGAGTAATGTACTTGACAAAGCAATGGTTGAAAGTTTCATGCCCCTTGAATATGAGTACCTACACTATGGTGTTACTCAACTTGGGAAACAAAGCAAGTTCAAGTAAAAGCATTGTATAATAGCGTCATTAAGAGGGTCAACTAGGGGTACCTCTTGTCCCAGGACATGGAACAAGCCCATGTCAAAATGACAAGACAAACAAACATAAGAAACAATCTCAATACCCTTTTTATTTACTATTGGTATAGCTTTTTATTGTGAGGTGTATCACTGAAGGTTCACATAGCATGTAAGTAAATTTCCACCATGACAGCATGGCTTAGATTGGCGGCCCAGGTATCTCTCTAGCCATTTATACAACTACTTAAACCTACTAAATTTTCACATTTATTTGGCACCATGATAAGCATCCATAAACAAAAGTACATGATATCAACTAGATATTATTTAGTGCAATGTTGAAAGCTTGCCATGTGACAGTACATTTAGGATAACTAGCAACCAAGACTCTTGTCAAATTCACAACTTCATAGTTTTAATCACAATGGTTCATGTTTATTAAGTGCAATAGTAAGGTGTGAGAGCTATTTAACCAAAATTTCCCATAACAATCAATAACATAAGCATTTTAGTTCGGAGGTATAGATAACACAAAGTATCATGATAAACATACTCAGAATAGCATAAGGCTAATAGGTAGATATGGTGGACTCACTGGAAAAACTTTGGTTGAAGGTGTTGGAAAACAAGTTTTTACTTGTTGGTATTTTTTTGGTCTAGCAAAAGGGAGAAAGTTGACCAACTAAATGCATGCACAGGTGTCCATAGAACTACTCAATCCATGTTAAACCAAGTAAAGTACCATTCAACATCTAAACATGAATATAAAATAGCTCTTGATAAAACACTTGCAATTTGATACTCATTAAAAACATATGAATTATGCAACTATATGTATCTTTTTAAATCAACTTAAACATCCCATTCCCAATTTTTTATTTAGCATCCACCTTTATTCAACCCAAACTTTCAGTAGCTCTCTCATATAAAAATTATAGTGGTGGTCTCAAAACAAAAATCAAACCAAAATAAAAAGCAAATAAAAGACGCTCCAAGTTTATGCGATAAAGTGCATTGATAGAAAAACAGAAGTTAGACGTGTGCAAACCGAGAGTGTGTTGGTCCAGTGGGATTGTCTTCACATCCCCAAGCTTATGGTCTTCACCATCCTTGGATAGCTCTTGGTGCATCTCCTCTAATCCCTATGAAAAAACTTCAAAACATTGTTTCTCCCATTTCTTTTCTGTGGGGTGACATTAGTAGTGATAAACAAATACATTTCTTGCTGCATATAATCCTTAAAAAAATTCATATGAATGTACAGGAAGTTTATAATGTTGTATGCCTACTTATAAACTCAATTGTATCAAAAAGATTCAAGTTAAAAGTTCAAAGGATGCATCAAACAAAATGGGATAGAATCTGTCCAGAAAAACAGTAGCAGCAAAACACAATTTTCTACCCTACTTAAATATGTCTAAAAATTCTGAAAAAATCATGCTTACAGATGATGAAAAGATGCAACTGCAGTTAAAATATAAGCTCATTCGGAGTTACAGAATAGAAATGAAAAATCATACCGTGCACAGATTCGTGCTGGAATAAAATCTCCGAATGCAAATAGCAACTTTTTCAAACCAAAATAGGTAAAACTTGGCACTTTATTAAAAATTCCAGAAACAAAACTAAAAACTAAGTCTCTTGTGACAGCAAGAGGACACAAAGAAAATCAAAAATAAAAACAACCGGGTTGCCTCCCGTAAAGCGCTTTCTTTATAGTCAGATAGCTAGGCTTACTTACTTGGTATCAAGATGGTTGGAGTGAGGTGGCTTGACATCCCCAAGCTTGAATTCTTGTACTTCTTGGAAACATGTAGGGTGATACTAGGGGTAACATCTCCAAGATTGAGTGTTTGTCCCTCTTGATCATTGTTCATCACCCTCAACTCTTCCACTTGAAAATTACTTTACACAAAACTCATCATAAAACTTGATTACAGGGGTTAGTGTCTCCATAAATTAAATCCATATAGGTATAGAAAAGACATATAATGAGTTGATTCTAAACATTAACTACTGTTACTATGGTTCTGTATTGCTCTTTGATCGATAGAACTATACAAAACACAAGTAATGAGAGTAATGCAAAATAAAGACAGAATCTGTCAAAAACTGGACAGCCCGTAAAGAGTGAATTTCCAGAGGCACTTACATTGCTCAAATCATAAAATTTTGAACTAATGGAATGTGTATTAGTAAGTGAATATTGCTGTAGTAAAATTTCAGGTGAAAATTCCTTTTCTGTGATTTTTAACATTTCTCGCAGTGAAGCTTAGGAATCTGTTTTCTGGACAGCCATGATAGTTTTAATGATGCTCACATAGTCACATAGGAATAAGAATTGAAACGCAAAGGTGAGCATCAAGGGAAAAATATGAAACATATTTAAGTCTCACCCACTTCCTATTCATTGGTATATTGTAAGAAAATAAATCATTGAAACACAAAGCAAGTGGCATACGAAGATAAAACAAGAGCAATTTCAAGACCTTGAACTTAAAGAGAGGAAACGTAATAATATTGAAATGTTTAGAACCATATTTTCCCTTCTCATAATAGTTACAAGTAGTGGAAACAAATTTGACAAAGGAACTTTTAGATTGGTGCAACTTTGCAAACTTAGGAACATATAGAGGATTATTAAAACTATCATGTAAGATATTAGCATGTTTTCCTCTCTCAAAATAATTGCAAGAAGCACCATAAACATGATGGTCATGGATGAAATGGTTATTAGTATAAGATTATTTCATCCCACATAAGTACTTTTCAACATATAAAAGCTTATCCTCCATGGTGTGAATAGGAGAGTTCAAAAATAAAGTAGGACTCTCATAAGTGAGAGTGTTGTCACAAGCTGCAAGTATATCATTTTTATCCTCACATAATCTAGTAACAAGTTCTAAACATGGAGGATTATCAAGCAAAATAGGACCATCATCCAAAGCATTATCATATAGCATATTTAAGCAATACTCCTCATTATCATATTTAAAATTATTATCAATAATGTTCTCATTAGGCATAGGTTGGTATTCCTCCTCTTCTTGGGGTTGCATGGGCATCCCCAAGCTTAGGTTTTTATCCTCCTCTTCCTGCAAAATATTAGTATTTTTCATGGCAGCAAGAATACTTTCTTTAGGAGTAAAATATTTAAGAAAAACCTTCCTCAAAATACTCCATTCAATAGTGACTTCTTCATCCAAAGACATGAACCAAATACGAACATTAACAGATAATGACAAATATAATAGCTTCCTTTTAATCTGATCCTCAGAAATACCAGGAAGCCTAAATAAACCACATATTTCTTCAATTGTTTCCACATGTTCACGAGCAGACTTAGTTCCATCCCCTGTAAATGGATTTTTCATAACTCTTTTAACATGACCAATGGGAATTTTAAATCCCACTTTAGGTTCCTCAGACACAGTAGTTTCAACCACTTTAGAAGCATTAGCATAAGCACTTTAATATAAAGCAAGATGCAGCGAAGCACGATTCATAAATGCCATAGTAACGATGAGATCAAACAGTAAATAAAATTCAGCTTTCAAGTTTCCTTACCAAACTTCTTACCAATAGCGCTACGCTCCCCGGCAACGGTGCCAGAAAAGTATCTTGATGACTCCCAAGTGCAGGAGATCAATTTTAGTACCTTTCGATTAGAAAAGGTTGTCGAACCCACAAGGAGCTGAAGGTATCGGTTAACAAGAATGGTAAATAAAACAATGAAAGATGCAAGTGTTTTTGGGATTTTTGGTAAAAATGCTGAAGGTAAATGGTAGCAAGTAAAAGCTCTCAAAGAGAGAAAGCCCAATCCTCTATGCAGCAAGAGGACAAGCTCAAGTGTGTGTTTCTTATAGGAAATAAGGCCTAGGGATCATGCTTTCACTAGTGGACACTCTCAACAATAATAATATAATTGCATACATAAATATTTCCTCTTCACTATGCTACCCCGAACTATCCTCCGGTTGGATAACGAACACCAATCCATTGCGTAGGGCTATAAAAGCACACCTTAAAGTCGCATTCCACATCTAGGGAACCCCACACTGTCAACTTGAGCTCCCTAGATAGTACTACACAAACACCACAATTTCATAGAGACATCCAACACAAATAATAACTCATGATAAGTATTCCTGTAATCATTAGCCTAAGAGCCACACACGGTGCGCACACTGTCAACCTCGCACCATGGGACAAAGGTGACTTCGGAAATTACATTAATAAAACCACTTGAGTAGCATAATTCATAAGATAATGAAGAGTAACATCAATGGATTCAGCTAGATTACAAAGCTCATGGTCACATAAAGATCATACCATGGGAGAGAGAGATAAACCACATAGCTACCGGCATGAGCCCTCAGCCCCGAGGGAGACTACTCCCTCTTCATCATGGAGACGGTGGAGATGTTGTTGGGGGGAGATGGAGACCACCCCGGCAGCGCCCTGCCGGAGTTTCCCCCCTTGCAATCTGCAGCTCCTGATCTCTGTTTCGGTGTTTCTGTGTTTACGGCGGCCGCCTCTCTGGAAAACGTCGGGGGACTATTTTTATAGTCGGATTTAGGTCAAGACGAAGCTCCAGGAAGAAAGATCGACGGAAACGGAGCCACGAGGGCCAAGTTGGTGGGCCCCACGCAACCAAGGAATCTGGCCGCGTGGGCCCCCTCTTTTGGCCTTCGGGCTTCCACTTTTTCGCGTCCTTCTCTCCTACGCTTTGTTCCTTCCAAAAACTGATGCTCGTAATTTTTCAGGTCATTTGGACGTCGTTTGTGTCCCTGAAACATTAAAATATAGAAAATAGGGTTTTCTGCCAGTGCAGGGTTAATTCCAAAAAAATAGGAAAACTATGAAATCTTCCCAAAATCATTATAAAACAATGATATAACCCTTATATGATGCAAATATGATTGAAATATGAGTAATATAATGCAAAATTCATGTATGCATTTTACATGCATCACCCATGAAAACGGATGATCTGCTAACCAATTGATGAACTTCTCGTCCCTACTTCTTTGCAACACCTTCTTCCACCTTTGATGCATCCTAAGAAGTTCCTGTCGTATTTCCTGTGGAGTCCTATGAGCCCAATAATTCTTCCTCCATAATGTCACGTCTATCTCAGTGAGCAAACTATCACTACTAATGAGTTCCTCCCATGGAACTAATTTATTGTCTACCCTAAACTCGGCAGCACACTTCACAAGGCGCTCAGACTCGTGGGGAAGAAAGCTACGGTTAGGAGGAAAACCCGACATCGATGAGTGAATTCGCTATACTACTTATCCACCTGACTGAGCAACGACTTTTATAGCCCGCGAATAGAAAATATGGCGGGAGAAAATGGCAGGAAGAGAAACGGCGGGAAAAAATGGCGGGAACGAGGAATGGCGGGAGAAAATGACAGGAATGAGGAAGGGCGGGAGAAAATGGCGGGAGAATAAAGCCGGGAGAATCGGTGGCGGCAAATATACGGCGATACGACATATTTTGGAGAGAGACGCGTTGGGTGGGAAAATGCATGCAGCAGTCGGGGTGTGCGTAGCCGACAGGACCTAATCGGCTTTGGCCAAGTCGATAGGCCTGATCGGCGTAGCCAAAGCCGACCAGGTCTGCGCCTCCGGCAGGGTGTCAGGCCGATAGCCTAATCGGCTTCGCCGACGCCGACGGGAGCTCGTCGGCTTCCCCCAAGCCGACTGAAACTGGTCGGCTTCACCCAAGCCGAGAGTGTATTATTTTTCCAATTCTTTCAAATCGCGTATTATTTCACGAAAACAATTAAAAAATGTATTATTTAAAAAATCCACTGGGCGGGTTACCACATATCTCAAAAAGGAGGACAAGTGCCCGGCCCTAGCACTGAGCAAGCCACTGTTCAAGCCAGGACGTGGGATGGTCCGTGAAGTCCTTACCGACACTTCTATCATGCACTGCATGATGTCTACTACACGTTTCTATTTTTGTAGACTTGCTGGGCCTCCAAGCACATAGGCTTGTAGGACAGCAGCAAATTTTCCTTAAGTGAGTAATCCAAGGTTTATCGAATCCACGGGAGGAAGAGGTTGAACGTATCCTCTCTCAAGCAATCCTGCAATTAAGATACAATCTTGTGTACCCAATACACCTAATACAATTGTCAGTTGCATAGGTGCACTAGTTCGACGAAGAGATGGTAAAATGCAAGTGATATTGATAGTAAAAGGTGATTTTATAATTCTGTAATAAAAATGAGCAAGCGAACAAGTGGCAAAAGTGACTTAAAACGGTGTTTCAATGCTTGGGCCTAGGCTTCATACTTTCACTAGTGGAACTCTCAACATCATTAACATAATTAAACACATGATATGCAAGGTAGACGTTACTCGGAGATCATTCTTTCTTTGACCAAATATGATGAGAATTGCGTAGGGCTACAAAAACACACCTTAAAGTTCATATTCCACATCTATGGACACTTCATGCTGTCACTATCGGCATCCAAAGATAGTACTAACAAACACCAAAACCTATCTCTTGAATAGTCTCTTTCTAATACATCCACGGCACGCACGCTTTCACTAACGCACCATGGAGATTATACTAAACACAAGCATCAAGAAACCTCATGATCTATTCAATCCAACAATAATAAAGAACAAACTCTTGATGAAGATCCCTCTAAGCTATTATCATAGAGTCACACACGGCACCCACACAGTCACCGTGGCACCGTGATCACAACGGTGACTCCCGAACTGATACTAGATAACACCACTTGAGCAACAACACATCCATTACATAAAGGGAAACATCATGCATTCAACTATATCAACAAAGCTCATGATCACAACGAAGATCACATCATGGGAGAGAGAGAGATAACTACGTAGCTACTCGTACAAGCCTCAGCCCCAATGAGGAACTACTCCCTCCTCATCGCGGGAAGCAGCGGTGTCGATGAAGATGGCTCCGGAGGTTGATCTCCGTCCCGGCAGGGTGCCGGAATAGGAACAATCTGACCCCCGAAACTTATCAGCGATGGCGGCGGAGCTCTGTATCGTATTTGGGAAAATCCTTCGGGGTCGTGAGGTTTAGGTCAAGACTGAATTTATAGGCGAAGAGGCGGCTCGAGAGGTGCCCCACAGGGTAGGGTCGGGTGATTGCTGTGGCCCCCTCCAGCCCGCGGCTCGGGGTCGCCCCTGGCCTGTGGGCTGCCCCCTGGGATGCCCTTTTGGCTCCGGTCTTCATTTGTCCAATAAAAAACCCCCGTAAATTTTCGTCCAATTCCGAGAATATTTCCAGAAGTAATTTTCTACAACAAAAACATGACAAAAACAGGGAACTGACACTAGACATCTTGTCAATAGGTTAGTCCAATAAAATGCCTTAAAATGATATAATAAGATAGTGAAAACATGTAACAACGGCATATAACTAGCATGGATCACTTTAACCAAATGGGAAGGATTTAACCAAAGGGGAAAGCCTTGCCTGTCACACCCGCTGTTGCAGTCATCGTCATCGACACAGAAACCCGCACGTCACTCTACGATGGGACACAGAGTCACGTGTCACCCTGACACAGAGTCACGGGCGTGCCTGCCATGCTGTCTCCTGCGAAGGGGGCTTCACAGGGCCATCCCCCATGAGAATGAGTCCTCCTGTGGTTCCCACCCTATGAGGGAGGCCTTGCCGGGAGAGGGCCTCACGGGGGTCGCATTCCCCACGAGGCGTCTTGGTCTTGTAAGTGGACCTTGTTGGCAAATCCTTCCGGGGGCCACCGTAAGGTCCCAACAGCAGACGGCCTGTGGTACCCTGGTTCTCACTGGGCCGACACCATAGATGATGGCATCATTGTTTTTCACAAGGAGGAGGAATCTACCTAGCTAGGTACTTCGATCTAGTCTTACGTATTAAGTTACTAGCTAGCTACGAATAAGTACTTCGATATATATGCATGCTAGATACCTACTACCACTTGCTGAAGAATATTTTGTTTGTTATTACTGTTCTGATATAATTTTGCTGATTCCCGAAATAGCGCTAGAAATTTTGATCCCAGAAATTTAGATTTTATTTTAATGTTTTAAAAACTATTACTGGCGTGGCTTCGATGTTCCACGCCACTGGTACACAGTACCTGTGGCATGGGATAGTACAGACTGACACACAAGTAATAGGGCGTCACTGGCGTGGGAGGCCACACGCCAGTGATATGAAATACCCTGGCGCAAGATCAGTGGCGTGGACCTCCCTCGCCCAGTAGTAGTAAAATTTCCACGCTAGTGGTAAGCCTTTTCCTTGTGGTGTTGGGGCTGTGATCCCGGGCCGACTTTGGATCAGGTGGTTTTCTCTATGCCGTGGCTAAGAAGAATCATGGGAGAGGGGGAGGGGTGGCTGGTAGCCAAATCTGTAACACCCCACTGTACTAAATAAGATGGAATGCTACCACACGTACAACACAAGACAAAAGGTACAAGCTCACATACAAAATCCGACACAGTTTCTCATGTATCGGAGGACATCCACGACATGCAGTTGAATAAAATATTTTCGAAGTACAAAATAATCATGGCCATTAAAATGACATAAGCCATGTAGGATGCATCTTGACTCCGATTTGGGCAAATGAGTAGTCAGTTTCAACTAGCACGATGAGCCCGATGCAACTGTACGATTAGATCTTTGAGAAGACGCTTGTTTTTAAATATCATATGAAGGTGACCACAATAAGGAAACGACGAAGTCGTGAAACCAATTTTATGCTATCATCTTTGAATTGAATAAAGGACTGTTCGACGATTAAATATCTTAGAGAGATGCCCATGATGGTCGTCTCTAATTTAAAATTATGGAAGGGTAGGTAAAATGGACGCTGGTGGATGAGAATAGACAATGAAAATACTGGGTGTTACATTCCACCCACCTTAAAAGGAACTCGCCCTCGAGTTGTTTATTACGTTAGTGCTATTAGATTAAAACAGAAAACAACAATCAAGCAGTCATTACAATAAAAGTATAGTACTCAAGACAAGCAAAGAGAATCATTACATATTAAGCAATAACACTTTCATGAAGATTCATGGTTGTTACCCACAATGCGACAACTCATTCAATTTATATGGAGCTACCAAACTCAGAAGGCATTGTAGGCAAACAAGGAACACATGAATACAACAAAACTAGTGTTAGCGAGAGGAGATCCATATGAAAATACATGGATGGTCCAGCAAGATATCCTATAGAACATCAACCAATCTAGCGAAACCACCCGAGCCCTACACAATACTACCATATATGGCAAACAAGGCAACTAAGGCAACAAACAATCTTCTCACAAGACAAGTGGGGAACAACTCAAGGGAACATACTTCTTGCAAATATGGAAACAAATTAAGGACATGACCTCAGAAAGACCATGCAATAACCTCACCATTTCTTTTCTAGGCCACCTTATAGATAGCTTCTCAGGACAAGAGCCACACGAGAATCAGAGGCAAAGCTTGAAGACAAAACGAACTTCAGGAGTTTCATAGAGACCAACTATTCCACCTATAGTTTAGGTTAAAAAACATTGGTTCATAGGGAGCTATAGATTTGGCGCGTGATTTTGTGCGGAATAACTTGATTTTAAGCACCAAATTGAAGGAGCAAATGGAGGAATTTGGCCATGGGAACAAAAAGGAAGGTAGATCAACAAGTAGTGCTAGTAATCCATGAATTAAAACCTACCAAAACTCACAAGAATATCCAAATGGTACCAAAGGTAAATTGATGCTATTTTTGGTGGACTCGAAATCAGTCAAAAATAAAAGAAAAAAATTGGATGATTCAGGGTGGAAAGAAAGTAAAATCAGTGGCAACCCTTGCTCTTGATACCATATGGTGAGGGATAAGCCTCTAGGGTGGCCCGATATTGACGGATACAAATGAGTGGACGAACACACACAAGCACTCGAGGAGAACGAAGACACAAGAACACAAACATGATACAAGGACGCATTTCCCTCACAGATCGGTCAAACCGGCACAATATAAACACAAGGCTGGGATAGACCGTCAGGTAGAATACCTTGCGAGAGATTGGCGATCGCTAGGTAGAATCGCGTAGTTGAGAGACGGTGAAGTAGAATCACACATGCGAGAGAATTTGCGCAAGGAAGGATCTTGAGTCACTCAATATATGAATCTAATGAGAGGTCTTGACATCCACATGGGGATCTTATCCACAAGGGGAGGCCTTGAATCCACAAGGGTAGGGATGAGCACTAGCTCTATTATATCTTGTATCTTCCTTGTTCTAGATTTGAGGGGGGAGGGACGTATATATAGTCTAGGCCCAAAGGGGTAGGTGGCAGGAGATACAAAGGAATTTCCCGTCACTGCATGTAGGCAGGTGTTCGCCGAATAGTCCGACCTCCCTAGCAATGGGTAGTCCGGCGCGGCCCATCTTGAGGCGGCTTCGGTTGCGTTGTCTTCGTGCATGCCATCTTCCAAGCGTAGGACAGTCCGACGTCCTATGCCAGATAGTCCGACAGGGATACCAAGAGCTGTTGGACAGAGGATGGACTAGGTCGGCATTCCTGTGCAGGGACTCCATGGGCCGAACAGTCCGACAGCTAGCGCTAGACAGTTCAACGCATGGAGCTTTTCTTCAGCTTCGGCTCATCTTCAAATTGTCGTTTCTTCCTCCTCTTCCATGCGTATGCGTTAGATGCCTGTGACTCTTGAGCTTCCTCGGCATCTCCTCTCGGCTCCCTATCCATCATGTCAAACCTATCAATGCAATGGGGTAAATGCTTAGGTAGTATATCATCCAAAGGCGATGTATCGAGGTCTGTATAGACGAAGGATGATATGGGTGAGGCCCGATCTTCACGAATAGATAGCGGGAATGACGAACACCAAGAACGAAAAGGCAAACACAAAGAGATACACGGGAGGACGCCTTGGATCGCAACCACAACATGACCTTACCCTTGGAAATCCTTTTCCTTCACCGGTAGGATCAATCGGACCAATCGGGGTGAGGTCCATGTTTGTGCGCTCGTATAGTGGAAGTAGATCGAGTGTGGTGCTTGGGTTGAAGATCTCAAACGAGCTCTTCTTGGAGGAGGAATGGATAGCTCGAATGTCGGCGAACTCGGCATGTGGGGTGCAAACTTCCCAACTATTGAGATTTGGCTTGATCAGCACACAAAGAAGGGTAGATAAGCTCCAGTTGACCACTTCGGTTTGTCCATACGTTTGGGAGTGGTATGTGATGGAGAATAGTAGCTTGACATCTAGCTTAGCCATAAATTTCTTCCAAAATTAGCTCACGAACTTGACGTCCCGGTCAGAGACAATGGTCTTGCGCAATCCATGGAGCCGAATCCCTGAAAAACAAAATTGCAATGTGTGAATCATCGTTGGTCTTGTTTCAAGGAATGGAATGTGCCCTTTTTGAGAAACGGTCAATGAACACAAATATTGAGTCCTTGTCATTTCTGCGCGTGGTAACCCTAAGACAATATCCATGCTTATCTCGGTCCATGGTGCATATGGAATTGGAAGTGGAATATAAATACCATGAGAATTGAACTTATACTTAGCTTTGAGGCATGTTGGGCATCGGCGCATAAGGCGTTTCACATCTTGAAACATCCGAGGCCAAAAGTAGTGTGTGGAGAGCATGTCGAGGGTATTGGTGCGTCCAAAGTGTCCCATGAGTCCGCCTCCATGGAATTCCTTCAAAAGCAACAAACGAATTGAAGACTCGGGGATGCATAGTTTTTAGCCTCAAGCAAGAAACCCTTGTGCAAATAGAAATCATCAACACCTTTTTCAAGCGTGCATTTGGCAAAAATAGGACCAAAGAAAGGGTTGAAAGGATAGAGTTCCTTAAATTCATCAAGACATAAAACATTGATTTCAAGTTGTGTGAGTAAAGTCATCTTGCGGGAAAGAGCATCCGCGATGACATTATCTTTGCCTTTCTTGTACTTCAAAACATATGGAAAAGATTTGATAAAATCAACCCACTTTGCATGTCGCTTGTTCAAATGAGCTTGGGTTTTCAAATATTTCAAAGATTCATGATCAGAATGGATAAAAACTTCTTTGGGCCAAAGGTAGTGTTGCCAAACTTCCAAGACACGAACTAAGGCATAAAGTTCCTTGTCGCAAATTGGATAGTTTAAGCGTGCACCATAAAGCTTCTCACTATAGTAGTCTGCGGGAAGGCCACATTGCATCAGGATGCCACCGATACCAAGGCCACTAACATCACACTCTGATTCAAATTTTTTGGAGAAATCTGGTAAAGCAAGCAACGGTGGCTCGGTCAATCTCTTCTTGATTTCATTGAAAGACATTTATTGTGCTTTGCCCCAAACGAAGGGTACAATCTTCTTGGTAAGCTCATTTAAGGATGTTACAAAGCAATTCCATGTAGAGGAGGAAGTCTGGGAGGTAGCTCATCCAAAAAAACATCTTCGAATTCCTTCAAAAGAGACAACATAGAAGGAGGAACTTGGGTTAGGTCGTTAGTGTATTTCCCATCTTCTTTGCACAAGAGCACAAAATGGAGGATTGATGGGTTTGCTCTCACTTCCCTCATCTCACTTTTGGTGGATAGCAAAACTACACCATGGGTAACTCTCTTCATTTTTCTACCCATGTTTAGCTCTTGGCTCTCACTCACGTGATAGTGGTTCTATCTCTCACCACTCATCTCACTAGAAGGATTTTCTTGTTGAGACCTAGCAATAGTCTTGGCGTTGTCGGCCATCACTTGACTTGGAGTCATGGGGAAAAGGAAGAGCTTCTTGTTGTTCCACTTGAAGCTATATTGATTTGTACGTCCATCATGCATGGCGCCCTTGTTGAATTTCCTTGGGCGTGAAGGTTACACACCGTCATGGGAGTGACGCCACGCTCAACTGTGTCCTCATAATTAAGGGCTTATCTTGAAAGAGACGTTGAACTTTTAATGAATCTTGACATTTCCGTTGTCGCTTAGCCATTGCACATGGTATGGATGGGGGTGCTTCGTGCGGTGCAAGTTGATCTTATCGCACAATTCTTCGCTTGCGAGGCTGTGGAAACTCCCACCATCGATGATGACCTTGATAGACTTTCCCATTATTCCGGATCTTGTTTAGAACAAATAGCATCTTTGGTATTCGTCTTCATGCATGTTGGTGGTCAAGAATCTTGTGACAACAAGTGATGGAGAGTGTCACCATCACAATATTGAGTAACTTGTTCTTTATCCTCATGATAGAGTGTGGCTACTTTTGCCATTGCTTCATATTTGCCTTCACTCATGGATTCACAATTACCATTGTCGTTGAAGATCATGACCTTCTTATTGGAGCACTCAAATGACTTGTGGCCTAGACCTCCACATTTGAAGAATGTGATGTCACTTGATTTGCCCGTGGATGCTTCAGAAGATTGCATTGACGGTGCTGGTTTCTTGAAGGAGGACGTTTGGGGTCGGCTTGAAGCACTTGGAGGTCTTGCAGAAGATCTTGAGTTGGCTTGTGGAGCTTGTTGTGTGGTAGGTTGTGCGTATTGTAGGCTTGGCGGTGAAGTAGGCCTTTGTCTTTACAAACTTGAAGTCATCCGCGACTTGACTCTCCTCCTTGGTGCTTGGTGTACTAGCTCCACAAGTGATGCATAAGGTTGGAACTCTACAATCCGCTTGATGGGTAGTTGAGTCCATTCATGAAGCGAGCCATCATTTGCTCTTCCAATTCCTTAACACTTGCCCTCATCATTGATGTTTCCATTTCTTTGAAGTACTCGTCCATGGTCTTGGTGCCTTGCTTGAGTTCGTGGAGCTTCTAGAAAAGATCATGAGTATAGTGTGGTGGTAAGAAGTGTTCTCATATTTCGCGCTTCATACCCTCCCAAATGTCAATGGGAGCGTCGCCATTTTATTCTCGAATTGTTTGCACTTGTTCCCACCAAAGGAGCGCATAGTCTTCAAATTCAAGAGATGCCATTGCAATCATTTTGTTTTTAGGTTAGTTGTGAAGACGGAAGATCTTGTCCACTTTTAGAGCCCAAGATAGGTAAGCTTCGAGGTCTTTTGCTCCCGAGAACTTTGGTACGTTGAATTTGAGATTTTCAAACCACTCTTCCGCATTGAAGTAATGGCGTAATTGCCTCACACTATCTCGACTACGGTCTTGTGAAGGACGGTTTTGTTCATGGCGGGTTTCACGCCTTTGACTCTCTAAGTCCTCGTCATGATTACGTCTTTGGCGCTCGAGTTCTGCTTGATCTTCCATGTCGTTGGAGTTGGCTTGTTCTTGATGTTGATGTTGATTGCCTTGCGCTTGGTTGTCTTGGCGGCCTTCCACTTGGGGCTCTTGTCGCCCATCTTGGTTGTGCATCAGATGGTGATGCCGGTCTTGAGGGCGAGGTGGTGATCGTGCTCATTGTTGGCGTTATTGGGGAAGCGGCATCCTCCTTGCGGTGTGGGGACGGGTCACGAGCTTGGCGATTTGGAGGGGATTAAAATTCCTCTTGGCGTTGTTGGCGTTCTTGAGTTTGTTGGTGACGGATGATATCATCATTGTGGGCGTGCCTGCTTCGATGAGACGACCCATGTCTATGACCATGGCGATTATGTATATCCTCCACATTATGGTGGTGTGGGTCATGGTGGTGTGGCCTTGAGCTTGACGAGTATGCAAATCCACTTGCACTTGAAGAGGATGAGTGTCGATGTCGACGACCCATACGAGAAATATCAACCCAAATGGCCTCAAGGTTTGTGTCGAGACGATCTTCAAGGTGTGTTAGTTTTTTGTCGAGATGATCGTCAAGGCGTGCTAATGCTTCTCATGTGCCACTTTTGGAGAGTCAAATATTGAGTTTGTGTGGCATATAGTTGCTCGTTGTCGGAGCTTCCTCCTTGTTCCATTTCCCTAGACATGATAAAATCAAGAGAACTCATGTATACGTGGTGTTAGTAAAGATGAACCCGACCGTCTCTTACCTCCAAAGATAGTATTGAGCCTTGTGGTCCTTGGTGAGTGAGTAGGCATGTCCCAAGGGTAAAGCATATTGCGAGGAACGATCCAAGAACAACTCTCCAACACACATGCTTATGTGGAGATTGGTAGGGAAAGTGGTATGGCAGGAGGAACAACCAATGAAAAGTGTTTTGTCAAAGGTAGAGGATAACCACATTGATCCGATAGAAAAAGGGAACCAACCACACAAATCGTCAAGAAAAAGGAAACACACACGTGGAGACAAATGTGGATGGTGCGACTCTACAAGTGAGCGAGGATGACCTAGCGACAACTATGCTCATGTCATACTACCTTCCAAAGGATAAATAGCTCAATTGCTTAAATGAGCACCGTATTTGCACAAGTGCGCACTTACTCTCTCAACTCTTCTATTGGAGCTCGCAATGCAAAGAAGATAGGTTCTCGACTCGTCTTTTTTTTGACTTTTGCCCGAGCCAAGACCGCTACAAGAAGGTGATGCTCACAACAATATATACAACTCACTTAGTGTCACACTTGCGCAATGCACGCAATTTGTTGAGAGCTAGCTCCGATAGGATTAGGTCCGCATAAAGGAAAGGGGCTTGGTCACAAGTTATACCTTTAATGTCGATGATGAGCTTGAACTTGCGGATGAAGGGCGTGAAAGGATCGAGGAACTCTGATGTGACGTCGTAGAGGATGTCACTGGATTCGCGTGAAGACAAAAATAAATGCAATCGAAGAAGAAACGAAGAAGAAAATAAGAAAGAAAATTTGTGGGCGAATTTGGGTCTGCTGGGTGCTCTGTCAGGCGCCGGACAGTCCGGCCCTTTCCATGCCGGACAGTCCGACGGGCACGGGAAAAACTGGGCACTCCAAATTTTGCGAAATTGACTTCCCAAATCCTCAAATTTCTCGATTCTTGAAGGAAATTATCCAAAAGTAACGCAATAGAAAGGTGGGGAAGGTCCTTAAGCGACAAATCTGTGGATCAAAAGTTCAAAACTACAAAAAAATCACCAAATCGAGAGATTGGTCCAAATCCATTTGAGGTTATTTTTGGTGGGGATTTTTGAAATTGGGCAAGAACAAAGAAAATTTGGTGGAAAAGGGTGGAAACACACATCTAATATGTGTCAACCCTTGCTCTTGATACCATATGATAAGGGGTGAGGCCCGATCTTCACGTATAGATGGCGGGAAGGACTAACATGAAGAACCAAAAGGCAAACACAAAGACATACACGGGAGGACACCTTGGATCACAACCACAACACGGCCTTACCCTTGGAAATACTTTTTCCTGACTGGTAGGATCAACCGAACCAATAGAATCATGAAGAGAGACCATGAGGTAGAATCTTGAGAGAGATTGGTGAGCACGCGGTAGAGAATCACAAGTGTGAGAGACCGGAGAGTAGAATCATACTATGTGAGAGACCTTGCACAAAGAGGGGCCTTGTACATGTCCTAGAGGAATATAGTGAGGCCATGTAGGATCCATGAAGGAAACATAGGGGGAGCAAAGCTCAATTCTAAGATCTATTATAGGGTTCTAAGGAGGTAGGTAAGGCCTTAAATAGGCTCGTTACGAATTGGGAAAAGTAGGTGGGATACAAGGCCACATGGGCCAACTTGGCTCGCAGGCCGAAGGGGTGCCGGATAGTCCGGCTACGTGAACTTCACATGGCTGTGCTACACGGATCCTCCTCCACGCGCCGGACAATCCGACGCCTAAGGTCAGACAGTCTGGCGTGGCCTTCTACGACGTCGTCTTCTCCAAGCGCCAAACTGTCTGGCGTCTGTTGCCGGATTGTCCAGCGGCCAAGGGGCGGGTGCATACGGGGGCTGCTGGACATGTATGTCGGACTAGTTCGGGGGTTGTCCGGTGCTCGCGCGTCGGCGCCGGATTGTCCAGCGCGATTTGCCAGACTGTGCGGCAACTACGGTCGCCGTCTTCATCATGCGCCAGACTGTTCGGCGTGTTGGGTCGGACTGTATGGTGGCCTGGTATGCTCTTCTTATTCTTTGCTTCTTGGCCACCGTCTTGACGTCCGTCTTCTCCCTCGTCTCCCAAATCCTCTTGAGTGTATATATCGGGCTCGTACCTAAGTATACAAAGCATATCCGCTTGGGGTAGCAAGCCATCCGTGGAGAGGTCGAATTGATGATAGGATAGGAGCGAGTTCAACTTATCTTGTATCGCCTTTGCTCTAGATCTTGTCATGGGGCCAACGGGAGAGTCGGTTATGGTGTTGATGTTGGGACGCCCCGTATCAAAGGAGTTCATTTTTTACGTCCATCATGACTAGGCATATGTTGGAATGCTTGACATGGTGATGGACGTGAGTTGGGATACATCACCATTGGTCCAGCTTGAGTTGCCACTTACAAAGGGGAGTTGTATGCTGAAGTGATCTGCTATAATTGTGGAGAACCTGGTCACCACAAAGCTGACTGCACCATTCCAAGATTCTGCTCATATGTAAGTCTCTTGAGCATGAAGTGGAAGAGTGCCCCATCAGAAAATAACTTCAACAATTATCTAAGTTTGTTGGTAGTGTTGCTTTAGGCCAAGGTTTCAAATATAATTGCCAGATCAGTTCTGAGGATGTCTCATATGCAAAAATGTTAGAGTGGTTTATGTTGATGCTGGAGATGTGACAAAACAAGACCCTATTTTTTCCTCGTTTTTGCACTGCAGCCCGGGATCGAAATTTTTTGGAAACATAATATTCGGCATAACTACTCGAGAAGGAGACACAGAGCACTAGAGGCCAGCCAGGTGGACCCCACAGCCCCCACATGACCACGTGGCGCGGGGTAGGGGTGGCTACGCCGGGCCCGCACACCGACGACTCCTCTACCCTCTCATGATACGGTGCTTCTTTGCCTACTTCAAGACCTTGACCTAAATGATCTAAGAGAGAGCCCTTTCACGAAAATACGATGCAGAGCCACCGCTGTGCGCAATTCCAATCTGGAGCCCTGATCGGTACTCTGTCGGAGGGGGATTCATCACCGGAAGCTTCTACATCACCATTGTTGCCTCCATGATGATGTGTGAGTAGCCCATCCTTGGACTACGAATCCATATCAGTAGCTAGATGACATCTTTTTCCCCTTGTTTATCAATACCATGTCATCATGAGCTGCATAACATGATTGAGATCTATCAGATATAATTGCTATTATGTTTATTGGGATATGACGAATTGTCATTTTATGATCAAGTTTGTTGATGTGATGCCTTTTCTATCTTTGATTGATTTATGTAATAGACTTACATGATCACTAATCTATGTGTTATGATCACTAATGAATTGTCACTCTAGCCAAGTTTATGTTTAAATCTCCAAGAGAGAGTGTTATGTATGATAGTGGGTTCAACCATTTTTTGTATTTTGACGAGTGACAGAATATGGATCTGACTTGCAATGTGTTGTTGTTACTAACGATAAAATAAATATGTTTATGTCACATTTGGATGATATTTACATTGTTTATATTATGTCATCATGCTTAAGGCAATACTCTATTTATGCTTAAATTTTAAAGATGCATGCTTGATACCGCTCTCGAAATGGAGTCTTAGTAATAGATGTTGTTGGATTAACGGCCTATATGTTATGTACATAATGCCTATATGAATAAATGTCATGAATAATCATAATCACAATGAGTAAAAATAAGTACAATTTAACTACTGGCTAACATTAATTTGTTCACCCAACATGCAATGTTTATTGGAGTGATGCCTCTAGTGAGACTATGGTCCCCATACATCTTCATATTATTTAAATTCACATTTACTTTCTTTCACCATTACTTTCTCGCTGTCCTATTACAATTTTTATTACTATCTTCCACATAATACGTTTAATTACTTGTAACTAACAAACGAGAAGTTTGTCAACCTTTCTGAAAGTTGGGGTCTAGATAGTTTGTGTTTATGTGCAGATACCATTAAATTAGTGCCCTATTTATGTCTCCTGGTTGTTCGATATATAAACCTCGAGTCTCAAATCGAGGGAAATATTTGCTGCCCCCTCTTGCACATGCTTAGCTTTAATAGGTTCCGCCCACTTTGTTTTCTCATCATGCCTATGGTTAGATAAATAATTGTTTGCATGAGTGGATTTTCATTTATTGGTTCATGTAGTATGTCTCATACCATTATATAGTACTCCCTCTGTTCCTTAATATAAGGGGTCTAAGGTTTTGGCACGGATATTAATACATCAGTATTTTGTATGTGGTGGACTTCTTTTTGCATGGAAAAAATCGAGAGATAAAAATCCCTAATAGCCACAAACTAAAAACAATCCTTTCAAATCCCTCATTTCCTTATCGTGACTCATTTGTCAATGGTACAACTGTCCAGAAATCGCAAGACACATTATATTTTGGAAAAATACTCAAAACCTTATGCACCTTATATCAAGGAACAGAGGGAGTATCCCATAACACTATATATTTTCTTAGCTCTAACCGGTTTTTTTACTCAGAAGCATCAAAAGAGGGCAATCTTTAGAGTTTTGTCCACACATTTAGCTATAGGGCGTGTTCGATACCATGTAAATTTAGGCCTGCTTATTTTTGTGAGGCCAAATTCATTCTACTTGACAGCATGGTGTTCCATTCGCAGTTCCAACTCATATAATACTATATGGTTTATGCATGGAACCGCTATGTGTGTACTTGAACACCCGGAGTGTTGGATAGTTAGCATGTTAAATCCCTGCATTGATGTAGGGTATTTCTTGCAAAAATGATACTTACATTTGAATTATTTACTTGAGGGGGTCATTAGTTTGAGAATTGAGAAAGTAAGAACCCAACCTTGGAAAGTATCAGCACGTTGAAATCATAGTACTCCCTCCGATCCATAAAAAGTGTCGCTAATTTTATACTAAATTAGTACAAACTTTATACTAAGTGGACGACATTTTTTATGGATCGGAGGGAGTAATTTTTTGGGAGACATTGTATATTTTGTTCAGGAACTTTGTTATATTTATGTCTTGTTTTACTATTGCAAAGATGTACTCCCTCTGATCTGTTTAAAGTGTCGAAACAAAACACCTTCATACGTAGAATTCCTGGTACAACTAGCAATAGTTTTTCCGGATCGAAGAGAGTAATACATACAAATAACTATTTATTATTTTCATTCATCTCATTTGTGCTAGTCATAGCGGAAAGTAACTAAGACTAGTACTAACATACTAGTCTATGTTACTATTTTCATAGTGAGCGGTGTCATAATTGTGATAACATAAAGACATTTATTCATTACTACTTTGTAGAGGTATTTTTCATTGGAAATCCCTATGCGATGGTAACATATTATGTTACTCTATTTATCTTTCTTCTCTATTTGCTACATCATTATTTTTGTTTATGTAGCATTGTTACCACCTATGTTACTCCCATCTTAGAATTGAAGACATGTGTTGTAACTTGCAACTGATCAAATATGCTCCAGATTAATCACATTCACGTGCCATGTGTTCTAAACATGCCACCGAGTTCATTGTCTTGGAACAAATGAGGTGGAGATTGCCATAGTTTTCCGCCGCACTGACTGCTCAGACACCACATCTCTCGAGACCAAGTCTAACAAACACTCCAGCACAAACATCATCGTTGCAACAAAAATTCAAAAGCAACAATTCTCGGCGCAGCTAAGCGCGCTTGCTCCACTAGTATCCTGTATCTATAGAGTAAAAGCCCACATTAGGTGGTGGTTACGACGTTGCGACTCGGCCCGCGCCGCGCGGCCGCATCGAGCAAGAACAAGCCAGCCTCCGCCGCTTCATTAGCAAGACCAAGGGAAAGTGTTCACCCCTCGCACCGTGTCTCCAAGTGCACGGACCAGATGCGCTGCCTCTCCTGCGACGAGTCCGGCCACCGCGAGCGTTTTTGTCTTTGGCGTCGTCGCAAATCGAAGCCTCCCGCCTGTTTGGCTGCCTGCTCTAGTACGCCGGGTCGGGCTACGTCCTTCCCAACCGCCCCAGGTGTCCATTCGTGGGCCGAGATTGTCGCAGCTCCTCTGCGGCACGAAGGCCGGGACAACCACGATGTTGATGTCGCTGGTGGTGACCGGCATGAGCGCCGTTGCGGAGGCTCCGAGGGGCATGGCCGCCAGCAAGGGATGCACGGTGGGTCTGCGCCCTCTCCTCGTCGCCAGGACAGCTCAGACATGAGTCTTGGACGTCACCGTGCTGCCTCGCCGCCCCTGATGATGTCGGTCGACAACGCCGATGTCACCTTGGTGGGGCTTCGTGATGTCTTCGCCGATCAGGCGCGCCTCCTTCGCAACGACTTCATCGCCGCTCTTGATAGGGCCCTGGAGCCGTTGAAGGAGGATGTTGCCGCTTTGTGTTCCAGGCTTGGCCGTGCCACCTCGTTACTGGAGCGTGCTGAAGAGCTCGTCGCCAGACTCGACATCGCCTCCTCGGCCTTGGCGCATGCCCCCCTCCCCTGCTCTCCTGTGGAGGGGCTTCTCTCTCATGTGGCTGTTGAGCCACCGTTTACTGCTTTGGGGCCAATTGTGACCCAAAGCCCGATGCCTCTCCATGGAGGGGATGAAGTCTGGAACGAGGGCACGCTGATTTCCACGGATGCCTCCCCGACTTTCATGGCCGTCACGCCGTCTAGCTCGCCGCCCTCTTCCGTGGGGTCGCAGCGTATGCTCCTTCTGTCCCGCGACTCGCCCTACCTACTACGTGACATCTCTGCTGATTTGAGCCTACGCCATTGGGAATGCCCCTGACCCCACCCCTGCCGGCACCGGCGGTCCTCTCCGAGGGTACTACACACTCTCCGTCTCCCCAGGAAGATCTGATGGACCTGGTCCTTGGCCCCATGGTGCCCGATTCATGGACACTTGAGCAATTCATCGCCTTTGCGACAAATCCCGCGCCCATGCCGTTTCTGTCCACGCCAGCACCGACGAAGACCAAAGGAGCAATGCTTGCCTCTCCTCGCCGCAGCGGCCGTATCGCGCAGCAGAAGAAGAAGCTGCCCAGTCTCAAGTCCAAGGGTGCTCGAAGAAAAAGAAAAAGCCTTCTGCCGTGAAGACCATCCCAAATGTCTAGTGCAGGTTGACCATGATGGTTCCATGCGGATGATGCATCCCCGCCGTGGATGTTGCTGCTTCATTATTTCGCCGTGTGTGTGTTGTTTTGGTTGTAACCCGAGCGGCGGCTCCGACTCTCTTCTGTTTTTAGGTGTATGCTCTGATCGCTTGGGCGGTAGAGCCGTAGGCTCGTCGAATTGCGACCCTGTGTGGGTGGCGTGTTTGGTGTGGTGGGGTGTCGCATTGTCATGGCAACTCGGTGGGGGCGCGGTCTTGGGATCGGCGTGGGTGTCTCTGTCTTTGTTGTATCAGTTTTTGCCTGGTTTTCCATTATTAACCGGGCACTTCTCTTCTTAATTAATGGAACGGGCAAATCTTTTGCCTGGCGTTTCAAAAAAAAAAGCCCACATTAGGCTCATGTAGCTGTGAAATCTGCTCTCTCTATGCAATAGAAGAAAGTCAATTTGGCCAATTGACACTAGTCGAAGGAGTCATTTTTAGCGGTACAACAATGAGTCAAACAAGAATATTAAAGTTTACACTATGCCGCCTCTCACACAAGCTCAGACCTTAGTTCATCGGTGGTCGAAGCTGATGATGAATGTGCGGATCTCCATGGGCCCAAGCTGGACGACAAGCTTGGAAGGATCCACAGGCCCGCCACGGACCACATTTTCGTTGGGGAGAGGCCCTTCCACCTTCCATTTCAGCCTCTTCTTCTCCATGGTAGCACGCTCTTGGTTCGCCGACAAGTTTGTTTCAGTGATCTTGCCAATCTGTGCATTAGGATATGAAAGAGATTGAGAAAATTCATGAAGATTTCAAATAAATGTGTAAATTTGAACAAGTTTACTGGAGGTAACCTTTTTATCTCGGAAAACCCTGTTGAGGTCGACACTCGCCAGAGCAGAAAGATCCCTATGCTCTCCAGCCTATATGCACAGGACAAAAATTACAAACGAAAGTAGGATCTTAGCTGGAGCAAGAGAAAGTACAGGAACAGGAATGAGACCTCATATAGGTGAGCCAACCGAAGCAGAACACTTGCATCTTCAAGTTCCTGTAATCAAGTTACTATCACCAGCAGAAATACATTTTCTTTAAGTTTTCAGGCAAAAGGATTACCTTAGACCAATGTAGACATCTTGAAATAAATATAAATACTACGCTATGATGGTTCACACAAACTATTAATTTATCGGGTATATTGTCCATCTAGAGAAGACAGGGTGCAACACCATTCATAGTAGCCATGTACTACAATTAAGTATTTTCTAGAATGAGCAGCATCATTACTTCTTAAGCAGATTTGACAATAATGGTCCATTCTCCTAGGAAGGGCATACCTGAAGGGTAAGCAATGCAACATTATCAGGTAAGCTGTAAGTCCGATCCATTGCCGAGAATGTCGGAACATGCGAATTCACCCAATTGCCTCCATCCTGAATAAACGATCACGGGAATATTCAAGATGAGAATAACCTACTATAGAAACTATGAGAGTAACAGCTTGCTCAAACATGAGTACACCAAATTCCATACTGTACCTGCTCCGAGAAAGCAAGAAGAAGAGGGGAGTATAATTCCTGACCAAACGTCCGACGCCATCTAGCTCCTTCTCCCCGTGGGTCAATTTTTATATAGTATTTTCCTTGAATCTGTCAATATCATAATATGTTTCTTTAAATGATATTCTGTAATTCCACATCAAATATATCTTCAATATATATATGTCAACATGATTTGGTAATAGACGGTAATTGCTTCATCTATGATGAGTTGACCAAGCCAAATAAAAAATAGATTAAGGTTGACCAAGCCAATAGGTTATCAATATTAGTTTCATGCCATTGATTTATTGTCCTTATATCAAGCTGTGAATCGAATATCATCTTCAACAGTGTATTTTCTTCAAAGACAATGTAATAGATTCGTCTGCTGCAGACATGATTTCAGTAGTGAACAAGTGATTTTGACTTGCGAGGAATGTAGTATATCCTTTTACTTACAACTAGTCCTTCACATTCATTATCAATGCAGACAGGTTCATCTAATGCTTCCGCAACACCACGGCCATCATCATTGGTTAGCCTCCTACACAAGGAGTAAGAAGAATTTAAGCTTCATAGGTAGAAAAGGGGAAATACTTAAGTGTGGTAACTTGGGGAAAATTCTGAATTTCATTCATGCCAACAAACACTCTTTACTACCTAATCTCTTTCTCAAACAATCTTCTATTTGTTCTCCGGAGGTTACATGGCTGGTGCCTTATTTGTCGAGCTGCTCTTTGATGAAGCATCTGTCTATTTCCACATGCTTTGTTCGGTCGTGCTGAACTGAATTGTTAGCTATATTGATTGTTGACTTGTTGTCACACCGAAGGTTCAATGTCCCTCCCTGTAGTAGCTTCAGTTCTGATTGGAGGCATTTCATCCATAGTATCTCACTCAAAGGCACATACAATGCTCTATATTCTGCTTCAGCGGTTGATCAGGAGATCATTCTCTGCTTCTTGCTCATACAAGATAAGTTCCCTCCTACAAAGACACAAAATCCTAATGTTCCGTTTTTCAAAATTCTGTTTCCATTTTCATATTTCCCTTCCGTTTCCGTTTTTCCACGAAAAAGTCGGAAAGATTCCGCTCCGCTTTCATCCCTACTACCCACAGTCACCGGCTCTGATACCAATACCATGTGGTAAACTTGGGGAAATTTCTGGAATTCACGGTCCTTACTTGCTAGCTACAGAGATGAGCACATATACACTAGGGTGGGACTTTGGGCCAGACACACACACAAACAGCACATACACACTCAGCCCAACATAAAGTATGAAAGAAACAACAAATACTGCACATTCGTGCTCCTTGACTATGTACCTGTGTAGCATTAGCTCTATTTGTCCATCCTTCATGCTGGAACCTCCAACAGACCTGTCTACAAGTACAGACAATTCTTTGTTGCCATCTTCCACATATATTCCAAGATTAACCTGAAAATAAATACATTGTCATCAGTCTGTGTGTAAGTCACCGCCAAAACAATCTGAAATGAAACTGCAGAATAATCTACGAATATTATAATACTGAGAAAATTATGAAATAACCTGGATCTATACATGTTAAATTCTTGGTCATTCATAATCACCGATAACACCTCGCCCAACAAAGTATTACAAGGACCACTAAATTGTTACTTTATTTTGCTATGAAGAAAAAACTAGTAATGCAACCAGATGAAGGGAGCTGATTTAGTTGGCATTAAATGTTTGGTGCCATCTTCCAGTCGAACCATTAACAAAAAAAATATCGAGTTCAAAAACTCAAATAGCCTCTAAGAAAAGTGGCTACAAAAACCGATCAGGCAAAAAGTGTATAAACTGAGTAGCAGATGCCAAGTGAACTACCACTTTCAATAATTGACTCAAAGATGGAAATAAGGATGAAATAAATCAATTTGTTAATGAGGCTAAACTTCCTTACTGAAAACGTAACAAAGCAAACAATAGCTTACAGGATGTTAAGCAAAAGCAATAGCTTACAGGATAATAGTTTCCGGCAATAGGTTGGTGCACTTCGAGCTTCCAGTCCGAGCGATAATCCCGTACCTGGAAGAAATAGGTAGCATATATTTTTATATAACATGACATCATAGCGCACCATACAACACTTATTTTCCTCCATCATCTTCTATGAGAATTTTCAGTAAAGTAGCACGGGGAATCATTAGCACTATTATATGTCAACTATTTTTTATGTTCACCGTATATATAAGGGAAGGACAACAAATATGTGTTGTCTGGAGGAGGGATAAAGTTCTAGTGCATCGTACCCTTTTGATGAAATCACGGCCACTGGAGTCGGTATAAAATGTTCTGTTTGTTGCCATGTTTGTAACTATTTCAGTTGATAGTTCTTTTCCATTTCCATCATCTACTGGTACTGGTCCAATCTATGCATAAGAACAATTATTCATAAGATGTTAAAAATCTGTAATGGGAAAAAGAAATCTGTAATAGGAAACTAACGGTGCATTTTATTGACAGAGCACTCACTATAAATTCAGTTTCCACATAGTCCTTTCCCTTGTAAACTCTAGTGATCTGTGCAAAAAAAAAGATATGCCAACACAAGAAAAAACTGATTCGTCGATTACAAGGATTGGAAGAACAGAATAAACTCTAAATGCTATGTAATGAGAGTCGTCTACGGAGTGGTCATTAGACCTGAGACAGAAAAAAATCATATTAACAACCTGATATATCCATGAATTGATCTGCTGATGAACTTCATCCAGTAGGGGCCCACGCAGAATTGTGAGAGGAACCTTGCAGTGGGAAACATAAATTAAAGTAAGATCGTTGATACATCCTTTTAAGATTCTTAATAGATGCTAGTGATGTATATGTTATTCTAGAGATGCTTTGATTCCTTCATCATACCTGACTACCAGTCTTGATAGGAACGGTATCCTTAGGGCGAAATATGTATGCTCCAGAATTCTACAGTCCAGGAAAAAGGTAAACAAACACCATTAAAGTAACTGCTACTTTGGGGGTAAAAATGGAAATACTTGTAGAACCCCTCGTGCACCTGTGGATCACCTCCACTTCCATCATCTCCTATGTAATACTTGTACTTCTGCTCGAAATTTGCTTCAACCTTGAAATGTATTAATGGTGTTTGAGTACGAATGATTTTAGATCACAAGAAAATGTAAAAGTAAAATTTGATATGCATATGCAAATTTTAGATAACTTGGGGTAATCTTGTGAGTATTCATTTTTTATTTATTTATAGAAGTAACAAAAATCAAGGAAGGAGATAAATCGTTCCAGATTGAGAATAGTACTGGACTTTGGCAAATTACCCGAGTCTTGCTATCGGAATACACAGATAATGCCCCAGCTGCATCGTATTGAAGTTTCAAACTCCCTTGCCCAACTTGACGATTGCTACTTTTATTTCCCTGGGAGTATAGAGTCGACGTCGAAGAGACTGATTCTGGAATGTATACACACAAGAAAAAATGTCAAGCTTTTGAGTAATCCTTCCTGCAATTGGTGCGTGTCAAGATGAAAAAGATGAATTCACCTGATCTCTTCCCACTTGAGACAAAATAAGTGTTGAAACCAAGTGGTGGTACAGAAGCAAGAAAAGCAAGCCAAAATTTGGGTTTTGCAGCAGGCGATGTACCCAAGTAAGCCTTTGTATATTTGTCCCGTATGTTCAGTGAGGAATTAGCTATGGGCAGAAGTTGCGATTCAATTTCTCTTCCTTCAGAATCATGAACAACAACCGAGTCACTCATAACCTGTTGAATCCATAAATGGGCACATTCAGTTTCATTCTAAAGGGGAGCAGTTCCATGGTAGTGGTCTTATTCACTAACTGAACAAATATTATGTATATACAAAATGGATGGATGTATGAATGGGCAATCAGAAAATGAAAAAATATTTTATATTCCAGGAAACAAAAAGTGCATACTGGTATACGAAGGACATCCTCTCGTTTCCACCCAAGAGAGTTGTATACAAGAACAACCTGTAGCACAAATGTTGAAAATATAACGATCGCCGTTATACAATTAGATTTCTAAGTATTACCAACGAATTGAAAAACCTATAAATTCATCTTAAAAGAGTCATGCATGAGTTGAGAACAGAACTCACAAGGCTTTTGGCCTGAGAGAAGTTCATCTCGGAAGCGGGGCAATATGTAATGTTTAGGAGAGGACACTGGAAAAAACAAATCCAAGTCATTTTTAACCAATAGGAAAATTATTAAGAAAACCTGTAAACTTACCTGTCCAAAGTTCGCCGTTGGGGATGAACAGAGAGATTTTGAGCCTAACTCACTCAAGCAAGCAAGAGAAGTCGAGACCAGCTCCTCGGCCTGGAAAAAATCAAACCAAATGGGTCCATCATATCCACAATGAAAAATCAAATATAAGTTACAACAATTTCCTCGAGAAGCTTACTTTCTTATAACCAATTGATAATCTCTTTGCATAATCATCTGCAACATGTTGCTTCTCTGTTCCTGTAACAGCATCATGATGTTGAGCAAGAGCTAGAGCATCAGCCAGACTATCTGTTGTGACACCTGAGTTGCTTCTCCCTTTGAAAAATTCCAGCTGCCTAGCTGCCTGAAAGGTGAAAATATATTGACCTGTAAGCATATGAACTCTACAAAGTGAATAAGAAAGTAGGTATCTACATCTGGAGGAAAACATATTGAAATAGGGAGTTAATACTACCAAGTAATATCCACTCATCAAGCGGACAAATTGTTTTAATGCAGGTCTGCTTGTGAAGTAACCTGTCCAATATGAATTGGGTTTATCTGCATATCTGGTGCAACAAATACAGTCATATGAGTGTGAAAGAAGAAAAGCAAAGCCAATCATACCAATTATGAATAATAAATAGAACATACGGGAAAAAATCATCTGTCTTGAGAGGCCATGCCTCACTTGCAGCAAATTTTGCATCAGTGTAAATGGAAGGTGTGGAATAGAGGGCATTGACACGGCCATCCTGAGATATTGGTGAAAGAACAAGTATGGTGAGTTCTAACGCGTTAATACATATTATAGATACATATTTATGCATTTTCCGCTTTTAAATGCTCAAAATATATGAAGTTGCATCGATAGTAGAGTTCTTGAGGACTTAGCTAAGACATGGTTCATTACTGAAACAATACGGGAGCCAAAATTAGATTTTATTTCCCTGCTGGAGACAGGGAGAGCCAACTTTGGTACCCCGTTTTAAAATCACCTTGCTGGTAATTTGAGCAGAGATTATAAACAATACAAATAAATACTTTTGAACCAACTTTTCAGGGAATTGTTTTTGATGGAACAAAGAACTAAATAAAGAAATAGTCAAGTTTTCCAGTTACATACCCATCCTTTACCTTGTTTACATAGTGAATTAATTTGTCCATTTGTCTGAACCAACTTTCAGCGTATTGATATTTGAAGTCGGTTCCCATTGTAAACATGATATGGTTTGACCTTGTGACATTTTCCTACAAAAAAGGGAGGAACGAGTTAAGCTCAGGTTGATCACCTGGAGAGCTGAATGGAACAACTTTAAGTATGAAATGGTACGGTTGCGATAATAAATTTTTATGTTGAAATACAATTATACAAATAAGGTCTAAGTAACATAGAACACAGCTGCATTTCCAGTTTCAGATATAAGCTTAAGAGCATCTATTCGCGGCCTCAATAGCGTTATTGGCCGAGCTGGAAGTAAAACCGCACCCAGTCGCGCCCCCCCATACGCGGATTATGTCGGCTGCGGCCCAATAATTCGCCTGGTGCTACCAGGCCGACACCGGGATTGGGAGCCGCTTGGTAGCGCGGACGAAGCCGCGCGTGTCGCCACGTCAGACACCGAAAGGTGGGCCCCACGGTCATAGACACAACAAAATCATTTTTTTTCTTTCCTCCCTCCCATCCCAATTCATTTCCTCATGCCCGCTCTTGCCGTCATTTGTCGCCGCTGCCCACCATCTCGCCTAGGCCTCGCCGACACTCGTCTCCCCGGGCACAGAAATCATGGCGGACTTCCTCCGTCTCGCCTAGGGCCTTCCTGCGTCGGCGCTCGTCGACTCCACCAGGCACATAGCTCCCAGCGACCCCGCGTGCCCACCCTGCACACAAGGTGTTCGGCCGATTGACTACCATGGATAGCGACGGTGAGTTGATGGTGCACATGTTGATGGAAGAAGAAGCCAATATCAACGGCGATGAAGATGAACAATTGGCGATCCTCGCTTGTCTTCTATTAGTACAAGCGGACGAGGCCACCAATGCCGAACCCAAACACGGAGGTTCGAAGTTTGGGAGGAGGAAGACGAAGCCAAGACAGAGGATGAATGGTCATTTTTTGCGGGTGGGTGAAGGGTCATTGCATCCTATACGCTGACTATTTTACTGACGTGCCAACATTTCCTGCAAAGGATTTTTCGCGTCGCTTTAGGATGAAGAGGAGTTGTTCTTGCGGCTGGTGCATGGTGTGAAAGAGTATGATAGCTACTTCCCGTTGAAGAAGGATTGCATTGGAATGACTGGTTTCTCATCAATTCATAAATCGCTGCTACCATGAGTATGCTTGCAGATGGAGCTCCAGCAGATGGTCAAGGCGACTACCTGCGCATGTCTGAGTCCACGCCTATTCAATCCATGTACAGATTCTGCAGAGCAGTGGCGGCAGTGTTTGGACCAAACTATTTGTGAGGACCAAATAAAGAAGAGACAACTCAGATCATGGCACAAAATGCAGCGAGAGGATTTCCTGTGATGCTTGGAAGCATCGATTTCATACACTTGAGCTGGACGAGTTGTCCATTTAGTTGCCAAGGTTGTACACTGGAGAGTGCAATGTGGTGATTTCATAATGACATCAACGTAGTGCAACACTCTCCGGTGTTTATGAAACTTGTCGAAGGGCATGCTCCGGGTGTCGACTTTGAGATCAATGCCACCAATACAACCAAAGGTACTACCTAGACGATGAAGACAATATCTGCTCCTCTAGGTAACAAAAATCTTGGTTTGCCACAGAACAACAGAGTGACAGGAAGGATATTCCAAATCTTGGTGTCCTCCCATCTCGGTTTGCTATTGTCCGGTATCCTGCTCTTACCTGGTCGACCGACCAGATGTGGGAGGTCATGAATACACTTGTGTGATCATGCACAACATGATCATCGAGTGTGAGCGCGGAAATCCTAATGATCCATATCCGTATGAGTACTAGCGTCCTCTTGCCGCTGTTGATCACCAGCTGCCGGTAGAGTTTGCAGATTTCCTCGCTATGCATGCGGAGACCTGTGATGAGTTCATGAATAACTGCAAAATGATCAAGTAGAACATTTGTAGGGACTCCAAGGAAACGCCGCCATGACCTAGTTGAACTTGATTTGATTTGGATTGTATGAAGTATTTTATTTCTATTTAAGTTATTGCACAACTTATTTATGCGTTGAACTCGATTTGTATTTGTTAGTTTGTTTAAATTTCACATGAAAATGGACTATTGGCCGGGACTATTGGGGGCGCAAGTGAGAAGAGGTGCCCCACATATGCCGACGCTCCGAATAGCGTTTGTCCATCGCTGTTACCGGACGTTATATGGGGGCGCGACTAGAGATGCCAATAGGACCGCCAATAGCTCTATTGGGCCCTCCAGACGTAAATTGGCGCCCAGTCGTGGCGCCAATAGCCCGATTTCGTTCAGCGCGGCCCAATATTTCGTCCGGCACGCCCAGCCCACGCCCTCTATGGCGGGAGCCGCTTGGGCGCGCCGGACGAAACTTCACGCGACGCCCCGACGGGTGGGCCAGCTGGGTCATCGACACAGGACCTGAACTGTCGCAGTCAAAGGCATTCATGGCGCAGCAGAGAAGCGTCACGTCGCCCACTGCCCACGGCGGTGTCAATGCGGTGCGCCTTTTGAAACTGCCGCCCACCGCTCTGCGGCGATAAAAGCCACGTCTCGCCCGCCCATCTCACACCCGCCGCCAGAATCGCCCCCAAATTCTCTCCTTGCCTCCCAAAACCCTAACCGTCGGCGATGTCGCTGGACAAGCGCAACAGCGGAGCCGCCGCCAATGGCTTCCGCCCGCACACGCTGTTGAAGTAGTAGGCGGTGGCGCTCCGCGAGTCCAACTACCCCGCACCGCCGGATATGCGAGTTCCCCACGGGTGGGTGCTCAACATCAACGGCATCCCGGTGCGGGACCCTCCGCCACTACTGGGACGCGCTCACCGGCGAGCAGCAGGACGAGCCCCACTGGCATCCACAGCCGGGAACTATGGCCGCTACGAGGCCGAGTTCCGCTGGCTCCACCAGGAGGAGATGACCACCTGGACCGACGAAGGGCCGCCACATCACGACAAGAGCTCCGCTGGTCGCTATCACTTCTAGGTCATGCCGGGAGGACAATGGAGTTCGTAATGGAGTGTGTCGCCAAGGGCACACCCCTCTACACTCCGTCCTCCTCCTTCACGGTGCCGACGCCCCCTCCGAACCGCTGGACACCGAGGAGGACGGGATCGTCGTCGTCCGGCTCGGGGTCTTCCTCCTCTCGCGGCAAGTCGGCGATGCTCACCCCTAAGCCGGAGGTGAAGGAGGAGGTGCGCACCCCGCGAGCTGGAGTGGTGATGGGATCATCATCCACGACGCCCCGACCCAGCAGCAGCAGCGGTCGCCGGCCTCATCCTCCTCCGCCGCCACCGAAGAAGGTGAAGACGAAGTACGAGCATCTCATCGCCGCGCAGGAGATGCCCTTCAATCCCGACGCCGACGACAACGAATGCACCAGGCTCGCCACCATGCTGCAGGTGTTGCTGGACGACGTCCTGCCGATGGACGACAAGGCGGCATGCGTACGGTCCCTACAAGACCACGCGAAGATCACCAGAGTGCATTTCCTCGACCTCACCGCCGCCAACCACGAGGCGGGGCCCAGCGGTGTCAAGGAGGAGGAGGCCGACGACTACGCGGTCTTTGACCGCTACCACCGCTGCTAGATGTTTTTTTAGTTTAGTTTTTATCAAATTTCGTTCAAAAATATAATTTTTTTAAAGTTTGAATGAAATTCATGTTATTTTGAGTTTGCAATTTGTTTCAAAATTTTCCTATTGGCGCAGCAAGTGGGGAGTGACGGCGCCAATAGGTGCCATCTCGTCTGGGCACTCATCCGGACGCTCTATTGGCACCGCGACTGGAGATGCTCTAAGACTGCAACAGGGTGTCCATTCTAATTAAGTAAGAGGTTTGTGGTAGGCAAGAGGTAGCATCAATCTTCATGCAATGTACTCCAGCATATGAGTATATAACTGTCAAAGATGTGCATCACGTAACAGTATGAGCATATGAGACCCTGACGTACCTGTACCAGAGCTGCAGCAACAAAATCATTCACCCGTTGTTTAACATTGTAATCAAAAAGCAGGGGATCATCCTGCATTGACGAAAGCGATGAAGTTTGGCTTTGACGTTGAATATAATGTAGTAACTGAAGTTCTCATTCATTTACCTGGACAACGGGGGATTCAGCATCGACTTCAAAATAAAAGTCACCAGGTGGTGGTTCATAGTTTATTGGGAAGATGCCAGAAAAGATCTGAAAGAAAATGATGAGATTTCCAACATTTCAAACGAAAAATGTTACGAACATAAAAAATTACAGATGAGATTTGCTATAGAAAATAAAATGTTACTTACATCAGCTGATGACCCGAAGGTCTTGGAGCTCCTCCAGATAACCTCAAGTTTTTTTGTTCCCTTCCGTATTTCACGATCTTGGTAATCAATCCGGGAAAAGTACAAAGCATCAAATCCAACCTGAAATAGAATAAATTGGTTCACACTCAAATATTCTTTATGCAATGCAGAGTAGCCCTGGATCCAATTGTGTGCGGTAATGAACAAGGTTGTGCTGTATCGAGGGAATCTTGTAGAGAGAACAAAACTAGCACAGGAAAAAAATAAAAGACGAGAGAAAGAATCCTAATTGCTTTTATCTAGCTTTGGATCAGATCTTGGCTCCTCAGCATACTTTTGAGATGAAGTACTAGAAGTACATGTATTAACCGTACTTTATCACAGAAGTTTAGGTATTATCGCATTTAGGAAGTTCATAACAGCTATGATGAGTGAGACCATAATGGTACAGAGGTTATTATCTTGAGTGCGAAATTCATCTTACGATGCAGATGGGGAGTACGCGGAATTCGACTATATAAGGAACTTTTGTTAGCTTCCATCTGTGGAAGCGTAACCTGAAAGTATATGACATAAACGGATAGAATGAATTACTTGTGCGCCGAGGAGATAAGCCTGAACTGCAGAGTGCCCAAATGGATCAATCTGCCAACCAATCCTTGGAATCTGACCGAACTCCTCCTTGATAAACCTGTGGCCCAGTGTAGTCTGATCTATCATGTCGATGTAATGTACAGTCGCCTCGTCATGCATGCACATGCCCCCATTTCTTCAACAGTCACAAGCAGCAACATGTCAGCAAATAACAGAAACATGATTGCGGATGCAACCAACCTGAAAAGGAAAGCGTTGGAACAACAAGGAGCATACATGAATTCCAGCCTTCCAGAGCTGACGAGCCCCTTCACGGTATCCTTGGTACTGTTGCTCTGCTGCCTCCACCATTTCTGGAAAAACGCCTGCAGCCAGCCAGTACATAAACGGTTGGTGAATAAAAATTCACAAACCCAAAAAAGTACCCACACGGCCACACTTCCATTTGGATGTAGTTTTTTTATTTTTATTTTTTGCTGATCTAGCTAGGATTATTGAAACTAACTGCAAGGAACAGAGTTCTAAATTCTTGTAGAAGCAACAAAGGAAAAAAAATGGCGGATGCAAATTTCCTTACCTGCTCGACGTAGATGAACTTGCGGTTCTCGTCCTTGAGCAGCGCCGGTACCAAGGAATCCAGCACGTTCTGCACGCACGCAGCCTGCGACCAGAAATATCCAAATTATGTACAATGTTGTCATTCCCAAAGTTGTGTAAATGAACTGTAGAATCGTATATAAATGTGAAACTCCAATCTAAGAATAACGAAAATTAGGCAGATAAGATGACATGAAAGTATTAAACAATTCCAAAGATGCCAGAACATGGGTAAACAGGCTAAAAAACAATTCTGAAAGATGCCAGAACAAGGGTAAACAGGCTAAAAAACAACACGTGGGAAAACACCAAAATCCCGATTCAAAAGTATCCAATGTTGACGAACTAGAAACGGTAGAACAAAAACAGCAAGAGTTACAGGATGCAAAGTCATCCAACCATTTGAACGCAATCCCAGAACAAGGGCAAACATAAATAAATAAATAAAAATCAAAATGGCATAAAGCTCATGGTCCATTCGAGCAGGTGAGCAGACCTGGATGGAGTTATTGGATCCGACGTAGTACTGGTCGACGGTCTTGAGCCAGCCAACGTCGTCGTGCGTGTGGGGAACCACGTGCACGTTCAGCTTCCCCTTCACCACCCCCGCCGACGTGTTGTAGGGGATGTACACCCCCTCGGTGCCACCGCCGGGGCCGAGAAAGACGGCGGCTGCGAGGAGAAGGGCGAGCCGGACGGAACCCATACCCATGGCGGCTAGCTGCTGAACAGATCCTAGAAGAGCGCGAGGGAAAGGAACGGGTGGTGTCACGATCCCCGTTGCCGCCGGAGATCTCCGGGACGTGAGGTGGATAGAGGCTGCTTGTGGATAGCAGCTACACCATGAGAAAAGAGAAGATCGAGAGAAGAACCGGAGGAGGAAGAAGCAAATCGAGGAGAAGATTTTCAGTTTCGTTCGATGTCCCTTTTCGTGTGTAGCTCCTCTGGCCTATATGCGGATCCATATCTGTCCATGAAAGGCTGGCCGAAGGCCCATGGCGGCAAGGCCCAGTCCATCATGTGTGGTCCTGATAGGTGGTTGGTGGTCGGAAAGTTAAGTTTGTTTAACCCCAGAAGAGTATCAGTCTTGGGACAAATTTCACCCTGACCTATTCCTTAATATAATCAACCCCTAATTTAATTGAACCGGCCGGTTGCTTATATCCCCTAATGTTGGTTCACCATTTTTATTTGCCATGTAGGACAATGATGTGTAGCACGGCTAAGTTAAATTGATCGTATCCGAGATTTGTGTGTATATCTTCTCTCCAACTTTAGATCTGTCTCCATCGATAAGCGCTTCTTCCTTGACGGCGGTGAGAGATCTCTAGCAGATACCCTAAAATCTCGTACCGGATAAATCATAGCCGGTACACTGGATACGACTTATCCGGTACGAGAACAACTTGCGCATAACATATCCACGATATGGAACTGGATATTCAAACTTAAATTAGACATAGTTTGACGTGGGGTTACCACGCCAAATCCCTCGGAGGTCATCCTCGTATTTCATGAAGAGGAGAAGAAGGTGGTGGTGTTGGTGAATTCATCGGCTGACAAGCAAGATTTACCCAGGTTCAGGCCCCCGAAGGTAAAAGCCCTACGTCCTGCTTATCTGGTATTGATTGAGGTTGCTTACAGGGTTACAATGGCGAGATCGGTATAAGATGCGATCTCGCTAGGATTTCTGGTGGCAAGTATGTGCGTGTCCCAAGTCGGCGGCTCTCCCAGCCCTTAAGTAGTGGGGCTGGGTCTCAGGAATCCTCTACCGACTAGGGTTACAATTCGTGAATTACTACAACCGACATAAGCTCTAGCTTCTTGGGCTGTTACCTTCGGTATGGGCCTTCTCATTGGTCGTGTTCCATGGGCCACAGCTTATTTGAACACCGTATATACTAATCGTGGTACACCCGAAGGGTACACCCACGTCAGTAGCCCCCGAGGACCTGTTAGACTTCGGAGAGTCTCGCAGGGACTCCACCCTTAATCAGGTGTTCGAGTGTACAGCTTATAATTTTAGGCAATATGTTTCGTACCCGTTTCGCAGGGCGTTTTTGCGCAGGATGCTCGGCGTGGCAGGCCTACTTCACTCGACAATATCGGGACCAATTAAGTGCTCTTGGGCACAAACCTTACCAGCCTACGTCAGACTCGAGTCCCCGGGCTCGAGTCCGGAAGCTAGACCATTCGACTCAGGCCATATTTGAGGTATCACAGAGTCGAACTAAGATTTTAAGGGTACCCAACGCGTCCGTCGGGATTTTCATCACGCCTGTTGGCGCGGCATAGTTGTCAGGCACCTCAGCTGTTGCTGTTGGCCCCGGCCCTACATGACGAATCGGTGGGTCTTACCTTTGCACGGTAAATGCAGCATCCGAGGGTCAATTGCATCTGATTCATCTCAGGTATTTTTGTTTAGTTGCTCGGGTTAGACTGGAGTCGATAACCTTTCGAGTGCTTGTTAGTCCTTAAGATATCGGGTGCACGGCAGCGCTCCCGATGGGAGTAGCCCCCGAGATTATGCTGAATTACTTGTAATTGGGGATAATCTCAACTCGCCGACCTTGGAAATTATTCCAGAATTTTTTGCTCCCGATGGGAGTAATATGGAGTTTACGACATTAGTCGAATGCCACAAGGACCCGATACTGTATTAGGTCAGTCATTTTGTGAAGGATTTGAATGAAAGCGGGCCTTTGATTACGTCATTGACGACGTCATTGACGTGCTCCTCGCAACCAATGCACTCTGCCGCTCGGCCTGCCAGAAATGACAGGACGGATCACTGCGTCAGTTTGACCACACGTCGCGAAATTTACGCGGCGCTATGATGATGGCCTCCTTGTTTCCCGTGCGTAGTGGGTGACGCGGCCCACGACGGTTGCCCTCCACGTTCGCCACGTGTAGGGTTAGATCCACGCCGTTCCACACGACACGAAATCAATGGCTTTGATTCACTTGCCCTACGGAATAAATAAAGATGTACTGGCGATGGAGGGGAAAAGATCCCCATTCTCACCGCCCAAGTTCATCTTCCTCCATGCACCCTGCCACCGTTCTTCCAGTCAAGAGAAAGAGAGAGAGCTCGATTCCTCCCCCACTTCACCATGATGAAAAAAACTAGCGGGAGGAAGAAAGCGTCCGGGACCGCCGCCGCCGCCGCCGATGTCACCATCGCAGGCGATCTGAAGAAAGTCCATGGCGACTGGCAACGGTCCTCCGTGACCAAGCGCCATCTAGAGGCATTGCGCCGCGACGGGCACTTGCCGTCGCTGGAGAAGATGAAGATGCGGGCGCCTGGCGACGAGGTAACTCCCCGTCCCCAAGATGACAAGAGCGTCTGCTTTGTCGACTTCGTGACAGGGGATTCGCATTCCCTGTTCACGATTTTTTTCGTGGTTTGATGTACGCGTATGGCGTGCAACTCCATGACTTCACCCCCAACGCCATGCTGCACATTGCTTGCTTCATTGTCCTGTGCGAGTGTTTCCTGGGGATACACCCGCACTGGGGATTGTGGCAACACCTCTTCAACGTGAAGTGTAATGCCGGCGCTCGTGGAGTGTACACCGTCGGCGGCTTCGGGATCCAGACCCGCGGGGACATCGACTACTTCGACTTGAAGCAACTCGAGTCTGCGCAGAACTGGAGGAAGAAGTGGTTCTACGTCTCCGACACCGGCAAGCCGGGGCAGCTGTACGGAGTGCCGCCATTCCGAGGCGGTGTCATTGTGCAGAAGAAGCATTCGTGGTCATACCGACCCGACATCTGAGAAGCCAACGAGGCGACTCCGTTGGTGTCTCGTGTGTCTGCGTTGCTAAAGACCGCTGGCAAGGAGGTGAACGGGGTGCACCTGATTGCCACGTTTATCAAGAGGCGCGTGCACCCCATTCAAGCTCAGGAGCACCCACTGTACGAGTACACAGGTGCCGCCGACGCGACACGCGCATTTGCAGAAGAGCTGTCGACGGGCGGAGTCGAGGCCCGCATATGTGCCCTGACCATGCTGAAGGTCGGTGAGCCGCACGTCTTCGATCCTCCTATTACCCCTTTCAGCATGGAGCACCCTGTGCCTGAGGTAACCACGTGGTTTTGCTGCTTGTTTTTAGTCTTTGTTCCTTATTGCTTCTTCTCAAATGGTTTATTGTTGTTGTTTGAAGGGATTCTCCACTTTCGTTAGTTTGCCGCCACTACCAGAGGGTAAGGGAACATCTGCGGTCCCAGACCTGCGGGAGGATCCTGATGAGCAAGACATCTCGGTCTCATCCGCTGTATCACCTGATGAGACAGAAGGTGCATATAGCGATGATGCTACCCTGGAGACCCGCCGGAAGCGACTCCGCCATGCTGGCTCGAAGCTGCCGAGGAAATCGAGGCAGAGTGTCGGCGCCGATGACTCCGACTCGTCTTCGCCTCCTGCTCGTGCCGGCGACGAGACTGTGCCAGCGTGAGATCCCGCGGTCCCTCCGTCGAAGAGGGCCCACATTTCTTCTGTCTTCTTCGACCCTGTCGTCCTCCTGACTGAACTGAGCTCGTGAGTCTATTCTTTCTTTTTATTGTTTTCTCTTTCTGCGGCCTTGGGGGTTAGTGTTTTTAGAGTAAACCGCGTGTCTTATCCAGCGACTCTTCCGGTGAGAAACCTTCTCAATCGGATACGGGCAAGCCTGAAGAGGAGTGCGAGAGCGCAGACCCTAGCTTAAAGGATACCATGGCTCCTCCGCCATCGCCCAACCACGGCGTTGTGCTGGACACTCCTACAACGACTGCCCCTGGTGACAACCTTGTTACCATCGTCAGCGCTCCTCCACTGGCTTCAGCCGATCACGTAAGTTGTTTTGTTTTTGTTTTCCGATATCGGGTGCGCGTTAGCGCTCCCGATGGGAGTATCCCCCGAGTCTATATGCGACTAGTAATAGTTGGGTATAGACTCAAGCCACATTCTTCATTTTTGTCTTTTGTTCTCTGTGTGATCAGGCGCGCGTCAGCGCTCCCGATGGGAGTAGTGAAAGGATCGTATGGGCACCTAGAGGGGGGGGGGGTGAATAGGTGCTACACCAATTTTTAATTCTTTTTCGATTTTAGGCTTAACACAAAAAGGTAAATTATCTAGATATGCAACTACGGTGAATTTACCTATATGAGAAGCAAACTATTTTGCGGCAAACATAGGTATCAGTTAATTTTTGGCAAAGCATAGAGTCCGAATGACGTATCCAAACGTAAACAGTGATTTTCTATTGTATATGTGAGCATGTATGAGCCTAGCTCAACTGGTTGGGAGAGTGGATGTACAAACCCAACACCCATGTTCAAGTCCTCACGGACGCGAATTTATGTTCTTATTTATACTTGAGGATTAGGACTTCCTGATACTCATGCAATTTATCCTGAGGACCAGGCTTGGTTATTAATCAAAATAAAAATCCTGGTACTCATGCTTAATGGCTGTGTGCATCCCTAGTTGGTGCAGAGGCCGGAGAAGTGAAATTTTCCCCCAAAAAGTTTAGGCCGGGAGTTTTTCAATCGGATTTTTTCCCTCGCGTCTCTCCCCAGGGAGGCGCCAGGGGCTAACCCTAGCCGCCACAAACCTCCCCTTCCCCTGCCTTCTCCCCCTCCGCCGCTGCCGTCGGCTGCAGCCACGGTGGCGGCGGGCCCCGACGCCGATGGTGCTCGGGGGGTGGACGTGGTGGTGATCAGTGGAGGCGGCTGGGGCGGCATCCGCGAGGTAGGCGTGTGCGGCGTTCAGGGCGGCGATCCCTGGATGGGCGGCGACGGCAGCAGCCTCCATGGCCCTCGCTGGCAATGGTTGGTGGCGGCGGCTGCGGATCTGGTGCCCGCCCAGATCCATTGTCGGCTTCAGCCGGCGGTGCGAGGAGGGGGCAACGAGGGGCGGTGGTGCTCCGTTGTCGGTGGTGCCCAATCTGGTGCAGCGGCGCGGTGGCGGCGTGGGACGGTGGTGCAGCATGGTCCCCTTCGCCATGGCGCTGCTCGTCGGCTTGCAGGCGTGGCGGACAGGGCTGCCATCGATCTGTCGGCTTTCCGGTAGATTCGGCGGCCAGGATGGACGGTAGCGTGGGGGCTCGGCCTGAATAAAGGCGGTGGTCCTAGGGCTCCTCTTGCGACAAGACGAAGATCTACACATCGACGGTCCTCCTCGATCTGGCCGGAGTGTCGAGTTCCGGAAGGCTCCGCCGGCGAACTTCCATGGGCGCTTATGCCTGGAGATCGCTGGATCGGGTGGGATTCAGTCGTGCCCACGATTCTCCGTTAAGGAGGCAGCGACACGAAGCTCTGCTCTCTGTTGCCATCATGATGAAGTCAGAGGCGGAGAATGACATGAAGGCCGAGATCGGAGGACTAGGCATGGTGATTTGAGCCTTTGCGGCGATGAGGAACCTGCTTGGAGTTTCGGGATTCGTAGCAGCGGTATGAAAGTGGGGGCGACAACACAAGTGAGGTTCAAAGTCATACCTTTCAGGGTGAAAATCCAAGGTCTGGCCTTAATTGGTTGTGCCTGGCAATGACCTTGTTGAAGGCATTGTTTTGAGAGCGGGGATTATCTCCAGGGTGAAGACCCGAGATCTTTGATCAGGCGACGACGGTGTTGGTGCACTGTTTCCTTCTTGGAGGCGTCGCTTTTGGAGTACTTGACTTCAGGTGTTGTTTTGGTGGTGGTTGTGTTGTTGCTGCAAGGACTGGAACTCTGTGGCGGGACTTTTCTTTTTTCTTTCTCTCTTTTTTATTTTTCTTTTTGGCTGTGTGCATCCGTCGGGCCTTTTTGGCTTGGCTTTGTTGCAGAGGCCGAATGTAATTGATATCTTCGTGATGTTAATATATATTCTTTATCTAAAAATGTATTTTGTGATGTTTTGTCTATGAGCATGTAGCTAGCAGGGTCATGTTTCAGAAGAAAATATGTCCATAGGTTAGTCATACAAATGGATATATGATGTCCTAATTTAGAAACTACAAAATGTACAGATATCTTTTCGAACAATGATTTGGACGATTTTTTCACAGAGTTGTCACATCCTTGAGAATCAAAGGGCTGTGACGAAGAGCGCCACTGGTAGTCATGAGATACAGGTGGCCGAGTATGGCCCGCGACCCTTTGCGTCAGCAAGGGTAAGAGAGACACATGGCACATGAACAAGGGGTGAGAAAATAGATTAACTTTTATGCTTAGTTTATTGCTCATGTGGGGGTGGCTATAAATAGCTAATAATAATGGATAAAAGATATTGGGACTCTAACTAGAATTCGACCCGGTCGGTAGGATAACCTTCTTCCGAAGAACAACTTTACCAACTTAGTAACCATGCTTGTATTCTAACTATGCATGGCGCATTGTGGCCCCTGCACCTACAGGTTCGACCACACATGACATCTCCCCTTCCATTTTGAAACTGCTCGTTCTCGAGTTGGAAGCTCGGAAAACGATCCCGAAACATATTAACATCCCCCAAGAAGCATGAGACACTGTCTGTCCTTCCCACTGAAAGAACACATACTAGAGATCACGAGCTATGCAAGCACGCATTGCCTTGCTTGGAGTGGGGTGTACGCGCACCTGGAGCATTGGAGGCAATACCTGAAGGGAATATATCCAAGAGGCAATAATAAATGTTATTATAAATAATCCATGTTCATTATTTATGTTTATGTTTATGTTTATGTTTATGCTATAACTGCTATGGTTCTTGAATGAGAGACTAAAAGGAAAACTTATATCCACATGTAGTGTTCCTAGTGTTGCCTCTTGGACTATATCTCATGTGTTGTGTGGGATCATGTTTTTCTGATCATGACTGTTGTTAATGTAACAAAGATGTCAACAAACATGTGAGTACTTTGTTGGATCACCAAATGTATTGAACCGACTCAATTCTATGATATGATTACGAGATAGAGTTTATCACAACCGGTAATATAATCATCATGTTTTTGTCATATGTAGAAGTCCTTAGACCATGAGAATATCATATAACCTCATGATCAATGGTGTACTTTGATTATCATCAAACATTACATGTAACAATATTATCGCAACGATGATCTTCAGTTGCATAAAAAAGTGTATTAAAAAAATTGATAGTTCAAGACTGTGATCTTATTATCCTGAAAAGGATAGATACACTCTGAGCCATCTCACTATTACAATGCCGCCTAATCGTATGGCCAGAAATAATTGTGATAATGATCACAAGGACATCAGAATACATAAACGAGAAAAGAGAATGAAACCAATAACGAGAACGACGGATATAGTGATCAAAGTGTTAGATCACGAGGATACCACAATCTCACCTTGGGTTATCATTAGTTTCGTGAAGCAAATAGATTAGCAACTGATTAACAAGAGTTCACTTTGAAGTTTTCGTGTATACATAGGAACCATCACGTGTGTGCAGGCTCCGATGTTGGTTATTGATCCGAAAGGTGTCCATGAACATATTTCTCTCCTACATCCCACAATCTCTGCTCCATGGTCGTTGATTCCTGGCCACAGATATATAGAATGTGAAACTATATGTATGTCTCCATGTCATTTGAAAATACATGCCAATTAGTGTGTTGCAATACTAATAAAAGATGTACTATAGATATTAAACTAGTATAGTTTATACACAAAAAAGTAGATGGACGCATTTTTTCATACAAATTCTCTTTCACGTGATTACCATTAATTTTCTCACCAGGGAGACCTTGAAGCCTCCAATCTAGATTCACGTTTGTTGGACCTTCACAGTACCAACTGCTCTAACGCAGTTCTCGTTCAATTTTCTTCTCACCTACTTGTTCATTCTTACACATGTATGCATGAATTATGTATCACTGCCATCTGATAAAGCAAACATCTATAGAGACAAGATCGATGCATTTATTTGTTATCACCTTTTGTTTAATTGTCTTAGTCATCACAGAAATGGCCATGTGCCCGAAAATAATCCTAAGGCTAAAGGCAAATCTCAATTTAGCTTATGAAAAAGTTAATTTGCCAAAACAGTCGAGCCCCATGTATCTAAATATGTAAAATATTTTATCAGAATCTTCGATATAGTGGAAATATGTGAAGTAAGTAGGGATGCGTGCAGGTATATGGGGGCTAACAAAATATATACTCTATTCGGAATATAGTTGTGAGTAAAACATATTTAATTTCACTTATTATTGTACTACTAGTTTTAACAAGTTACTGGCCCACCATACTACGGGATTTTCCAATATGACATATTGTGTCAGAATTATTCAACCAAATTGAACACATACCTATATGCAAGTATACATATTGTGTAATCGGTTCTTTGTTTCATATTCCTAACATGCTTTCCTCAACATACTAAGACCGGGGGTGGAACTATTTACAACATATTGAGTAAAAGATAGTTCATTTGTACATAGTTACGAAGCTTAAGTCATGATTGCCCAATTCAACATCCTTAATTATTTCCGATAGATTCTTGCCCACACATATTGATGCACTATCAACTCCCGTGTATACTATATATACCTTCTAAGCCCGGCAATTTGACCCATGGGCAGCACGTCCGTCGATGGGTACCCAACCCTAATGGGCAGGGTATGGGTCGCTGTTTTCACCCATGGGTCTTGCCCACGGGCGACCCGATTAGTCAGGGGTCGGGTCTGGGCACACATCTTTGCCCATGGGTGACCCATTAGGCGACCCGATTAGCTGACATGTGGACCCTATGCTTAAAAAAGGGGCAGCAGGAACTAGCCCAATACACTAAAAGGCCACTACTCACGCAGTAACGCCCCAGCCCAACCTAACAGCTAACCCTAACTCACCCCACCTCCTCAGTCCTCACTCGCTCATTCTCTCCCCATCTCCCAATAGACACGCAGACACACCGCCGCCGCCCTGCTCAGCTGCTCCCTCGACGCCGCCGCCCTACTTATCCGACATCGATGCCGATGTCCTGCTCCCCCGATGACGACGCCCTGCTTCCCCGACGTAGACTGCTGGCAAGCAAGCTGCTGTCCGTGGCTGCTGCTGGCTGCGTGCGTGCTGTTTGCTGGCTGCTGCGTGATGCTTGCTGGTCGCTGGCTGCTTGCAGGTGCTGGCGTGTTGCTTGCTTGCTGGTGTTGGCTGCTGCTACCTTGTTGCTCCATTCATTTATCTCTATCTCCTGATGTTTGCTGGGTGCTACCTAGCTCGATTCGTATTTGTACTGCACAAGTTTTATATTGTGCATTTGTGGTTGTGATTGATGGATGCATTCATCCAATCAAAATGCTTACGTACATATATTTAAATACTTGGAATGGTGTTATCTAATTGTGATTATTTCATCATATTTGTTATGCTTTGAAAAATGAGGTAGACTACATTTGTTGCGTTGTCCACAGACCCGATGGGCAACCCATCGGGTCGGGCGACCCGTCGGGTTCGGGCATGGGACCCATGGGCAGGGTCGTGGGCACGAACTCTTGCCCATTTGTTAAACGGGCATGGGTCTGGAAAAGATCGACCCGGTCAAACCCGACCCAATTGCCGGGCTTAATACCTTCTCCTCCACCAAACAGGGGCAGAGCTAGAGAAGTGCAGAAACCAGTTGGCCAGGTTCTAAAATAGGGTGCCACAACTACCAAAAAACTTATTTTTAGGGTAGCACATATGGTAAAGAAAACATCTACACTTGCATCCGCCCTGCCTTCACACCCACTAATTAACATAGTGTGTATACATGCATGCTTATGCTTCGTCTCTCCTTCCCACTCAAACATGTAATCCTATCTTTGCACCTCAATAACTCGTAGAAACGGTAGGTGTCAGAAAATTTTCAACAACACATGATCCATATAAGACTACATTGGGTAGGAGTATGACAACAATGAGCTCATGTGATTTCATCACGGATGTCTGCTCGGCAACAAGTACCAATGTTGCATCTACCATAGATGAAGTAGCCAGTTCACTCGTGCCTCATGTATTTACATAGCTAGGTCTTCCATGGTCTACTAGTTGTTGTTAGGCTTTCACAATCATAGGTTTGATTCAGTAATGCTTGAAACAAGTTCTTTGATCATTCACCCCATGTACTCTTTGCTTTCATAAGTGCAATTTATACAAGAATGTACTTTTGGTTCGTTAAACAAGCACTTGACTGAATCTTTGCGTGTTCAAACCTACCAATAAGAGTTCATGGCTTGCTCTAGTAGCAACATGTCATACTAACAAATGTTACAAGATCATATCGTAATATATATTTGTATGTATTTACTACTCCTACCGATCCATAAAAAGTGTCGCTCATTTTGTACTAAGTCAGTACAAACTTTGTACTAAGTGTACGACATTTTTTATGAATCGGAGGGAGTAACAAACATTGACTATGATACGTCTAAGTTGATGCGAACAGATTAAGCTCGCTTTATGCAACAAAACAAAAAAAATGGATTCAATGTAATTGACATAGAAATGGCTAAACCTCAAGACAACATTGGAGAGGCAGAGCCATTTCGCCGACCCCCGTTCTCATCATATGGCTTGTTGCAGGCACGGAGTTGAAGAATAATTGCCCATTATAGTATCCAAATCAGTTGTACAAGGCACCACAACACTCTTGAAACTCTCACGACATCTTTCAAAGCTGCACCACCTCCACATATAATGTCTGCGCTAAGATGTGTCTCGGGGGTGCCGAGACACTTGCTCTGTGAAGACTGATGTAAGAACTTAATCTTACTGCTGCGGTTGGACATGGCCAGCTCGGACCTTGCCCCCCTGAGGCTTGGATCAGAACAGCGTGAGAACTGGTAGCATGTTCGATGCCCGGGCTTCCTTCCGTGTGCCCAGCACGCTATGGGCCTCGCTATGCGCTGCTACTGCTGCTGCCTGTATGCGTTACGCCCACGCCGCCGCCGACAAAACAGATCAGGATCGATCCGACTCGTCTAGACATGTAAGTGGTCCACAATTAGGGTACCCTCTATCCTATTTAGTTTTAGCAAATGAACTGATTTTCTATGACATCATCATTTTAATTTTTTTTGAACTAATGAGGGTAGAGGGTAACCTAATTAATTGTGACCCACTTGCATCTCTAGACTCGCCGAAGACACCTACTCCTACATACTTCCTTTATCTAGCCAATCCCGGTCCCCACTGTTCCCGATTGATGTGATTTTCCACGGCCAGCGATTCCAATACAGCCCGATACAACTTTGTTCTGGACCAGCCACGCAATCGAATGAACAAGGCTTCCGCTCAATCTGATCATCCGCGAGGCTTCCGATAACTCCGTTCGTCGTCTTAATTGATCCTCTAGATCAAATATGCAAAATCCTTAAATTTGCCACACTTGTCGCTTGTTATCATTGGCGGCGCATATTGATCTTATGAGAGCACACAATCACGACAACGCCACTGAAATTTGTTAACGAGGTTTAGCAATCCTGCTTGCTCCTGGGGCATACTTAATGGGCACTACTGCCCATGTACTGATCAACATAGTACAATCGAAAACAAGCTCCTCGAGGCAGTCTATCCCTCGTCATTTTGTGTCTAGCCTATCCTATTCGGTCTTATCTATATTTGGCTACCCACGGTTCTTTTTTTATATATTAGGCACGAGCTATAAGTGTTTGACTCCAGCATCTAACATATTCAACATTTCGAATTACTAATTGATTGAGAAAATATAGGGAGGATGTATGGTGTAGTTATATACCGTCCCTTTGTTGGGATTTTTTTTTGGAAGGATTGGATATTGTAAATGGCACCTCTCAGCAGGCTTGAATTGATGAGGTAAAAGCTACGATGCAACAAGAAAATCGGAGCTCCTTGCTTGGAACCCTGTGTGCATCTAGTGATATTAATTTGGTGATGTCAAGATTGCTACTTTTTTTATAAAATTGGCCTTTTTTACAAAATTTAATTTAGAAAAAAACCTAAAAGTACACTTATTTGTAGACGGAGAGACTAGATGTTTAACCGTTTAAGTGAAGACGCAGATTTTAATACTACAACAACTGTGCCAAGAATAAGGCCTTGGTATTATATTGGATGAAAAAGTGCACTAGTGGTAGTGGTTCTGAAATGGCTTAACAGGATTAAATGGTGAATCCAAATCATTCACTCTATCATTCATAGACGTTGTGTAATCAACTAATAATTAGCAATTTAGTATGTCTTTGGCATATCGACTGAGCAGTTCCTCAACCAAAATAATAATGAATGACCGAACTTATTGAACTATATTACTTAAATGTGAAAATTCATTTCATCGACATTATTTCTCTCTGTGCAATCCACCCACCTTATGTCCCAACGAGTTTTTTTCCCATCTCTCTCTCTCTGAAAAATCCAATCCTAGCAGGCTTGAATTGATGAGGTAAAAGCTACGATGCAGCAAGAAAATCGGAGCTCCTTGCTTGGAACCCTGTGTGCATCTAGTGATATTAATTTGGTGATGTCAAGATTGCTACTTTTTTTATAAAATTGGCCTTTTTTACAAAATTTAATTTAGAAAAAAACCTAAAAGTACACTTATTTGTAGACGGAGAGACTAGATGTTTAACCGTTTAAGTGAAGACGCGGATTTTAATACTACAACAACTGTGCCAAGAATAAGGCCTTGGTATTATATTGGATGAAAAAGTGCACTAGTGGTAGTGGTTCTGAAATGGCTTAACAGGATTAAATGGTGAATCCAAATCATTCACTCTATCATTCATAGACGTTGTGTAATAAACTAATAATTATCAGTTTAGTATGTCTTTGGCATATCGACTGAGCAGTTCCTCAACCAACATAATGAATGACCGAACTTATTCAACTGTATTACTTAAACGCAAAATCTATTCCGTGCGTGCGCACTGGCTCCGTCTTACGGAGTGCTCACACAGTCACACTGCTCCTCCGTTTGATCTAATCGGAGGGTCGAGATACTACTAAACATCCCCGCAACCGCAAGCTTCCTCACGGTCTTATCCGCAAAGACATCTCGCACGCGTATCGACTCTCGAAGGCCTGGTTCCTCTCGCGCCGCCGTACGCCCCCGGGCCGCCTCCGCCGCTCCGCTAGTCGGCATGATCCGCCCTCGCCGAGATCTTCCATCGCGCTGCCACGCTCCACTTTGCCTCCCCTCCCCCCACCCCTGCGCCCCGCCAAACACTCACCGAGGAGCGGCAAGTCGCGGTACCCAGCGAAGCAACCACCTTCGCGAACTGCTGCAGTCCATGCTCGCCGTCGTAGGCCCCCTCCCCAACTGACTCTCGCTAGCGGCCGCTGTAGTATGGCTGTCCAGATCTGGGGCGGCGACGAGCCGGACGGGGCGTGGGATGAGCAGCGCGGGATGGAGCATGCTCGCGTCGGGGCCGCTTCTATGTCTTCCTCGCCGGATGAAGCCTGGATCTCCCCGGTGAAGCGGTCGAGGAGGGCGAGCGTATACTTGCTCTTCTTGTGCTCCCTCTAGAAGTCTCTTTGGTGCACGAAGGGGGTGGCGATTGGGGCTTGGACGGTTGCCGTCTCGACGGGGAAGGAGGTGGTGGTCGGCAATCTGATGGACCTTCTGTTGCTGCGGTAAGAGGGATACAGTTTTACTCTCTGATTAGTAGCTCAGATGTCTCTGAATGATTTTAAATTTATAAGTTCTGTTATTAATTTACTTGTAACTATGGTTTGGATTATGTTCGTGATTAGCCTCTCACCTCTAAATACATAGAGACAATACACACATTCAGTCACCCAAACTAGAATGCCTCAAATAAAAGAAAATTGTTGGAGTGGGTTCGGAACACAGGAAAACAAAATAGTGTACACTGCAGGGTACTCGCGTACTAGTATGTTCGTCAATGTAATTAGGTCTGTTTGATCTTCCTGAACCATCAACAATATCGAATTTATCGATTATGTAAATCAACCAATGGATAAGGTGATGAGTGTTTACAATCTCAAGAGAATTATGTGTGCAATGTACTACCAATAGGTTTGAGCTCTTAATTATGGTTTCGTACAACAATCATTGGGGTTTGTAACCACCATTGCCAAATCAACATACTCTTGCGCTGGTATTACTTGGCAACAGATTGACAAGGCGTCATGAACATAAAAATAGGACACAAAACGAGTAGTTTAATGGCGAATACTTGTTAGCTATATAGGTACAGCGATGTAGGCATGCAATTTTATAGCTTGTTACGTGATTCACAAAACGAGTAGTTGAATGGCGAATACTTGTTAGCTATATATGATGTAGTCTTATAGGTTGTAGTGTATAGCTTTCACCAGGCCCACGGATGTAGTTTCTGTGGTTGCTCTATTGGTTAATTTTGTTTACTCACTGTCAGCATGTAATCTTTTTGATCCTACGATGTAGTTCTATAGCTTTTCACCAAGGGACAGGGATGTTGTTTCTGTAGTTCCTCTATTGGTTCAACATTTTGACTCACTATCAACATGTAATTTATTGCTTCCTTGGATGTAGTTTCTATGCACGCCCCTAGTGGGGCACCCGGGCACGGATGTAGTTTATGTAGTTCCTTTGTTGGTTGAACCTTTTCACAGTTTTACCCAATAGTAGCATGTAATTTTCTTGCTACTAGGATATAGTCTTCATAATTTCTTCCTATCCAAGATGTATTTTCATACAGTGTTACTGGGGGAGCAAGGGTCACTTGTTATTCTATGGTTGAACCTTCTATGGTCTTTTTGATAGCACTGCCATGTAATTTCTAGCTTCCCAGGATGTACTTTTATACATTTATTAGGGTGTAGGGATGTAGTTCTCATTGCTATTCATGGTTAAACATTTTTTCAAGGTCGCTTACTAGCAGGTGCATGCAATATTCTTGTTTTTTTCATGTTTTTTTAGCTTTAGTGGATGTAGCTTCAGAGTCATAGATGTAACTTAAGCTTGACATTATTCCATATATATTCATCAGGATGTAACTTTTATAAATTTGATAAAAGTATTGTTGAATCCTTATGTAGTTAATTGCAACAAACTTGTATTTTTTTGCTAATATCTTCTCCCCAACAAAGGCAGCATGAGGGTAGTTGGAGATCATGTGATTTTCCCAAGATGCAAGCAATACCACAGGGACAGCCCAAGTTGATTCAAAGGATCTTGCGGCAAAATATTAACAATGTCATACTGAAATAGTCGACATGTTGGTATAAGTATATGTTTGGAGATAATATGAAGTATCGATGTAGTTCAAAACGGTGGTAAAACTAGTAGTTCATCAGAGATTTTTTGTGTTTCTGGTCATGCATGTAATTTTGACTTTGATTGATATGAAACTTCTAAAATTATACCCTATGCAACTTTTGCTAGTGAATGTAATTTTCGTCTCTTAAATTCTCTAGTGAATGTAATTTTCGTCTCTTAAATTCTTACTTCCAAATCGATATAACATGTAAGGCTGTGACTTTAGTAAATTATTTTCTCTTTATCTGGATGTAACTCTAGTATGTTTCGTTCCAACAGGGATGGAATTTTGTAGTTTGTAGACCAAAAGTAACACTACAGAATTATTACTTCTAACCACTTCCTTTTTACATCCCTGGGCCAAATTTGAGCTATGGGGAAGCAAGGCAGGATATGTATTTTCATGATCAAGATGGTGGCGGCAGATGCATTTGTGTTTTTTTCTTGGGATTTGACGACTACAGATGTTGATGTATTTTGTTTGATCTTACGGTGGAACGGTAGCATGAAAGGAGAAGGTGTGTGGTCCTTTTTTTTTTGAACTAGAGGTGCTTGGTCCACCTGCGTGCAATTTCACGTGAACGCTCCGGACAGAGACCACTTGCGGAGGGGGGACTAGGAATTTTCCACTCTTGGAAAGCCGGGGGACGCACATACTAGTTTATTTCCTTATTTGGGAGGAGCACCGCATAGACGAAATAGTGCCCGCGCACTGTGTAGCAACGTCCTTACTTAAATGTGAAAATTCATTTCATCGACATTATTTCTCTCTGTGCAATCCACCCACCTTATGTCCCAACGAGTTTTTTTTTTCCGTTTACCATATATGATGCATCCTATTTAAGGATCTAATATTTTCCATATAATATACGAAGTTTGCCACCACACCCAACATATGCGCCTTGCCCTTCTCTAGACTATTTACTCCCGTATGGTACGTGTAGCCATGTGAGGCTTTAGGAAGTTTACATCAACTTGGGGGTTGGCTGACATGACATAAGTTCCTTGTCGTCCTAGCACGATTAACGATAAGAGTACTTTATCGTGTTACTATTTGTACTACATCAGTTCAGAGGAAAAAACCTTAAGTCGAGGTACAAAACCAACCCACCAAACGCTTAAGGGATTGTAACTTGGTTCATTTAAGACACGTACAATGGTTGATAATACATTATTGTTTTAAATGCGCCATGTAATCTAGATATGGCAATGAAAAATGATGTACAATGGATTATTTTTTGTCTTATCTCTAATAACCAGATATTCATAAATTTGTGGTGAGACAAATTGTGCTAAGAGATGATTTGTTAGCTAAGAGAAGACAAGACTCTTTTTTTCATTTCTCTCTGCTCCACCTCAACAATTATCCTACGTGGCAACGGTAAGATATAACCATTGTACATGCCCTTTGTGTGAAGGCTAGAATAGATTACAATTAAGAAATAGTTATTAATTCATGGAGCTTATGTAGCAGAAAAAACATTAAGAATCCACTTAATAGCCACTATCACAAGAAATGTCAATAGAATGTCTGTATGGTTGTACAATGCTGGCACATCAATGAAACCTACTGATCTTTGTTGCAATATTAAATAAACTAATAAATGCAACTTTCAAACTCATAACTGTGACCACACTCATTTTTCTCTCGTCCATGTGATAAAAATGCAGTGCTCTCTCATGACAGGACAAAAATGTACTGCTCTCTTTTTCCATCATGTTTAGTCTAAATAGTATGTATTGCAGTATATTGGAGGGGGGGGGGGGGGGGGGGAGAGGGGGTTATAATACAAATAGGCATACACGGTGCAAAGATATATTGTAAATCTTGAAAAGAATAGTCATCTTCTAATCAAGTTTCGGAGTACCTTCATATATACTCATCTTGGAGCCACAACGCAACATCTAACAATTTTGGCTAGCACTAGTGGAAAAACCACCTTTCGGACAGAGCCGAATTTGCATTCATCCCGGTTGAGTGATAAACCGGGACCAATGCCTGGCATTGGTCCCGGTTCGAGCTGCCAGGCCCCCGTGAGGCATTGGTCCCGGTTCGGTTGGGGTCATTCGTCCCGGTTCGTGCTACGAACCGGGACTAAAGCTCCCGCGCCGGGACACGTGGCGCGCCGCGAGCATTAGTCCCGGTTCGTAGCACGAACCGGGACGAATGCCCCTCCCCTACCTATATATGCACCCAGCCACACCCCCCTCTTCTCTCCTCTGTTTTTTTTGCTTGGATTGGTGGGAAGTGGGTGCTACTTTTTTTTTCCTTTGCCACGCACAAGATGTGTTCGATGAAATGCCCGAGCCACACTTAAGTTCACACAAAATGATACCTCGACCGAGGTTAGCAACTTTATCCTTTTCATCTATAATTGATACAGAAATATTGCATGTGTCGATGTACGGTGGTCATTTCAGTATTCAATATGTTTTTCTAATTGTACTTGATAAACCTCATTATATGATGTGCAGATGGATGAACGACAGCGATGGATGTACGGCGACCGACGCAGTCCCGATTTTATTGCAGGCCTGCATAAATTTCTCGTTGTGGCCGAGCCAAACAAAGAGGATGGTTTTATGCCTTGTCCATGTGTGGA